>OX421452.1:32818980-32841480 GCA_949126865.1 Montipora capitata | reverse complement strand
TTTAAATTCTTCTTTTTCATCAAAATCACTGTATCACTTTCACTATCACTTTCTGAATCACTGCTTGATGATAATGATAATACTTCGATTTTTAAATCTGAATTTGTCATTTATATATATTTAGAAACTATTTTATACTTTTAAATAAAATTCAATATGTTGCATAATAAACAATGCTAAAATCAGGAACCTTTAAATAAACTGTCATGTCCTTACTGATGTATTTATTGTTTAATATTAAAATTCCAACCTTTGTACAACATTCTTTAACATAAAGGTCATCAATACCTTTATTAGGCATATAAATAACTAATCCAGACATGATTCAGCAATATTTTCAAGATCATTCTTTTCACATTCGGTTAAAGAATCAAATTTTCTGATATGATCAACCATTAATATGTTAGATAATATTTTTCATAAATCCGCCGTATCCTTAATTGGTATCCATCTGTTAAATGTATCTGGGTAACCACTCCATTTAACCAAAGCTTGTTTCTTTTTAAAATCTCTCAGAATGACTTTATCGATTCTGAATACACTTTTTTTGGCTTTTAATAATTCAGGTTCATAAAAACTCCCTTGTATCTCTTCATCATTGAGATCCTTTATTTTGTAAGTGACTGGATTTGGGTATTGGATTTTATCAACTATGAATATCTCTTCTGTAAAATTGGATATATAACCTTTATCAAATGTCTTTCTTTTATACTTTGATATTCGAACCTTGTTGCCTATTTTAAATTTTGCTTTCTGTTTTGATGTTTCCATATCACCGCATAAATTGAAATATACTAAACCTTGATTCTTTCCCCTCGAAGCCTTAATGGGTGTCATTTTTATTAAACTGTGTTTAGTGTTATTATATTTCTCAACTAAATCATCGAGAATATTATACCAAACAGTATTATTTTGAATTGTAAACTGCTTAGACATCATGTTTTTCAATGTTCGGTTAAAACGTTCTATTACAACAGCTTTTCCTTCATTAAAAGTTGAATACATTTCAATGTTATTTTGTCAACCATTGTTTGAATGTTTGATTATAAAACTGAGAACCCTGATCTACCCATAGTTTTTGTGGTTCTTGACTATTGATTTGAAACTGTCAGTTATTAAAACACCCGTCTTATTTTTTGATGGGTAAACCCAAGCAAATTTACTGAATACATCTATGACAGTCAATATTTATTTGTACCCTTTATTCCATTTTGAAAGTTTATCCATAAAAACGAGATCTGCAAACCATATCTCATCTAATCCGTTGGCAATAACTTTTCTGGTTTTGAATTTTCGCTTGATTGGTTTGTGTAATTCGTTAGCTAACTGCTGAGCCCAATCATCATTACTCAGTGCCGCTTTCCGTTTTTTGGTTCAACACCAAGGCCCAGTTTTTGTTTTGTGTTTATCAAAAATATAGCTGTTTGCCCCTACTTAGGCATTTCACCATACGGTATCTCATCCAACAATTTCACCATTTGTCGATCACAATCACCTTTGTTTTTTCCCATCTCGTAGCAAATATCATGGTAGGCTGCTATCTCATCTACCTTGTTATAAGGTTGTACATGCCATTTATTAACCTTGCTGGTGTTTTTATCATATTCTGATTATTCGTGTAAAGGATTATAAGGACCCATATATTTGTATTTGCCTGGATTATAACCCGCTTTAGGTCTTGGTAATTTACCAATAGCTTTATGTATATCAAATCCTTTACCAAACACTGGCTTATGGGTATCTTTGTAATACCAAACATTGTCAGGCATTAATATCGGTCAAAAACGTCCTTCGTACTGGGAATTATTTTTGACGTCACGCCTGTTATTTTTATCCATTATTCCTTTGCCGACCCTCTCAGGTCAGCCAATTAGTTTCCCTGTTTTTTAACAAATCGAGTGTTTTTAATACCACATTCTGCACAAGTTCAATAAAACATTAATCTTCCATTTTTTGCACGTTTGTAGCCAGATGGTTCAATGCATTCAGTTTGTTTTCTCTGTTTAACGCAATAACTTTTAACCATTTTTATATATAAATTATATATTTCTGAAATAGTTGATTATAAAACGATTGTTTACACTTTTGTTTCCCATGTCGAATTTATCTCTCGAATAAATCCCTCTGAAATGTTTTATTCCAAGCTTTTTAACCCAATCGATCAAATCAAACTTGCTGAGCGCTTTGTTTATGAATTTTATACCCATGTTGCTTTTCCTTTTTGGGCTATAATCAGCCCATGATTTATATATTGGAGGAGGTGGCATATGCGGATAATACATATTATCACCGCCTCTAAATGGTATTGTTGGTAACTTTTTGGTACATAGATTGGAATAGATTTTCTAAGCCTTGATTTATCAACATGAAGACCTTTTCCAATTGATACTATATTTTTGATCTGTGATCTCGATATTTTTATGTACGATCCTGTTTTATTTTTCATTGCTTTTTGTATCCTTTTGTTCTGAGTTTTGGTGAGCATTAATTGATGAGAGCCTGATAGTTGATTTGAACTCAATCGAAGTGTCAATGGTGATTTGTCATTTATTGCTTTTGCTAATTTGCTTTTTGTCCTTCAGACAATTTAACCCCATGTGCTTAATAAACAGTCATATCTTGTATATAATTATAGCTTACATAAAACATATTAAATACACTTTATCTAAACAACAATTTACCACCTTTGAAAAAATTCGACTTCTTGTTCACTAAGGGTTAATGCATATATGGAATAAGCCATTGCTGTTGTTCCAGAGAGTTCATATCTAAACACTAGTTTTACTGTTGCGTCTTTGATATCTGCTTTTTGTTTCGGTAAATCGAAAGCGTTCCTTCACCAAATTCCCTGTTTTTGTGAGTAAATTCTAGTACATCTCTGTATACTCGTGTTAAATCTTACGTAGGATTAAAATGGAAATCAGGGTATTCGATGCCATTTCCGGCTCCAGGATGACATTCAGTCATTGTTCTTGGATTTGTCTATACAGAAAAGGTGTCATACAAAAATGGATTAGCTGCTTGGTTGTCCAAATAAGCATCATTGATTATGAAAACAAAAACTTGACGAGGTTTTGATTCACCAGAAGATATTGTAAAATGTCCTGATCTTTGCCGTGTAGACTTGCTTCTTGCAATATTTTCTCTCAAATAAGTCCATTTATGTGGTTTAAGATATTGTTTTATGTACAAAGATTGACCTACAGAATTGAAGACAATCCTTGGTAAAAATAACTGCATTTTCATGATCATAACCCTACAATCATCAGCAGCTTGCCAAATAAGGTTATTGTCAGATTCAATCATCAATTTTATTTCAATTCTTGTGGAAGGCAATAATTCGTTTTCCAATGCTTCGAAACCTGTTTAAGAGTAGCTCAAAATCAACAACAGATGACGCACCGAGAATTTTCTTTCGTTCCAAGAAGCCTGCATTGTAATTTTCTTGAGCTGTTCTTGGCTCAGCATGAGCACTTGTATCTTGAAAAAAAGAATTCGTTTGTTGCTGTGCTTTGCAACCCTGAAGGCGCCAAGTTTCAATTCTGCGGTGATCTGGATAACATCATCTCTTCAGTCCCAAAACCAGACAAGCTCATCTTACTGGGTGACTTCAATGCCAGGATGGGTTCCAACTTTTCAACTTGGGAAGAGGTCTTGAGGAAGCATGGCATAGACAGGTGCAAGCGGAACAACACATTACTCTTGGAATTGTGTTCATCGCAACATCTTCTCGTTACCAACACTGTCTTCTGCCTTCCATAATACATCTGGTTTACCCCCCAAAATGTTGCATAATCATTGTTTTCAATTACGTCCCAAGAGAATTCGAAAACAATGCCTATTCAAAATGTTGGGGGGTAAACAAGGTGTATTATGGGATTTGAGAAAGCAGAAAATGCATCCTCGTTCAAAGAATTGGCATGCGCTTGACTGTCAGAAAGGTCAAAATGACGTCAAAGTGACAAAGACTATGTGGTGCTTTCTGCCAAATCTGTGATACAAGCTCTGGCTGATCAACTTGCCAATCAGCTGAAAGATCTTCCTAGCCATGTTAATGTTGAGGATGAGCGGTCCAAACTCCATGATACAACTTATGCAGCAGCCTCAGAAATGCTTGGACCTTTCACACATAACATCAGGTGGAGCACCTTAACAGTGTTCGTATCTGTCCTTCAGCCACCAAATGCAATGATGCTACACTTGGACATCTCACACATGAAACAGTCAACATGCGTTTTCCTGAGCCACTGACCAACGATGAAGCCATTGCTGCCTTCGTTCGGATGACTCACGATAAATCTGTGGTCTCTGATGCAAGAAAAAAAGCCTGCTTAAAAATGCTCAGCCTGAGGCCCAGTGCTAACAGCCAAACTGACTTGCCTGCTTCAAAACAACTTGATCTCAGGCAAACGTCCCCAAGAGCTGGAAGACGCATCAATAATCCAGCTAAACAAGCACAATGAAAACCATGTCGACTACAATAATTAAAGGGGAATTTCCCTTCTTTCCATTGCTCCAAAGATCTTGGCTCAAGTCTTCGTAAGCCGACTGACACAACACCTTGAAAAAACTCTCTACTTCCCAAGAGACAAAGCTAGCTTTGGAAAGACCAAAGCACCATCATCTTAACTTTCGCTGCTTGTCACTTGCGGGAAAAATGTCGCGAGGAAGTGTTGATCCGTACAAAACCTTCATTGATCTGACAAAAGTATTTGAGATGGTGAACTGTGAAGGCCTATGGAAGATCGTCACAAAGTTTAGATGTGCAAGTCTGTTCATCAACATTGTGCGAGAATCTCACGATGGCATGCCATCTCTTTTCCTCTGACAAACGGAGTTAAGCAGGGCTGTGTTGTCGCTTCGATACCCTTCAGCGTGGTAATTGTCACAAAGCTGACTGATGCTACAATGATATGGGAGGCATTCTACAATACTCTATTGATGGTCAGCAAATCTCAAGCTTTGTCACTTAAAAGTCAAAGCGAATGGGGAAGAAACAACAATTATCGACTTGCGTTTTGACATTGTGTTAAACGCATCCAGTCAAGCTGACATTGTTAACATCTCTAAAAGAGCGCGTTCCGACTTCGGCTTGACAATCAATGTATTGTTCCAGCTTCATGCGTTTAACCTGAAACCATTGTTGCAGGGTGTCACAAAATACCATCGACAAATTTGAATATCTTGGCAGCACTCTCTCGAGATTTGCAGGACCCTAAGCCCCATCTCACAGCCCTTCCTGTTATCAACACTGTGGACGATAATGAACCCACACACTGTTCGTGAAGAGTAGGTGTTGTGGTCTGTCCTTCTTTCACATTCATGTGTAGTTGGGTGAGTGAGAACAAATATGGACTGATAGCGGCTGCCAGAGGTGCCTCTATAGGCTGATGTCCGATCTTACTCCGATTTTATTGCCCCATACAGAACAACAGTCCCATGACTTCCCAGGCCCCTAGGCAGGTTTTGTTTTGCGAGAGGGTGAGGTCCAACGAGGAGACGGTCGAAACGAGCGCCAGAGGCGCGAGCCTCTATTGGGTTCCCGGGGGCACGCTCCCCTGGTAAATTTTAACAAATTAGGTTGTCTGAGGCAGCATGTCATGCATTTTGAAGGCAGTATGATATGAAAACGGCCAGCCAATTGATTTTTTTTGGCGCAAAGACTACTTTACGTATGTATTTTACAGTTTTCGAGAATAATGTCACTATTTAAAAGGAACAACAATTTATTTTATTTTATTTTTGTTATCATTATAAACAATAACTATATTACCTTTACAATACGCACAAATAATACTTACAATACATTAGAATACAAACAAAAATAATAATAAAAATACGGTTACATTCACTACTAAGACTTGCGAAAAAGTTGCGTTATTTCTTACCAAAGTACAAAAAAAAGTAATATACAGCTGCTCTAAGTTACAAGCTTCTTGTCAACTAAAGGTTTCAATTTATTGTAGTAGCGCTCATTTGAATTAGTCCTTGTTGATATTTGTTTTTCAATCTCGGCCTTGCTTATCACTATTGTTAAGTAATAACAAAAACACAAAGGTTCTTTATTAATGCTACAACAGTGTATATAGTATTTCTCAATTAGTAAGAGGTGATTTGTTAACTTACAAAGGCTGTCGTTATCTATGATACCATATAAGATTTTCACGGTTGATAATTCTAGTTTTATTGCCGTTAGTGCCTCATACCATTCCAGAAAGATTTCCCAGAACTGTGATACTACCGGACATGAAACAAGCATATGCTTTAGATCTTGTTTTGTTTTTAAGCATAAATAACAAAGATCACTGCTGGCGAGTTTAGCTTTAAATAACTTGCTTTGAGTAAAAACTATATTATGTAAAGTTTTGTACTGGAACATAGTTAGCTTCATTTCTATAGTGATGGAGAAGGCTAAGTAAAGTATTGCTAGTTTTCACTCACGTGATCAACAGCCATGTTTTTCAACGAAAACAAAAGAAAGCGTTTGCATAATAATAGAGTTAAGGTTACTTCCCACCTTCAGATGCCAAAAAAATCGGGGTTTTTTTTATTTCACAAAATTTAAGTCAGTCATTTTATCTAGCGTTTACAAAAGGAAAATGTTAAAAATATCAAAAAGCGGCCGAGTTATTCAGAAAAAACGTATTTTCAAATGAAGTTAATAAACTACGAAGGTGTCATAATCTTGTCAACGGGCGAGACCCCTTGGGGAAATATTCGCGGCAAAAGCTCATGGCTCGTATTCATGTTATTTGCATATTTTTAAGGGCATTTCTTAAGCTGTCCGTCGATTCGTTACTACTAACGTTTTGTTTTTCAGCGGCACGTTTTCCGCCTTTGACCTTTTTGGCACGGGTTTTGCCTTTGCCTTTGGTGTCTTTGCCCATTATTGTATTGCGTCTACCTCCTGAATTTCACTCGACTGAGCGATATAAAAAACGTGCTGCAATGCGATGCTTTACCCAGGAAATCTTGATCTATTGTCACAGACGCTAGGAGGTCCTGTTGTTCCATTGGTTTGCGGTTTTATTAGGCGAGATAATCTCCAGGCGTGGCGCGAGGTCTTTACGAACCTTTACAAGCGAAAATGTCGCATATGATTTTGGGAGGAATACATCCACTTTGACCGAATTTATAGGGTATGCAGATTCGGCGGATTGTCGTGAAATTTCGCCAGAACATTCCAGAGATAATGACAAACAAAAGTGTGTCGGGAAATTTTGATGTTTAACATATTTTTCGCGTGGCGTCCATTTACGCAACACGTCTCGCACATTTTTAGCTAGTCCAACTTTAGATGTGGATATCTAGACAACCAATCAGAATATCGAAAAAGCCCGACACACTTTTGTTGATTGATGCCTTGCGAATAAGACTGTGAAGCCATTTTGCTCGTACTTTGGAATCCGATAGCCGATAAATTCAGTAGAAGAACCCTCGGTCTTTTCAGGCCTTACTGGCTTCTGACAGAGAGGAAGAGGAAGAGAAAGAATAAGAAGGGCCAGAGCAGAGACTAAGACAAAGAGAAAGAGAAAACGAAGGGAAAGAGGAAGGGGAGTTGGAAGAGGAAAGGGAAGTGAAAGGAGAAGAATAAGCACAAAGGCAAGAAGGAAACGAGGATGAAGAAGATGAATAGGAATGACGGAGGAACAGAATGAATATTGAAAAGAGGATAAGAGGAAATAGGGGAGTAAGAGGAGGAGGCAGAGGTTGAGGTGCTTGCTGTGTTTGCCAGGTGAAAAAAAGGTGTCCAAATATTCTGATGACGACAATAAAGAGATTGGTCAATTATCTTAATAAGCAGTAGGATAGTTGGGATGAGGTGGACAGTTGTTCTGGAATATTTTTCAAAATGATCTCGCTCACATCTCCACCCTGGGCTTGTCACCTTGTCGCGGTGGTGGAACTTGTGTGTCTCAGTGACTCCAAGAGCCATGCCGGTGGGAACTTAGTCCCTCGTGGGTTCAACCGTGCCGGATTGGACGAGGGATAGAGACCTGACAAAGGACAGCCCCTGGTCCTCAGGTTGGGGGTTGGGCGTTAGGCTAATCGCCTAACCTCGTAAAAAATGATTGATTACAGAAACCTTACACATTAGAGGCAATCTACCGAATCTTGGGGGCCGAGCGGCACACGACATGACGCTCCAGAGTGAAAGCAGCGTGGAAACTCTAGAGCCGAGGACGTCAATAGTGCACCCAAAAGCACAGTTGAGGATAGGAAACTGGAACGTAAGAACCTTGTGAAGACAGCCCCAGCGGCGAAAGTAATGAGGGAGGCTAAGTTGCAGATAATGGGTATAAGTGAAAGCAGATGATGTGGATCGGGGAAGTTCATTCTCAGTACAGGTGAGACAACGAAGGCAGAGACGACGACGAAGTTCACCAACACGGCGTGGCCATCATGCTAAACAAAGATGCAGCAAAAGCATTGATCAACTGGGCACCTATTGATGAGCGAATAATTCGAACCAGATTCCATTCTAGGTTCGTCAAGTTAACACTGATCCATGTCTATGCCCCCACCAATGACACTGATGAAGAGGTGAAAGGTCAAGGCAGAGCGCCGTAGTCAACGACAGAAATGGTAACGCCTTAACCAGCAATGAGGATAGAAGGAAGCTGTGGAGAGAGCATTTTATGGAGATACTCAATAGGGAGGATCCACCCTACCCGATCAATGAAAAAGATAGTGACCAGCAGGACATAGCTGACATACACACGGGACCTGTGAGCAAAGCTGAGATGAGAAGGGCAATAAAGAGTCTTAAGAATGGTACAGCCCCTGGTGAAGATATGATAACAGCAGATCTACTGAAGGCAGACCTTGAATTTTACAGAGTGAAAGAGCTTATAGATACGATCTGGAGTCTGGAAAAGGTCCCACTTAAATGGAAGAGAGGACTCATTATTAAGATACCGAGGAAAGGGAACTTAAGGGAGTGTGAGAACTGGCGGGGAGTGACTCTCCTACCAGTTGTAAGCAAGATATTGGGAAGAATTATAATTGATCGCATTCGCAAAGGGATTGACCACAGGCTCCATAAGGAACAGGCTGGATTTAGATCTGGTAGAGGGGCGACGGAGCAAATTTTCATCTTACGCAATATATTAGAGCAAATGAATGAATGGCAGGCAACTCTATGTCAATTTCGTGGATTTCGAGAAGGCGTTTGACTCAGTGCACAGAAACGGCTAATGGATGAAAATGAACCAGTATGGTATCCCACAGAAGATCATCAACGCGCTGTACGATGGCTTTGAATGTTCTGTTGTCGAGGAAGATGCAACCTCAGAATGGTTTGAACTAACGACTGGTGTCAAGCAAGGATGTACAATGTCTGCCTTTCTTTTTCTGCTCATTATAGAATGGGTAATGAGGCATACTGTGAAGGAGGAGGGAACCGGACTGAGGTGGAAATTTACATCAAAACTTGAGGACCTCGACTTCGCTTACGATGTAGCTTTAATTTCCTCAAAAAAAAAGACACGTGCAGTTGAAAACAAGCTGTCTGCCAAGATCTAGTGTTTCTAGTGGTTTGTTAAAGATATCAACATTACAATGTCCAATACAGAAGTAAAGAGCGGATGTGAAATGAGACTGCTTGGATTGACTATTGATGCTAACTCGAAGTTCAGCAGTCACATATCAGATATGTGCAAAAGAGCTTCAAGAAAAGTACTGACTAGACTGAGAAACCTGTTACCTACAAGAGCTAAACTTAAAATATACAAAACTGTGATCCTACCTCAACTAACGTATTGCCACATTGTGTGGAACTTCTGTCTGTCGACGGATAGCAGGAGACAGGAAAAACTACAAGAAAGGGCATTGAAGGCTGTTTTCAATAAGAAAATCAACGTTGCATATGAAGAACTGATTAACGTGGCCAAGTTAAACACGCTACAGAGTAAAGCATGATCTATGTCCAGAGTACATCCGTGTTATTCCAGAAAAATAATATCTCATACAATCTAAGGAACTCTGACTTCATAATGCCTAGATACAACACCGTAAAATATGGTAGAAATAGTCTAAGATATGCTGGTCCATTTCTTTGGTCAAAACTGACGAACGACATTAAGAACGCTATTTCACTAAGTGCTTTCAAAAACAAGATTAGGAAAACTAATTTAGAAATTTTCGTGGGAGATGATAATTGTAAGAATTTCCCTCTGTGTATGGGTTGATCAGAACAATTCATTAGCATTTTCGTCTTATTCCATGCACTGATTTTAGGGTTGAGTAAGGACAGTGTCGTCAGTATTTTTAATGTTTTCGTGTTTTGAGCGTAGGGGGCATTGTCTTATTTTATTTTATGTATTTATTCTAATCATCATTTTTAGCAATCTATGTGGCCAGTATAAGACGTTTATATAGTATTTGTAGTAAATGTTATAGAACTTGTAATTTTGCATTGTATCTTAACAATTTATATTGTAGATAGGTGTCCCCAATTAGTTTACTAGCTTATGTAGACTAGATATACATGACACGTTAATAACGGTTATTATTATTATTATTATTATTATTATTATTATTATTATTATTATTATTAGCAGCATTAAACGTCTGGATGCCAGATACCTAAGATTCACTAAGCTAGGCATAAAGACGTGGCTAGCTCAGTGTCAGATCTATAAATAATGCTAAAATCTAGTGTACTTAGCGGATAATACTAAAATCTAATGTTCATAATAAAAACTATATAATTATACATCTGCTAAAAGAGTCAATGATATCTGCTGAAAGAGTCAGTGTAAAATCTAATGTTCATAGCGGATAATAAAAACTATATAACTATATAACTGCTAAAAGAGTCACACATGAGCTTGAAAATCCTAACACATGATCATGAATGTTCAGACTGTTGTTCAAGACTGAATGATCTTGACATAGCGGGAGATATGGAGAGTACTGGTAATAACTGACTTCTGCATCCTGCGAGCCACTTTACTACTTGCCTCTCCCACAAGATCTCGAAGCGCTTGACTCACGTCCCTTGAATACCCACCCAGGACGTCGATGACTATGTTGTATTGTTTGATACAATACCCCGGATAACGCATTTGTAGTTCCCACTGAAGGGGACCATACTTGCTTGTCTTTTCCGTGCTCTTCTTCTCGCGATTTTCCACCCACGGGCACGTCATCTCGATCAGCAGTACCCTTTTCCTCACCTTGTCCACCACTGTGACGTCTATCCTGTTTGCTGAAACAGTGGTGTGGTCAGCAAACAGGGGGACATCCCAGTATGCTACAGCCTGTTCATTCTCGTACACTGGCTTGGGCTTGATGGGTGAATACCACGGCGAGCTCTTATCAGTAAGGTTCAGGGATCTTAGTACTTCGAAGAAGAGAATGTTGAGGGCATGGTTGTGTCGCTCGAGATACTTTGTCTGGGCCAATGCGCTGCACTCTGCCAAGATATGTGAGACACTTTCCGGTTCTTTTCCGCACAGCCGACATCTTTCGTCTCCACTAGAAGTTGTGCCTGTCTTCCTGTTGTTATATACCTTTGTCGGGAGGAGCTGTTGGTAAAGCTCCTCAATTCCTGCAACTGTGTGTGACAGTGCTGCCTTCCACTGGGAAAGCCAGGCAAAGAAGTCCAGGTCTAATTTTTCATTTAGCCATCGACATGCTGTCAGTTTCCCTTCCCTTCCCTTGTTTTGTTCTCTGTTGGTGCTCTTTCACCAGCGCCTCCTTTATCCTCACTCCGATCTTCTTCTTTTCTATGTTTTCGCCTTCTTTTGTTCTGCCTACTGGGTCAGGGTATCTCAGTACCAGCTCCAAGTCAAGCTCGGAGGCATAGTTCTGCGCACCCTTTATCAACGATCGCCCCCAGTTCGAACCGGTTTCTCCTCAAACTGCCGTACCAGTTCTATGGTCGAGTCCTTATGAGCATAGAGGTTTATCACTGCCTTAATCTTAGTTGCTTTATATTCCGCTTCCACCGACTTAAGACCTCTTCCTCCCAATCTCCTAGGCAGGTACAACAGCTCTGTCGACCCCAGCGGGTGTTTCGCTCCATTCTCCACCATACACTTTCTACTCTCTCGGTCAAGTCGTTGGAGTTCGGCAATTGGCCAGACTTGTGTCCACATGAAATAAGTATAATAATAATAATAATAATAATAATAATAATAATAATTATCATTATTATTATTATTATTATTATTATTATTATTATTATTATTATTACTATTATTATTATTAGAGTAGTAAGTGTCTGTGAGAAAACGAGATCAAGATTTTATTTTAACAGTGTTGGCTACCCATTTGGAGGGGATTTCCAACTAGAGTAATTCCGACACAGGAGAGGCGTTCTGTCCGCATTGGATGTGGATGATGTTGAAGCAAATCAACACTGTTCATCTATCTTGGGATTCTTCTTACTGTATATGTCAGTCGATTTAGGTCATGATAAGATATTTGACCTGGTGATGGTCACTAGTAGAAAAAAAGAGAAGTCTGGGTCTTTTTTAGCTTTATTTTTTACACCACTTTCCTTTATTTGGCTTTTTTTGCTTTTTATCTTATTAACAGGCTTGCATTATTTTGCTTAAAAATTGAAAAGAAAAACCAAAAAAATTTCGAAAGATTATTGAAAAGTTAAAATAAGCCAAATTAATTGGAAAAAAATGCAAAATAAAAATTGGCCCAGAAATTTTACACGACATTTAAAAGGGGACAAAATTATAGAGAAAAAAAACGCGTAACATTATCGGAAAAACAAGGAGTCATCTTTTTAAATCATATGATAGTCGCATTATTTTTTCAGCCAAGCCAATACGTCACATAGTTTTTTACAATTGTGAATTTAAGCTGTGAAATTCAAAATAATTTGTGTAAGTTGTCTTTGAATTTAAAAAAACACTTGTCTTTTGTGATAAAATATTAATCAGTAGCGAATTGAAACGAATTAGCATTTAATCTTTGAGAGATTGGGAAGTGAAGCCTTAAAGAGATAGTTGACTTATTTCTTACAAAGTCAGTTTTGTTTTTAAACTACTTTATTTTTGTCGATAATGCATTTTTAAAGGATTTCAACGCACTAGAAACTCTAAAGTTGGCCGCACAAAAGGCTGGTGGTCAATAAAATATTAATATCACTAGCAAATTGAAAGAAATTAGCATTTTATCCGATTTAGTCTCTAGCTTTAATCTGCTTGAAATTTTTGCAGAAAAAAAAAATTGCCCAAAATTTCCCTAAAATTCAAAAAAGGCAAAATAATTGAAAATTAATGCAAAGGAAAAAAAAAATAGAAAAAAATTTGGCCCAGGAATGTTTCAAATCGGGAATAATTGAAGAAAATTTCAATGTAAAGTCATTTGCATTTAAAAAAATGTGGTTCTCTTGTAATACAATGAGAACAAGAAAAGAAATTCAAGAAAGACTAAAACTATTAAAGAAGAAAAAATATGATAGAAAAACTTGAAGAAATAGAAATTAAAGTAAATGAAATATTGGAAAAAGTAAGAAAAGATATCCCAGCAATGAAAGAACTTTTTAAAATGCTGATTTAAACTAATGAAGATAAAGAAGAACAAGATGAAGCTCCAAAATAAATAAAAAGTGCACTTACGGGATATTCAAAAGGGTTTGATTTTGATTTAAGTAAAGTAAAAACTGATAATATTAAAGATGTTTGTTGAAATTAGACCAAACTGTTTTGAATTTCTCAAATAAAATTTTTATAAAGTAAAAAGGTATAATGAAATTAAGTAGAAAATTTTATGAATTTTATTCATATGAAGGAGAAATTAATCCAGAAATAAGTGCAATGTCATTAATAAATACTTTTCACTACCAGAATTTATTTCTCGTGTCTGTTCAAGACAAAGATGATTTTTGTTTTAAATGGTGTGTTATACGTTATCTTTATCCAAAAAATCAGAAAGAATTAGAGACTAAAGAGATAAAACAGATTTCAATTTTTCTGGTCTTAATTTTCCATTTGCCTTGAAGGATATTCCAAAATTTGAAAAACAAAATCCAGATTTACCACCAATTAATGTATTTGGATTTGAAGAATATATATTTTTTCTTTACAAAATTCTGAAAAAAATTCTGAAAATAAATCAATCGATTTATTATTTCTCATAAAAGGGGAAGAATCACATTATTCACTAATAAAAATTTTTCAAAATTATTTAATAGCCTGAATTTGTTGGATTGAGAGCAAAAAAATACAGTTTTAAAGTTCGAGAAACTGAAGAGAAAAAGTGTAAAAAAAAAAAGTGAAAAGTCAACAATAAAAAATGATGTAAGTTTGATCATTAAAAAAAACCAGTTAACACAAAAACCACAAAGGAGACAAATGATTTTAATCCGAAGTAAAATGCACAAAATATCAACAGCTAACTCAAAATATAGTTGCTCTCAGTGCAAAAGATGATAAATGTGGCTTGTTCTCCCTACCCAAATAAACACACTGCTTTAAATCATAAAGATATAAAATAAAGAGGGAAAGCATTAAAGAAAATAATTAAACATAGAAAAGGTCAAGTTACTTATCTAAATAAGGCAAAAAAGAGAGATAAACATATTACTTAAGAAAAAAATTTCAAGTCCCAACAAATTAAAAAAAAATTGATCCATCAAAGATAATAGTAGATGAATTAGAAGATACAAAAATTACCAAAAAGTTGTATTAATACCAAGTAAGAAAAATTAAATATGCAATTGATTTAATTTTTCCAACTAATAAGTAATATTCTTATGGTATTTTAAATAAGTTTGATTCATTAAATTTCCAATTTGTATTTTGACCCTGCATGATGATGAAGATGCAAATTTTAAAACAAGACTGCAAAAAGTAATTTGTGAATTTGATAAATATATACCAGATAATTTAGAAAATAATCATGCAATTTATGAAACAACAGGAGCATATTATATTTATCCAAAAGAAACAAAATATATAAACTTTTATAACAGGAATGGAAATTTAATTAATAATGATGATTTAATGTAAGGAGAAATGTAGACTCGGATATTTTTCCGAGTCTACATTTCTCCTTACATTTAATATCATTGTTGTTGTTTCATCGTTAACAATGATGATTTAATTAAGAAAAAATGAAAGTAAATGCTGCGATTCAAATACATCAAATTTTTCAAAAAAAAAGAACAATTGCAAAAGTACAATTATAGAAGCCGACGTTAAAATTATTGAAGATGAAACAAAAAGCTTGCTTTAAAACTTTGTTAAAAAAATGAATTTATTAATAAAAATGGATAAACTATTTTTCAGTAATCGAGAAAAAACGAAACGAAAACGAAATAAAAAAATATAAACATAATTGGAAGAAGTCCCTGGTCTCAAGAGAGTAGGCGATAGGCTGAAATGAAATAGGATAGCAGCAGTTCTTTAATATATTCTGGGGCTTGACTATTAAAAGCTTTGTAAACTAAAAACGGGAGTTTAAGGAGGCTCAAACCAGTTTTAGGACTTTCAACAAACTAATCCGAAGGATTGAAGAATTGAATCTACCCAATTTTTTCATATAAAGGCAAATGTTTGGTACCAAATAAAACAGTAATAATTGTTCAAGAAGATGTACTCATTAATGTGACGTAATAGGTTACCATGGCAACAAAAGAGTCCACTAAAAACATCCTATATTTTGTCTTTAAACGCATATATCTCAAAAAACAACTCGGTGACCCCCATTTTTTAATGCTGAAAAGTGATTAGCAGGCTAAGATAACACTGTCTGCAAAATTGTCTAGAGCAGATTCAGAGCCACCTTAAAATTTTGCAGTTGTGACCTGTGTGATTCAAATGTACCAATGCCAATGCCCTTTAACTTACGAAACGACACAGACTTCTTAGATAGGAACCGACTTGTGAAGTAGATAAAGCACTCAGCAATAAGATGATCAGAAAGAGGCAAGGAGGTAATTACTGGACCCAAAATTAGGTCATGAATGGATGTGGTGATGACAAGATCCAGTATATGCCCAGAAATATGTGTTTATACCACTACATGTTGAGAGAGGCCAAAAGCTTCCAGCAACTCTTTAAATCTTACAGAATTATTACTATGAACTAAGTCCATATGGAAACTGGAATCAGCCGTCCAGGAGACATTACAACAAAATGTGCGGAGACTACCCAAAAAAAAGTCTCTATATATAATAGAGATGGCTGATGGTTTACTTTTTTAAAAACCCAATAAAATAATTTATATGCTTCAAAAGTAAAAAAAAAAAAAAAAAATTGTGGCAGATTTTATTCAACATGAAGAATTTTTTTTTTTAAAGACGAGAACAAAAAAAATTGATTTTGAAAACACTTATGAAGATAAGAAAGCAGGTATTTCTGTTAAGGTTTATATTGAAAAAATATATTTTGGTTAAGGTTTATTGATATTTTAAATATATTAACACGTTATGGTAATGATATAAAAAAATATATATAAAAGAAGTAAAAAGTGTTATTCAAAAAGAAGACCAAAGATCATTTAAAATAAAAACAGATGATGGAGTTAAATCAGTTACTTATATAAATAAAAGTGGATTTTATTACCTTCTATCTTATTTGCAAAAACTTCAACTGTCTTTGAATTTGATTTTTTAAATAAACTTAAAAAGTTTTTCCAACGTAAATTTTTTAAAAGCGTAAGGAACTATATAACTTATAAATCACTTAATAATCCACAAACACCAAATACTTTCAAAATAGAAAGTGAAGATGACTTACAATGAAACGTTGTTGCTTTTATTACAAAATTTTATTCAAATACTATTATGATTGCAGGAATGGATGAATTACAACAATATGCTTTTGGAAATGCTTATAGAAAAGGATATGTGAAAAGAAAGCCTGATTTAATATTATTTTTTCCAATAAAAAAGGAAATAAAGATTTGAGTTTAAAACACCAAAAGGAATCGGAAAAGTAATAAAAGAGCAAAAAGAAATTATTACAAAGATATAAAATAAAGGATATAAAACATTGATAACAAGTAATTATGAAGAAGCAATTTTTAAAATAATAAACAACTTAGAAAATATTTAACCTCGAAAAAATAAAGAAATAAAAATCTTGTTTGCCTGCTTTATGTGGGCATTTTTACATTTAAACCACTAAAAAAGGTGGTTAATTTTTTCCATCAGTTACACGCACATTTATTGATCTAATTTCGTTTTAAGTAATACGATTCCTCAATAATCTTAAAGGCTCACTAGAAAATGTATAAGAAACTTAAAAATTACTTGTTGAGTAAGAAAAAAGAACATCAGGTTCAGTATCAGCAAATACTCTTGATATTAAATCACCGTGAATAAAAATAACATTACTCCTCGCGTAATATTTCGTATATATTTTTTCAACATTATTTTTATCACTGTATATATATTTTTTCAAAGCCAGTAAGTTCATTAAAATCACCTGATGAAAAATCAAGAATAATTTACAAATTGAACGAGACTTACCTTTAAGGTGAAGTTTGATTGGAATTCTATGAGTCATTGGTCAGGAGCTAGGGAGTCACGTGAGATAGAGCGCGGGAACCTGAGCATTCAGTCTTTAAATCCTGTGAGTGGACACAATTTCTCACGAGTTTAGGGTGGGCTGAAACACATATGCCCAAGACTGTGTAAGAATAGGGTGGGCACGTGACTCCCTAGCTCCTGACCAATGAAGGGTTAGGGTTACTAGTAAGCCTGTGGCCTTCTCGACACAAATCTTTTGTAATACCCGCGGTATGACACTAAATGGGGGAAATTCATAAAAGGTATACCCCTTCTATGAAATGTGAAAGACATTGATGGCATGGGCCTCTGGGTCAGGCTGGTACGCAACATAGGGCTTTTACTGGAAATTCAATCTAGAGGCAAACAAGTCCACATTAGGAGTCACGCCTAATTTCTTAGCAGCAGCATCAAAAAATGGCTTCTGTAAAGTTCATTCTGTTTCTTTCCGGGGAAGCCGTGACTCTCTATCTGCCTCAGTATTTTGTTTTCCAGGAATATGGGCAACTGATAGCCAAACACTATGGTCTATGCACCACAACCAGGTTTGGTGTGAAAGTTGATTGTTTACTCGAGAATGGCATGTGCCCATTTGGTTAATAGTAGTTACTGCAGTTGTGTTATCAACCAGGAGTTTCACATGTTTACCCTGGACTACGCTTGAGAAAGATTTCAAGGGAAGGGAAACAGCAAGCATTTCCAAATAGTTAATGTCATGCTGTGCTTCTTCTGGAGACCATTCCCCCCCAGAGATGACTGTATCAATACAGCACTCCCATCCAATCAGAGAAGCGTCTGTTGTCATAGTAACCTGTGGCTCTCCATGGTTGATAAGGTTATAGGCTGTGGGCAGTGCAGTGACCCACCATTTTAGGTCAATCATGGCTTCCTGGGATTAGTTCATGTCCTTATCAAAATTTCCTTTGTGTAGTTTTAGAGCTTGTGTTTTGTCCATTTCAAGAAACTTATGGTGTAATGGGCCATACATCACCCCTGGAAAACTAGAGGTCATAAGCCCAAGTACTTGGGCCACATTCCTTATAGAAGGGAAGGCAGTAGCAAGCAGATGTTCACATGCATCTTTTAATTTTAGGGCTCTTTCTGGAGTCAGTGAAACCTGCATCAAAATAGAGTTAAGAACAAACCCAAGGAAAGTTATAATTTGTGTCGGAAGTAGGACAGACTTTTCATGGTGAATTACAAACCTACTTTATCAAGCAACCTTGGTTGTATCAATGACATTTTTGGTGCATTGGCTGAGATTATCTGCTGTCAACCATAAATCATCAATATATGTAACTGAAATGTGCCCTTGTTGTCTCAAACTTGAAACAAGCGGCTTTAGAAGTTTTGTAAATTTTCTAGGCCAAAATGCTAATCGATTCGGAAAGCACACAAATTGGTACAAGACTCCTTTCCATTCAAACTTAAGAAATTTTTGATGGTCCTTACATATGGGCACTGAGTAATAGGCGTCTTTCAGATCTACGGATCCCATGTAGCACCCAGGCTTCATTAGCCTGATGGCAGACCAGATGTTGTCCATTTTAAAATGACAGCGAGTTACATTTCCATTAAAATTATTCAAGTTTAAAATCATTCGCATGGAGCCATCCGTTTTGGGTCTGGTAAAGATAGGTGATATAAATTCCCCTGCCTCGTGTTGGCAAGGTTGGATAACTCCTTTCTTGAGGAGATGAGTAATTTCCAAATCAACCGACGCTGCTTGTATTTCTGATAACTTAGGTTGCATAAAGGGTTTGACCTGCATTGGCAGGGAATCAAATTCAATATATTGACCAGTAACAGTTTCTAAAACTTCAGGATCTGAAGTCAGCTCTTGCCATATGTGGGAATAAGGGGCTAAACTGCCTGCTTTAAACGTTTGTGTTCTCCTCTGAAAATACTTTAAAGGAGATGGTAAAATAGTTTTAACTTCGCTTACCGGGGTGGTGCTAAGAGTCGCAATAATATTACCGGTTACTTCCGGACCGTTTCTTCCAGTGGTGTTGAAATGGAGTCGACTTCTCGTACGACTGGTTTCCCGGAGGCGTTTTGCCTAAAAAAGGCTTCCACTGCTGGTTATTACCTGGTGTGTGCGATTTGCCATAGGATCACCTATTGGCGGAGTTAGAGAGGCTTGCCGTGCTACTGATCTTGTTTGAAGCACGGATGTGATTAAGCTGCTTTTGCAGTTCATTGCCAAAAAAAAATTGTAATAGGCATCTGTGAAGCACACAGCGTGGAGTAATCTTTGTGCAGTGTTGGGCGAATGGCCTCACGCCTCCCTTGGGATATTTCGAAGCTGAGATGCCCAAGAAGTGCTAATGCATCGCCATTCATTCAGACCATGTTGTCAACATCAACTTTTCCGTCCTGGGCGCGAGCCTTCAACAACATATCGGTCGTTTGCGCGGTTATATGACCGACCTTTGTAAGTGTGGTTTGCAAGTTTGACAACCCTTGTTTGCCGATCGAGGCGCCCCCAGATTTCAGGGTTTACCTTCGGAATGATTAGCCGATCACAGTTTATCGGCCGAAGGTATTTATCCGATTTTTCCTTGAGGTTTGTCTCGTCAAGCTTAGTAAGCCACCACAAGTTTACGAACTTGGCAAGTTTTTCAGACACTTTCGGGGCAGTTTTTTCCGTGTCAGTGAGAGACTGCGTGATGCCGTCAAATAAAGAATCGCTTTCGTCATCTGCACTGGTTTTACATGTGGAGCCGTTGCTCTTGTCGGCGACAACTTTAGGTTGTTTGTTTGCAGCAAAGAGTGCGTCTGCATCAAATTCCTCTGTGTCAGAGCTATTCCCTGTTGACGGGGATTTTCGTTTTGTGGCAGGTTCTGCCGTTGTGGGGCTCTGAGTTTCCCCTTTTTCTTTCAATGACCTGAGCGATGCGCCCGTTTCGGTGATGTTCTTATTCAACGACTGGAGGATCGCAAGTATAGCGTCGTTGGCACAAAAAAGTCTCTCCAGAAACATCGTCAGATTCCTCACTCAGCAATGCTTCCTCACGCATCGAAGAAGGAACGTTTTTATCCATTTTTTGAAGAATTTTCGAAGGATAATTCAATCATACGACTGACTGCTCAAAGGTCAACGCTCGAACTGAATGCTCAGGTTCCCGCGCTCTATCTCACGTGACTCACTAGCGACTTTACAACTCAATAAGAGTAATAAGTTTAGTGTCTCCTGTATCTGGTTTAATATGATTTTGAAGATATCTATTTATTGTTTGATAGTCATAAATTCCATCGTTTACAGTGATTGTTTTCCAATATGATTCTGTTTTATCTTCCACTTAACAGTATTGTTTCCATAACTTGATTTAATATTATATACCAACTGTAACTCATTGTTAAGCTTTTGTTTAATGCTGCTTTATAATATTTTCTTTTGTCTAATACAAGTGGTGTTTTGCAAGTTCACTGTCTAAATGTAAATGTATTTCGTTGGTCATTTGTTTTTATGTGAAAAATCTTTTTTATTATCTTAATCCCTTGTGGGGTTGAAGTGATTTTGTTTTTGTGAAGATTATCAAGATGTGATTCAGTTAATTTTGGACTACTATTTCTAGCTTGTAAACTGCCGAGAGAGACTTGTAATTTTTTTTACAGAATTGTCTAAGCCTGTTCCTGATTGTTTTTTCTTCTTTTCTTCCTTTTTTTTCCTTCTTGTTGATATAATTTATTTTGTTCTTCTGGTGAATAGTGAATTTTTGTTAATAAGGATTTTTTGCTTTACCTAAATAGTCTTTTATTTTCCCTATTTCTTGTAGATTGGTATTAATGTTACAAGGTTTTGTGTTTTTTTGACTGGAATTTTTCGTTTATATTCTCCTTTATTCTCCTTCTTCTGCTTTTTTTTTTTATATAAATCTGTTGCTATTACTTTAAACGATTTAATTTTTCGTTTTCTTCTTTTCGTTTTATAACATCAGGAAAAGATTTTGTTCCAGCTGTTGATGGTATTTTTTCTAATAATTCTTCTTTTAAAGGACATTTTGATTTCCTTTTCGTTATTATATTTCCTAAATTAAATTCATGTTCTTCAACTTCTTCAGGTAATCCATCGTCTTTATTTTTGCTTCATCTTCTTCAGGTTCATATAAATTACGAAATGATTATCATGGATTCTGTCATACTCATTTGGTAATTCTCCTTGTTTTTCATTTCTTTTTTGGTGTTTTTCTTTTTTGTTTAGTTTTTTCATCTATTTGATCAAGAACTGGTTTAAATACATACTACAAAAGCGAACACTTATTACGTAAAACAAAAAAACATACTAGTGTGTTGAGTCCTAAGGATATAAAACAGCAAAAAATGGAAGATTAATGTTTTGTGTTTTGATGCACTAAAAAGTGGTAAAGGTTACTAAAGAAAATCCAACTACAAAACACGTTTTTGACGGGTATTTGTCTGCTGATATTGCAAAGGGAGTGTTTAATACAAAAGAAGAACTTTTAAATAAACAATTTTGGACTGTCCCGCCAAAAGATCAAAGATTTGCAATGGTAAATTAAAAGGAGGAAGTATGTGGGCAAGAGTTCCAAGTTATTTAAGATCAGATGTTCGGTACTATAAAGATATAAAAAGAGTAGAAGGTGGAGCTTTTGATATTCACAAAGCAATTGGAAAACTACCAAAACCAAAAAAAGGTTGGGTTGTACTCTTCCAGGACCTAATAACACTGGTCCTCATAATCCACTTGAAAAATAAGTTGAGTGGGACAAAAAAAAAAATGGGAACATTTGAAAGATATCAATCACCAACTGGAAATCCTAATGCTGTTGCAATGCAACACGATATAGATTATTCAGTTTGTCAAGAACGTTTGCCAAAAGATAACGTTAAAAGTGTAAAAATGAAGCAGATAGAAAATGGTAAAATCTTTAGAAGCAATTCCAAGGAAAAGATAGACAATGGAGGCACACAATGGCAAGAAATGTAACTAATATCAAACAAAAAATAGGAATGGGTAGGAATCCTGCAAATCGATTTTAATCAACAACTTGCTG
>OX421452.1:32811480-32813980 GCA_949126865.1 Montipora capitata | reverse complement strand
AGAGGGTGCCGACACTCATGACTGAGTGTTTATTTGCCACACAATATAAATATTACGAAGACAATCAATAATAAGAATAAAGTAAATCGAAATGAAGATTTTTAGCCTACGGCGTTAAAAGTAAAAACACTCTCGTCTGCAGACAAGGCAGGGATGTAACCTTCGCTGTCAATGATAAAAGGACGTTTTCCGAAGCGTATCGCTAAAGGCCATGTGGGACCAATCAAGTTAGTGAATGCGGTTTATCTTCGAACCGCGTACGAAAAAAACATCAAAAACTTGACTGGTACTAAAAAACAGTCTTATCCTTTCTTGGTTTGCTGCTATTTATCCAGGCCATCATTTGAACTACAAAAAGAACTGCAGCTGCAAAAACAAAGGAATTTACTCTGAATTTTGACCGCTGCCATTCGGCGTATTGATTCCAGCATTGCATAATTGGAAATTAGGGACGATGGTTGATGATTGGTTATGGACTGTTAATCGAAATTGTGTGACTAGGACCGTCTTTCATCAGTGTGGCCCACACCCCCACTGCTCTTCGCGAAAGAGCTACCGAATAACTGTGATTGGTCAGCCGAATGCGTCACGTGTGCGCAGATCGGGTAATTGTCAATTTCGTTGTCAAATTTTCGAGCAGAAATATTCAAACAGATCAAAATCGAATTATTGTTCGTGTCTTTCTCCGGATCCACTCTCAGACACTAAGACATCATGCGTGGTTGCACGCCCAACGAGTAAAAGCACAACTTCACTGAAGTGGAATGTGAGAGAACAGATGTCATGTCACGCTGATACCGTGTTATAATTTTGAGTCGACTTGTTGTTTGAGTCGCATTTCATGTAGGTGAGTACACTTATATAAATCCTACTCTAGAGAACAGTAAAAGTGAAATTTGGCGATTTGTTTAAATTACCTCCCTTGATTGACCATCTGCAAGAGGTTTCGCGTTAATCGCCGCTTGAAAATCGCATTTAAAAGTTTTTAAAAAGCTCCTAAGAGACCGCGTTGTGAATGCATATGATCACGCGTCCGTACCTTTCTTGTTTGCAAGGAGTAACACGAATCTTGTAGCAGGCTTACTTAAAGATAGTGGGAGCAAAAAACCATATACTTACGTTTGACTTGTCAAAGTGTTCGATCGCCAATTCAAAATTTGTTTCGTCTATCCTGTCTCATGCAGAATTTTGAAGTCTGTTCCTGTCTCCCCTCAGATTATTTCAGGCATGGAAAGTTTTCCAGGAGAAGCCAAACGAAAGTAAGTTTGATTTATAAAAGCAGTGCATCTTCTCTTGAAATGAAATATTTGATGACCTCATCGTAAATTCTTTTTGTACTAAGATTAATGACAATCGTAATCTAATTTGGGACGCTCTAAATTAAAGTCATCTTAAAGTAATGCAAGCAAATTTGCCTCAATTATTTTTCTTAGCCTTTTCTTTTCGGTGATCTGTGAAATATCAGCCGTCGAGAAGTGTTAATACTACTACTACTACTACTACTACTACTTAACGACCTCTTGGGTGATACGTATGGGTTATTGACCAAGCGTGAGGTCAAGATGACTGGATATTGGCCAAGTTCTTTTTTTGCGTGTTTATGGACCGAGACGAAGTCGAGGTCCATAAACACGCAAAAAAAGAACGAGGCCAATATCCAGTCATCTTGACCGAACAATCTTGGTCAATAAAGGATTTATTATATGACTTAAAACACCAAAAAATGATCTTTGATCTTGCGGGACCAAGCGAGAAATCCCGAGCGGGCAGTATCGCTCCATCTTGCCCGCTCGGGTAGCCAATCAGAGCGCGCGATTTGGTTAATCTTGCCCGCTCACGGAGCTAGTCATATAATAATAATACGTATTACTACTACTACTACTGCTGCTGCTGATGCTGCTGCTACTAATAATAAAAATAGGTCCGCAATGCGTACTTGGGGTCTTATGCTTAGTATAACTCCATTCAGCCCTTATAGAATTTGGTGCTGCGGTCTCACTTTTACAGTGTGTGATTGGTTGAAAATTTGCCATAACAATGCAGCAGTGAAATGGGTCCCTTAAGTATGCTTCAAATTTCAGGACCTGTTCAGAATTTTACATCGATGACTTGCCGCTAAACTTTCTCTTATTGCCATTTGCACAGTTTAGACAACTCTTGCTGCACGCTACATCATCTCTATCAGCTATTTACTAGTAACAGAAGCACTAGATTGGCTAAGAAACAAGCATGGCACTGTCATACATTCATATGATCTTATAAATAATCAAAAGAATGCTGAAATTCAACTAGAATTCTAAGATGAATCATCACTAGATGAGGTGTTCAATGAACAAGTACCCTCAGATCTTGGTGCAAATCCCCAAACAACTGCAAATCACAGTCCATCAGCAATAACAATGTATAAACAGCCAAGAGAAATATCTGATGACCAATTACGTCGATCACTTACATGTAGATCATTACATAATAAAAAATGCAACCCAAAGCTTACAACAGG
>OX421452.1:32796480-32806480 GCA_949126865.1 Montipora capitata | reverse complement strand
TTTATTATGACTGTCAAGTGCATTTACATGTATGTGTAGTCCTGGGGCACTATAATTTGGGAAACTGTACAGAGAGAGCAAAGATGGCACAGTGGTGAGAACACTCGCCTCACACCACTGTGGCTGGGGGTGGGATTCCCAGATCACTTGGTGTCACACATTGGTCGAGTTGGTTGTTTCTCTACTAGCCTCCAAGAGGTTTTTCTTGTTGTGGGAGTGGTGGCAATACAAAAAATTGGCCCTTTTCCACTGTTCATTGATTTTTGTAGTATTACATTGCACAAAACAGTTCACTACAAGCTTGAAGTCTATGTGTGCATCTGGTCACTTCCTGTGGCCTAAGGAGTCTAGACTGTTGGATAACCCTTCAATTGAGGGATGTTTCACGTCCAGTCAATTAAGTGTCCAATACTTTCCTGACTATTCTTGCAGTGGTTAGACCCACTTTCTGGTTGTAAGGGTGTAAGAGTGTAAGTCAGTGGTGGCAATAGGCCTGCAGTGCGTGTGTAACTCATGAAAATAAACAAGTTTGTTGGAAGCGTGCTTCAGTTTCAACAAATGAGTCCCAAAATTGGCAAGAATTTGTGACGCTGATGAATAATAAAGCAGCTTCTATTTCCAAATGATGGAATGAACTGGTGATAAATAACCTCGTCTAGGAGAGTGAACTTTTGACTTTGCAGAAACAATGGTCAACTTTTAGAGTTGGGTGATTGTATTGAATTTGCACAATTCTTGTCAAACTTTATAACACTTGAAAGAAAAAAAAGGCAAACCAACAAAAGCAAAAACCCAGTGTCTTGCCATCGTTTTTACACAGATGTATCCGTTTTTTGCAAGTTGCTAGGAAACAGGCAAGATAACTTGATCATGGTGGCTGCTGAAATCGACGTCACTTTCGATTTTGCGATTTACTTGTGCAGCCAAAAGCACAATAGAAAAAGTGAATGTTTCAAAAATCTCCCAAAATGTTTTTCGCTGATGGTAAATTTTTATATTTGCGGTTAAAAATTTATGTTGTTTTCATGTCGCAAATTTTGTTGCTGATGGCAAAATATTTTATTGTCGAACAACGCTTCCTGAAAGGTTCCTTCTGCTCTTCCTAAAAACTGTGTATCAATATTTATTTACTTTTGCATCAATATTTGTTTTGCATAAAGCAGGCTGACAAAATCTGCACCTTGCGTAGTTACCATTTTTTTTAGCGTTAAAATAGCATTTTCAGTCCTTTGTTTTCGGTAAAGAAGTTGCAAGGGAACTTGAAAATGACCAAGATGTCAGCCTCAAAACCAATGTTTCTCCATTCCCTTTTATTTTCTTCGATCTTTCTTGGTTTAGTATGTTACTTGTCACCACATGTCTTCTTGGAGGGCAATTTATGTAAGCCATCTACCATGGAACTATGATAATATATGGTACCAAAACATTATCGTGTACTATTAGAGCTACATATTACACAAAGACAACTTGAATCTCCTGGAAAAGAAAATGCAGCTCAGTTGAGTTATGGAATAAATCGCTGTGTTACTGCTCTACCACACGTACGCAATGGCCTATTTTTTAATAAGTCCCTTTGGTAAAGTCCCAAGATCCCCAGTGATAATCAGTATAATCGTCACTTTGCGACAGTCCCAAACATTTCTTGTTCATTGTCTCTTTCCACTTTCTCTTGTTCCTTGCTCTTGACCCTTGTCAAGAGCAAGGAACTCGCTACATCTTTTATAGGGCATGATCTTGACTGCATATTAAGAATATCAATGTCTGATATGTTGTGGTCAGTTTCTTGGTCAGTCTAGATCTTAAAATCCCACAACAGCTATGCTCCCCTTATCATCATCATCATCATCATCATCAACAGTTTCTACATGTAATAGCCCACTTTTGATATATTAAAATTCAGCTCTAAACAAAGGGCATCATCTCGAGGCTCTTATTCTCCAGAGCCTCGAGATGGTGCCTTTCGTTTAGGACTGAATTTTAATATATCGAAAGTGGGCTATTGGATCATGTGCATTGGTTGTTTCAGTACAGACTGCTGATTTTGCACACTCAGAACAGAACATATGTGCCCAAACTTTGAACTGAAAGATTGCTAATATGAAATCAAGGGCAAATATGATAATGTGAAAAGGGTTTAGTGATGTTGCCATATAATATTTTTTTTCTTCCATTCTTCCAGGCGTTCCGAAGAATCATCAAGGGGCACTAAACTTGGTATGTAAAACAGAAATGAGAAGTGAGAACTTGGAATCTCCATGATATTGTTCGGGCTTATTTAAATATGATAGATGTCCCCTAAAATCAATTTATTATTGTCAGTATGTGGGATAAGGTTGTTTGTCCATTTGAGTTAGTGTCTTTTATAAAATGTCATTTGTGTGAATATGCTGTACAATTGTAAAAATTAATAGCAAAAGGGTTTAACTGAAGTAAATAACTTTTTGAAATAAAAAGTTAAATCTGTGCTTACCGGAAAAAAGGTGCTCCTCTGATCATGACTGCTTTTACTTTTTTCCACAGTCAAGAAGGCTCGAATCGAAGTTGTTATCCCTAAGCTCTCAGTCCCTAATAACCTGTTGGAGAGGCTGCGAAAATTTTCAGCTAAGCAAAAAGATACAACGAAAGACAAAGTTAAACAGAATGGTCTGACACTCACAAATGGAGAATCATCACGGGATGTGGAAGAACCAACTTCGCCATTGGAGCAAGGAACTATATCAAATGCATTGAGCGAAAGTCCTGTACGACATAGGTTGTCAAACCTTCTTAATGGGTCATTACCAAGTCTGGAAGATGATGAGAGAAAAGAAGCCTCTGATTGTAAAGCAGCAAGTGATTGTGAATTCAAAGAATCAAACTGTGGGGAACAATTTTTAAACTTGCCATCCGAAAAAGCTGGTCTGTTTGATACAGATTGGAAGTCTGGTATTGGTATTGGTATTTTGCCATCAGATAGGGGTGAAAGGGACAGGACTAGTGGAAGTGCAATCGAGTCTTCCTCAGTTAATGACTGCCATAATATTCATTCCAGTGCCTCCTCCGGTATGGAAGCCAAACCTTCTTCAAATCAACTCATAAGTGAAACAGAGATATTGAATAATGATGCAACTTTTATAGATGAACATATTAATGGAAATGATCATTGTGAAGTCTCTGAAAATGGAATTTCAAGTGCTAATTGTTCACCAGAAAGTGGCCGGGAAGCAGCAGTGGCAAGTGATGCTGATTCAGGCCATAGGCCCATTTCAAGTTCTCCGCAGGGCAACTCTTTGGACTATGCCACCGACTACAACACTCTTGAGGTTTGAAGTTTCCTATCCTTTGCTTAAAGTGCTACTATGATAAAAAAAACTTCCTTTTTTTCTTCAGAGTTTGAAAGTGTGTTTGCTTAACACCTGACTGGCAAATTTTGAGCTTTGATTTTTATGCAAAGGTTGTTTACTTTTAGTGTACTGTAAGTTTAATGGATTTCACGGTGTGCCATTTCTCATGTTCAAAACTGAATGATTTGACTTCAGAGTGTGGGATCTAGGGGAGAGTGACGTCATTTACTCATTACAGGTAGCTAAAAAAAAAGAACTAAAAAACTTGTTGTCACTGACTAAAAAACTTATGTAAAAAGGACGTTTCGGTCAAAATACTGTGACCTTCTTCAGCATAAAATGGCTTACGAATATAAAATAAGTGCTTAAAAAGCCGTAGAAACGTCACTTGGGATTGCCAAGGGCCTTGTAAATGTCCGGAATGTAAACGTGTTCTACGGCTTTTTAAGCACTCATTTTGTATTCGTAAGCCATTTTATGCTGAAGAAGGTCATAGTATTTTGACCGAAACGTCCTTTTTACATACGTTTTTTAGTCAGTGACAACAAGTTTTTTAATTCTTTTTATCATGCCTGACTACAACTACGGTATTTTTAAAGGTAGCTTGAAATCCTAGCGTGACTCCAGTAGCCCACTTGGCTAATCTCTATTTGCCATTCAATCGGTTTTGGGAGTTTCAACATGTAAAAGGGGCATAGCAAATATTGCATTGCCTATTCAAGTGAAAATCTATTGCTTGAGGGGGCATTTTCTTTCATTCACGGACAACTCGATAGGGACTGTTTGCATTTAAGAGGTTGATATTAGTAGCCTCCATCCCTCAGTACTGTAACTTGTTATTCATTTGTTTTTTACTGCCATCTCAATGTCAATAGACTTACCCAGGGAATTCCTTATTCTTAATTTTCTCAAATTGTTCATTTGTTTATTTCTATATCCAAATGCTGTGCAGTTCATGAACACATTGCTGTCGGATTTGACGCAGGAAAGAGCTATTAGGTCAGAACTGGATGAAAGAGTGACTTTAATCAAAGTTGAGAACGAAGAGCTTAAGAAGGATTGCGAAAAGTTGAAGGCTCTAATAAACGACCTCCTTCATCATCCTCAGGTAACGATACATTTGTACCTTTTAGTCTTGTGCGCAACACCTTTGTTGGGTGCCCCTGAAGTTCATTATCGTTGTTGCCCATGTTAATGCAACCACGAAACAACAGCACTTGACTTTTTCCAAGACTAAATGCAAGTAGTAGAAGGAGATTTGTGTCTTAATTATATAGCTGATAGTTAATCCGCAATTGTCAGCATAGCTATTATTCTTTAATTCTTTAAAACTGCTCAATTTAGGATAAATTTGGATAGTTTCTGATAGGGTTTTCCTCAAAAAACAGGCAAACTGTTCAATTTAGAGAATATACGACAGTTTGTCTAAGCCAATGAAATCCCAGAAAATGCAATAGGTAATGGAAACTAGCCAATCGGCACAAAGCATAGCGTCAGTTCTGTAGTAGTTGACAATGCATGGCGGAGTTTAGCCACGGAGGTTTGCCAAATATTTCCATTTCTCAGGACTTTTTCAGCGATATCACTGCAAATGAGAGATTTCCTACGTTGCCAGAAGAAGATCTTGTCAACCTGAGAGGCAAAAACCAAAAATAAAACACCTCCAAGAGTACAAAAACTTGGCTAAATGTTTTCAGAGTCGAAGATGCAGCGTAACGAAGCGAGAAAGTTGGAAGATATCCCTCGTCATGATCTAGATGCAGTTCTTTGACGAAATTAGAAAAAAGGACGGTCACGAATACCAAACAGAACGTTTGGCTGTCACGCAGTGCTAGTTGGACCGTTATTTAAAAAAATGTGGCAGAAACTACAGTATTTTGCGAGATCGTGAATTTGCAAATTCACCGAGGCAACAACTTGAACCGAAAGCGAAAAAATGTCTCTCGTGCTTTAAAGGGGCTAGGTCACGCAATTTTAGGCCATTTCAGCACTGATCGAATGGTCATAGAATTAACTAAAATATCAAAATAACTGTTCAAGACTATAGAAGAACTCTAACAAAACACAGGGAAGCCAAGAAGGGACATGGATGGACAAAACTGGAGAGGATTGAAATGGATTGAATTTGGGTAAATTTGAAAAACGTCGGCCCACCTTTTTTCAAATTTATATCAGTCTATATCAAAATGTCATTTACACAGCTGGAAAATCATTCTCAGTTGTTATGTGGCCGTGATTTTGCAAATGAAAGACTCTTGCTCTTCCAATTTGACGTTAAGAGCTCATAATTAACAAAATTAAACGAATATACCTAAAGTAGCGTGACCTAGCCCCTTTAAGCGAAGCAGACGATTAAAAAAATTCATCGGACTGCCAAATTAGACTCGGCCTACGGCCTCGTCCAATTTTGGCAGTCCTCAGAATTTTTCTCATCCAATTATTTCCAAATTGGACATCAAGTAGTCCTATTACATATACCAAATGTGAGGAACGTTTTTTCAGAATTACCAATTTATGTTTTTGTGTCTACAGGCGAAACCTGATACAGTGTCAAGAGGGACGCAAATAAATATGACCCTTGTAAGCAGTTTCTTAAAAATAGATTTGTGATAAAAATAAGTGATAAGAAGTGACGACGTTTCGACCTCGCTTCAAGTGTGAATACAAATGCAAGATTAGCATCAGTATACTAGTAATAGTTTTCACTACATCTGCCCCCGCCTAGCTAAGATGGCAGTTGAGGTGTTTTCCAATTAATATGTGCTGCACATTGTGATGTCTTCATATTATTTTACATGTAATTAGTGAAAAAGGAAAGGAAAGGAAAGGAAAAATTATTTATTTAGGTGTCCAATCTTCTAGCGCTGTTGAGCACTAATCGGGGACACTGTAAATTGAAATTAACAAGTCAACGCAAAGTTTTTGAGGAGAGGGGAAAACCGGAGTACCCGGAGAAAAACCTCTCGGTTCAGAGTAGAGAACCAACAAACTCAACCCACATATGACGCCGAGTGTGAGACTCGAACCCTGGCCACATTGGTGGGAGGCGAATGCTCTCACCACTGCGCCATCCTTGCATTTGTTTTTAATTTCCATCGTCGTTTATTTGATACGCTATCAATTGAAAAGCAATTTACATAATTTTGGAAAATGCCTTTAAAATATGATAGTAAAACAGGAACAGGAACATTCAGTGACTAGAAGTCAACATTTCGTCGTCATCTTTTTGATCCATGTGGTTCTTTCCACTGTACCTTGAAATACCATAAAATAGGAACAAAACTTGCATATTGTATTCGGATTATCTGTGAATAACTGTTGTAAAAATGATCGAAGATTGTTTGAAAATTTTGATACTGAGACTATGCTTTTGCTTTCTGAGGTTGCGTCTGGCAGTTTGTGGCCGAGTCTGTCGCCCCAGTATCTGATTTCATTTGTGTCAGAAAAATCGTCGCCCCTGTTGATGATTTGTGCCCGAAAAATCGATTTCTGACCCAGGCAATATGATTTGCTATCAGATACTGTAATCTTTGATTTTCAAAGTAAAAGGAATCGCTGTAAATATTCGAAAATTACTCACCTTCAATCACTATGCTGAACCTTCGATATCGATGCTCCTTGTGACTTTCTGCCTCGTGACTCAAGTTACCCAGAACACCTCGCGAACTCGGTGAACAATGCCCATACCACCTTGCGCGCTCTTTGGAGCAATACCGATACCACCTTGCGCGCTCGGTTGAGCAAATCGAGATTGCTCTATACAATATCTACAAATTTACTTATTAACTTACGCATTTTCCCATTTTACGCGGGGGCTTCTAGAGACCAAAACGCCTGCTGTGGCAATGACTAACAGTTATATGTAAAATGTTAAATTACGTGATAATGTCGCGAATGCTAAAATGTGACGAAATATGTAAGGTGATGAGAAATGTTAATGCAGATAACAAAGAGACATACAACAATCAAACAAAAAAGGAAAGAAAGATCTAAAGAAAAAATTTTGCGCGAATCTCGCATTTTGGCGTGGATGACATTCTCATCAATTTTAACATAGAGTATGTTCATGCAAATCTTACATTTTGTTTACACTTGGAAATGGCCTCGAAGAGGTCGAAACGTCGTAACTAACAAGTAAGAAGCTCTTTGGAAAAAATGTTCCTTCGCGTATCCTGTACACTAGATGTCTTAGCATACACTATGGTATGAACACGCAAGCGTGGAATTCTAAATATGGAAAATAATCATTGCCTTGGAATGTCTAATCTACATTGTACGCACCTGAGATGGTCATCATGGTAGAGTTGATCTTCCAAAGAGCCAAAAATAAAATAAAATAAATAAAAAATCTTCCAAAGTGCTCGCACAAGAGAATACGCTAAGGTTCTTTCGCTAATACCGCAATTGAAGTTGCATTGTTTTTTAATCCACTGATACTGTTTTGTTTTCAGAGTCTTCGACGTGGAAGAACTGTTAACAGGGCAACGTCTCCTATAAGAAAGAGAGATCCCTCCCCTGACATAACGTTGTTAAGTTCTTCTGTGGGATGTCAAACGATTCCTTTTGAACCGCCCAAGTGTTTTGTGTCCTCCTTTTGCCAAACTGATGAAGAGGTTATACCTCCAAAGATATTGATGTCCGTATCCAGTCAAACTGATCCTCTCACGCCATCAGCACCACCTCATCCAACCACCATCCCTTCTATAAGAGGACAGTCAGTGGTTAGTGCAAACAATGGACCCACTGCAACATCAGAACTACCTAATCCCTTAAGGCATTCCCAAGCATCAAACATTTTTCAAGCTGCATACTATCAATCTGTTCTCTCGTACCAATTGGCATTGGGATTACCGCCACAACAAGCACACTCCTTACTTGCAGCTCATAATGCACTATTACCAGGGCCTGTAACGTCGGGTAACCCAACTGGTTTCATACAACACTATCCTGCATCTGTGGCACGTGTACCGTCTACAGCTTACCAGTCTGGTATCTCTGCCCCAACAAGGACCACACAATCCTCAAATGTCTCACAGCATGCATCAGTGCATGCCGTGAGTTTAAATCGAATGTCAAATACAATCGCTAATCCAACATCGGACAACCAATCCTCCCCACCTGTAACCATGCGACCAAATGGTGCAGTTGGCCCTATGGCTCAAAGAACTACCATTCGACAGTCTTGGCCAATGAATCACACCCTGCCACAAGTTTCTAGAGTTTGCTCACTTGTAGGACGACCACAGCCTATGGTAGCATCACCAACATCTGTTCAAGTAATACCACACTCCCCTGCTACTTGGAGTAGAAATGTGGTAACACAACAAGCAGGTCAACAAAGATTAAGCGAAAACCAATCTTCAACAAATTTATCGTCAGTTAGAATGCGCTATCAGCAGCCTCTACGTTTTCCCAATGCACAGCCGCAGATGCAAGGAGTTGCTCGGTCACCTTCACACGAAAATCCTCTATCATGGCCTCTCACTTCACAAAGAGCACAATTTAACTCATTATCAACTCGGTCAGATCTCGGTGCAAACTCTGCACAGCCAGCTACAAATTTGAATGTGTCAACGAATCCGTCTGGACTCTCCAGGAACCATTTTCACTGCAATCCAGCAAATAATATACCTCAGGTTTCACATTATCAAGGGGAAAATTCGGTGTTCCCTTTAAACCAGGCGCTTGCTCAGTCAAGACCATTAAATGCACAATTAAACAATCAACAAACCTTAGCGTCAGCTGGGACGACAATCCCGCAGCCAGTTACACCTTCGGCAGGACGTACACAGGTTAATTTGCAAAGAAACCCGACATCGTTATTGCAGAATCAGAATGACAGGGATTTGAATTCAATTCCTTGCCAGTCAAATGTGAATCAAATGACTGTGCAAGATTCTGCTCCATCGCCATCCATTTTATCTTCTCTTCAAACTCAACCATCAAACGGCTATCATAACACAATACCAGAATCCAGAAAGATGGGAGCAGAAAGAAACAGACACGTTCCCAGAGAACAGCCAACAGCGCAATTAAGCGGTACAAGTTTGTACTCACAAGTGAAGCAAGTATATAGTGAGCTACGACAAAGCTTGGAAGAAGTTGCTGGCAACAAGGAAGAAGCAAGCAGTACCATTACGACAGTAGAAAACGGCAGCAACGATTGCGAAAATTATAATTTACCAAGTTCTTCAAATAGTACAGGATTGTTGCAACAAAAACGAACGAAGGATAAGGAAAATATGACTTCGTTGAATGGTAAAAGCCATCGAAAATCACTGAATGGCGCTCTTGAAAGTACAGTGCAGAGGTTATTGGCTCTTCAAAAAAAGCAGAACTCTTCGACCAATTCTTCAAGCCAAACTACTGACTCGGTTAATGCGCTTTTTGAGGGTGCTTCAGGGCAAGAAAAATATGTGGAATCAACAGGACTTGAACCATCGGCAACAAACGTTTCTTACCAGGAACGTATTTCAGAAAATGAGTCTGTTAGTGACCCAGTTTCAGAAACAAGTGCCTCTGAAATGCTCGAACGAGAGGGGACAAGAGATTGTTTGGTGACAGATATCAATAGCAGAGAAACAGAAGCACGTGTTGGTAGTAGCGCAGAGAACAACAGGGATAACGTGTTTGTTAGTCCTTCAGCTCCTTTAACTTCCAAAGTTGAAAGTGACAAG
>OX421452.1:32763980-32788980 GCA_949126865.1 Montipora capitata | reverse complement strand
GGCACCAATGAAGTCAGACCACCCAGAAGACCGGCTAATGCTTAGGTACGTCGTAAGCAAGGTCTCCGAGGTCAGTTATCTTTGAACTTTCGATAACTGGTCCAAGGCCTTTGAAACAGCATGAACTTTTCCTCTCTGGATGTTAGGGACGCGGGTTTCTTATCGAAGGTAAGAGATGTTGCACTCTGGTTAATGGCTCTTACATTTATGGGATGACTAGTTCTGGTGTTGGTAGCGCAAAACAATGGGCCGTGCTAGTTGTGTCCAGTAACTTGTGTCCTGTAAAAGTGTCGTCAATGAGACTGCTGTTAAATATGGCGAACGTCTACTTAGGAGATCGTGGGCTCAAGCCCGACAGTCAGTTGTGGTCTTGAAAATGAGGATATTGTGCTGCCGGCAAATGGTTTAATTTTCTTATGTATGCAGCTATGGACGGAAATCTTCGGAACGATTTGGCACCTACCATAATTTTATGTGGAATTTTTTTTCATTGAAATCAAATCATAATTAACGTGAGGAGGAGACTCGACTGTCAAGTTTATTAATGGTAGGGCCATCGTCAGTGATGAGTAGGTCGAGTTACCTTCCCTACCAAAACCACCTGTAGTTTTCACTCTCACTAAGGTGTGATGAAGTATGGAACACGGGATACAAGAGCAAGGTCTCCAGTAAGGGTGCTGTCGTGGACTCAAATTAGTTTGGTAAGGGTATGTCAACATACAACTGCGAATGGAAACATCGACTGATAACAGTTCCATAGGTTTAATAAAATTTAACATTTTTTAGCACAGTTACAGGTACTTTCGATAGCTGCTCAGGGTAAAGAAAACACTTTGTATATAAAATTACATCGTGACGTCTTTTTTAGACTTTTACCAGTTTTCAGTTGACTCGAAAGTATCTTATATAATTAGGAATAACTGTCTGTAGTTGCATTCGAGTACAAAATCATCCGGGGGCAAGTTTTGACGATTTAGTACCCATTCATCTAGTTTTTGTGGTGGCTCTTGACGTTCTTTTTCTTGTTGAGCTTTCTAAGAAATTTGCGTACTTTTCCCATCTTGGCTCGCTTTTGACTCATACCCGGGATGGCGCCGCCGATAGCATTTTGAAGGGCATTGGACATGGGACCACCCATGCCACCGCCCATCTGGCCTCCTAATTCCTGAGCACCAGTAAACATAGCTCCGACTCCACCAGCATTTCCCATTGCCCCCATGTTCGGCATACCTGGTAAAAAGGAACGGAAACACTTATCTGTAGTAACTGATTCAAATGCAAGTGTCCCCATCGCATTTGTTTCAAGAGGGTTTCTTTAATCAAATGTTTAAGTCTTGTTTTCGCGATTACTTAACCCATGAAAGGCATCAACATGTGGGAACGAAGGATTTTGGATTCGGTTTCGTGAGCCCATTTCCCCTTTCCCTTCCTTTCCAACGCCTGTCACGTAGCCTAGACTCCACGATCTTTGCGACGATCAAATAACAAGATCTGGTGAAGGCAAGGCCTTATTTCACTTAAATATTTGCCGGTACTTCGGATGGTCTGAGTATTCCAATAAGCCTTTAAACATTTTAATCAACAAGCCCATGATGGTTTTCCTTTTTTATATGTTTTGTTGTCAGCGATAGGGTTTTGTGGCATTAGCAATGTCTCACCTCCTTCCATGTTCATTCCAGCAATTCCAGCACCCATACCTCCAAGGCCCCCCATAGCTCCCATTTGTGGCATTCCTGTCATTCCTGCCATTCCTGGTCCTGGCATGTTTGGCATTGCACGCATACCTGCCATACCTAGGGAGTAAAGGATGGAATGACATGAGGTATGCAGGTAATATGCCATTTGTGCCATTCCTGGCATGTTTGGCATGACGTGCATGCCTGCCATTTGTAGGTAATATCAAAGAACAATGGCAACACCATCGGTCCTTGGGGTTGTTTGCATAGACTCGGGACTTTGTCATGCTTCATTCAACTCAACATCCATTGGTTTTATTCAGAAATCCCCCCCCCCCGCCCACCCATCAACACGTAAATATATACCAACTATGCAAAGCGTTTCTCAACAATATTGAAGGTGTTAAGCCACTGACTGATACGTATGAAAATTCAGAAAAAAAGCGGAAATCATGTATTTGGTGCATATGACATAGCGCATTAATATACAGGCTAGTGACGAATAAAAAAGTCGTGATTGAAACTAAGCCATTGATGTTTAAGGAATACGTAGTACGCACCTCCTTCAGCACCTTCGATAAATTGTTTCGACATCGCTGCGCCCTCTTGTGGGCCTCCAGCTGCTCCCGGCATCTGCATTGCCATGGGCCCTGCCTCAAGGCCGTTGGGCATTTGCATTCCAGCCGCTCCTGTCATACCTCCTGGCACGGGCATACCACCTCCCATCATTGAAGGCATTCCTTCCATGGTAGCTCCACCGCCTTCACCGATTGAAGTTGCTCCTGCACCAAAGCCCATGCTCAGGTCTCCCATTGGACCACCCAAAGGATTAATTCCTGCACAAGAAATGAAGACATTGTCTTGGTTCCTATTATTAAATTCAGAGGGAGGGAGCTATTTCTCGAAAGAAGTTGCCGCAATATTTCAAGTTTAGAAATGTCTTAATGTTAGTGAGATTTTTAGTTGACGAAATCATGTCATCTAAAATAATGACCATTAAGCTCGACTGCTTAATACTGTTAACAATGGATTACAGCAGCCATAGCGCCTTTTGGGTTCCTCCCAACAAGACCTCGGGATTCCTTTCTCAAAAGCCCCAATATTGTTATGAGCCCAAAATTGTATTTGGCCGTCCTTGCCGTCATGGCAACTAAAGAGGCGATGCGGAATACCATTGCAACATTCCTTTGGGCTATTAGCTAACCATACATTTAACTAAAAATAACAAAATGCAATTTAATAACAATAACTGTTTTATCTTACCACCGAGCCCACCTCCTAAATTCGGTCCAGAGTCCATCAGTCCTGGAACTAAAAGAAAAATAGAAAAATAATGTCTACAATGACCAAAGCCGAAAAAACGGGACAAGCTGTCTGGAGACTGCAGGCAGTCCACAGGTTCCATCATGCTAAGCAACTAAAACTAATGAAAGGAAAACGTCTTCTCGTATTCGTTGCTAGAATAAACTCAGTGGATATGGAAGGGATGGTGTGGGTTTTTACGATTTGTTAGTATCCCAACACGTTTTGGGGAAGTCTTCAAAGTCACGAGATACTGGCAAAATTCGATTTTTATGTCGCTTACTATCAAGTTTTAGATGGCCAAAAAGTGTTGGTTCCTTATTGGTTCTGCAGATGCATTCGTGCAAAAATTCAGTCCATGCCTTTAAAGTACATTTGTGTCCAGGGGCCCGTTTCTCGAAAGTCCCGAAAACTTTTCGGGCCTGAAAAGCCATTTGAGAAACTGCCAACCGCTTATTTTGGAAGGCCGATCTTTTAACATGTTTTCAAGGTAACAAAACTGACTGTGAAGTTTGACGTTCTTGAGATAAAAAGGGAATTGTGACACCCGAAAATGGTCCGTAAAGTTTCGGGTCTTTCGAGAAACGGGCCCCAGGAAGGCAAGTAATTAGATGCACACCCAAGCAGTTTCGATATCCAACACAAAGTGCCCCTTCAAGTCTAAGCATTTGCGGCCTTTTTCCAACAGCAAGGTAAGGGTAAAAGTTAGCGTTAATTTTAGCGAACGGTAAATGCAGCTTTTTATCCTTATTTGACGGGCAGCATTTGGGGGACACTTTGCGACGTTAATTGTCTGTGTTCCGAGACATGAGTGATGTTGAGGTTGCGGAGAAGAGCGGTTGAAATCCGCGTGCATTTAATTACTTCCATTTCGGAACACATTAATTTAACCCATTGACTCCCAGGGGTTCCCCTTTAACGATCGTTTTTACGCAACTAATCGGCAAGGATTCAGTACTTAAAAGCATAGTCGTTGGCCAAATGAAGGGGCTGGCGCGGTGGCTGCCACCAACGCGGCTTGGGTCGATTCCCAAACTCAATGTATTTTGCGTCCACTACTCAACCAGGCTAACACAACAATGATATTTGGGCGTGTTGGCCAGCCAAGCCACCCGTGACTCTTATTTAGCATTGGAATGGCTGCAAAAACATTTATACATTAATCCTTTGAAAAAGAGAATAGCGATGCACACAGAACCGGACACGAAAACCCCTAAAAACCAGCAAGTGGAAAAACTGGGAAACGGGGTCCGTAGAATGACTAGGCCTACTGACGCCCGCAAACCTAAAAACCTAAATCCCACAAACCACTACGCATCTAGCACGGCTCGCCAGGCCTCTGATAAGGCTTGAGTTGGTTGGTTGTCTACTCTGCTCCGAGAAGTTATCGTCGGGTATTCCGGTTTCCCCCTAATATCAAAAGCTAGCATTTGATTGGATTTCCACTATTCCTAGAACCGTATGTTAGATAACGGTATGGTTAATTTGCCTTCCCTCGTTAGATAAAAATCAGGTGAAATGAACTTTGCAAGTAAGCGATAGTCATTTACACTGTGTCATGCAGTAAGCAAAATTATTTGTTAACCTTCTTGGAAATCGCCAGATTTTTTGCTTGAGGCCACTGTCCTTGACATACTGGGTAACATATTGCCCTGGAGCTGAGGTCCTGTTTTTAAGTGTCAATTACAAGAAAAGAACGACGTATTATTAACTTAACGAATCGCAGGGAATTCCTAGCAGTGACCGTTCCAAAGGCGATATTTCGTTTTTTTCGGTGTTCATTGTTGCTTTGATTAGCAGATTAGGCAAAGGGACGATTCTGTCTAAGAACCTATGTTAACAATGTTTACGAGAGACCTGCGCCATCTTTTAGTGTATTCTTCGAGGTGAATGATCGCTCTCGGACATAATATCAAAACAGTGATCATAAGTTTCTTCTTTCCCCTTCCCTCTTGTTTGCAATGGAACAGTGATTTAAACCCCTGGATCCGGTTGTTCGGAAGCCGAGTAACTTAATCCAGGATTTGTGGAAACGTTTGTTTCATGTTTTCAACTTTTTGGTGAGAGTTTCGTTTGCTCATTTTTGTTTTCAAGATTGACTTCTTTTAAAGTAAAGTTTTGCCAAATTTCAGCGTTGAACAGCATTTGCCGGGAGTAGAGAAATAAACTCGTTGGTTAACTTTTAATCTGCGATTAGCGTTAATGGGCTTTTGAACAACCGGGCCCTGGTCTTCATTTCCAAGACTTAACAGCCGTAATAAAATGCAATAAATGTCAGACTAACGAATCTGCCATTTTTTGACAACATAGATGAGAAGACGCTTTCCTCCATTGTGAACTTGTGTTACTAAGCTATATACATGGAGCACCTACCTCCCTGCTTCTTGGAGGCTTTGTGGGTTACATGTCCATTTTCTTGAAAAATTGAGAGAGAAACGACTCAAATAAATAACAATACGTTTTCTACACCTCTTCAATCATGCAAAAGAAAGGGGTTGTTGGTGAAGTTACCATATCAGGAATAGAAAGAAAGCTCTTATCAGGTGATCTTACTCTGGTCATTCAAAGCCTTCAAGCAAGAGAGGACGAGGGGAGAGAACACATTCACCATACATGCGCCTCTTCCAATACCAATTTTTTCAATCTCGGCTATTTTAAGGAAGATCCCTGATTGGTTAGTTTTAATTACGTCATTAAAATTCGAGCCCAAAATAACTTTCACAGCATGGGGCGAAGCTTAAAAGTCACTAGATCCAGATTTTAAAGATGTTCTCCAAGCACAAATTTTGGAGGAGATTGATTGCATTCGGGTCTTTTCTGAGCTAAGAAGGTTCTGTGTGTGTTCCTGGTGCAAAGCTTTCAGTACTTGCTCTCGTAACCGTGAGTGTTCGCACTCTAAACGAATCAGCGTAAAACGCGCGTATGAAAAGTTTGGCCAACGATAAACGTGGAGAAATGTTATTCTCTGGAGAGTGACCTCTCTGCTGCATAATTTATCTAGCCCCAAAGTGGGGCCTCGTCATGTCAAGAGAAGAAACGATTACAAAAGGTTAAAAACCTCAGTTAAGTTTTATTCTTATCAAAGAATCAGAAGTGTTTTTTTTTCGGAGACTTCCGCATAGGCAGTAGGCATGCTTGAACACGAGGAATAATGATGAGGAAGCTGGCCTTTTCCCTTTGCGGCTCAGGTTCCATTCCTGGATTTGGCATCCTTTGTGAGTTTAGCTTTCGTCGTTGTTAACTCTATCTCGAGAGGTTTTTAGCTGCTTTTTCGATTTTCTTCCCTTCTCAAAGACCAAATTTGATTTGTTTGTTTAGTTGATTGTTATTATTGCTGAACAGCTTTGAATGCTAAATCCTTTTCGAGCAGTTATAAAGTAAGTATTTTCATGGGAAATGGAATGCTCAATGAAAAGTATTACTGTTTTTGTCGATATGTCAATTTACTTCAGAACTGGTAAATTGGAATCGCTTTGAAAAGTAATGTTTATGCTACCAACTGAATGTATCAGTACTTACTTGAAGGTTTCTTGGCAAACCCTGTTGGAGAAAAGTACATGTTAAAAACATTTTAACAAAATTCGTACGTTATTATTGCGTTTATCGGGAATATCAAGTTAATACTGCTGAGCCAACGTTTAAACGCTCCATCGGATTTTCAAAAGATTACATAATGCCATGGTGTGCAGGTACTTGGTAAAGCCATTTTAGATTACTCGATGGTAAGGGACCCGTCATCTGTTTTACTAAAATAGACCGGTACAATTCTCATTAGGGCACACTACAAACTACCCTAAACCTTCCCCCCTGACAATTAAGTCGTAAAGAAGGCTTAATTGTAGACGATATTGGAATAAAACTAATCAGAACGCATATAAATTGGATGGGGCATGTTACCAGGATGAATGATGGAAAGTCAAAGAGAATTGACCTGGGGATCCAGAAGAATTGGTTGCCTGCATCTCCGCTACAGAGATACATGCAAGCATCCACCCACATTGACTACTTTCATCAACCCACAACGCCGTACGTTCTGGTTTTTTTTTCCTAATGTTTCATGTTTAATTTTCCTTGAATAACAAGCACAGTACAGCAATGAAAAGCCAAAGCCAGAAGCTTATGCGGCGTAGGTCAGAGTACAGAAATTACAAGAGGTGCCTGCTAATTGATAATAATTAACATGGTAAAGAAAATATTATTAGTTAACCATAATATTATTGTGGACATACTTAGCAAGAAAGAAATAACATAAGAAAAGAAAATAATAAGAAAGGAAGGAAAGTTGTGATATAAGTAAACATAATACACGTATAAAAGATAATTGAATGAGGGAAGAGAAACTAAAATAACAAATAGTAATCTTTGAGTTTACATTTATAATTGGAAAGAGTGAGGGAAGTACATGATGAAAGAGGAAGACTGTCCCAAATTTGAGGACCTTCTACACGGATGGAGTAAGAATATTTCAAGGAGTGAATATGTAAGTTATCTCTATGACGGTAGAATAATGATAATAGTCAGCATGAGATTGAAGGGAGAAGAAAGTGGGATAGGGACACCCTTCTGCACATGCGGAAATATGAAGCAAGCGACCTGATACTCGAAAATGTGAAAAATATTAAGCAACCTGAACTTTTTGAAAAGAGAGTAAGTGTGAGTACGTGGAGGTGAATAAATAATGCTTCTAAGAACTTTTTTCTTAAGGCTGAAGAGAGGTTGGAGATGTGATGAGTAAGTGGAGACCCAGAGAATTCGAGCAGTATTGGAGATAGGGAAGTATTAGAGAATTATACAAGGTGCATAGAGAAGTGGATAGAAGAAATTGTCTCGATTTTATGATGCCAAGAGATATAGCGATTTTAGACAAAACTACCTTTATGTGAGGTTTCCATAAGAGATTTTGATGGATGATGATTCCTAGAAACTTAGTAAGTTCAACTCTTTGTATGGTACTATTATCAATACAGATGGTGAAATCATTAGAATTGATCGTCTTTCTAGAAGGATGAATATAATAAATTTAGTTTTATCAGGATGTAAAGTTAACTTATTAGCCTTGAACCATGTAGCAACAAGGGAAAGTTCACGATTAACAATGCTAAATAGTTAAGAAATATTATTATGCTAAAGAAAGAGGGTGGTGTAATCAGCTAAGACGATGAAGGAAAAACGCAATTTCTTTCAATTATATAGTTATACATTGATCAAAATGTTGTTCTTAAGGTTGATCAAATTCCTCGTTTCCACGAAGCCTTTGCCATCAAAGCTGCTCGTCGCATCAACAATCTTCTCTAACAAAGACATCTGCATCCTGGTCTAACTTCAAAACCACCAGGGTTAACTTCAACACCCACATCGAAACTTTAAGATAGGAAAACCGAGCGTTTAGCTCGGACAACCTCTCAAATCGATTTCACACTCGCCATGGGTCCCCTCTTATTTGACAACATCCCTTCTAGACATATGGCAGCACAAACCCCATTTCACGCTGCGTACACCGCCATCGGCCAGTCAGAATACTCCAGAATGTTGCCGAAGTTCCAACAAGTTCATCTCTGCTCACTGGGAACAAGCCACATATGGAAGACATCGCATATGTTCTGAATGCAATAAGTAGGGTTGCGACTGAGTTGTTCTTCACCAAGAGCCAGCCACTTGCTACCTGGTCGCTAATTTTCAGTCGTTGTTCCAACGACGAGATCAATTGTGGTAGACAAAATAGTGCAATCCTTGGCCTTCCACCTGTCTTCAATCCTTTAGTACATTCAAGGAACGTCATTATCTCTGGATCTCACAATCTGACATTCCTGCAGGTGAAAATCTTCCCCCGGTATCTCTTCTCAGTCAGCCACATGCAGATCTTCCTCAGTTAAAGCAATAGTCACTCGAAAAACCAGTCTCAGGTTCTGATGTTGGCTCCCGTTACGTCCCAGCATGTCGTGTCACCAACCACCTCTTCATGCACTGGAACGTGACTGAACAAAACACGTTCCTCCTTTGCAATTATCCCACCGTATGTCTACATCCAGGGTTTCCTTAAGTAAAATGAAATGCTGAAGCAAGAATCACCAGTCTCAAATTTCTCTACTCCAAAAATCCGGCTGAGCTTCTTGCCATCTAGAAGGAAATTCAGCTTATGTTCAAAATGAAGATGATTCAACCAAGCAAATCCAAATGGGCATTCGTTCATGATTCAGTTTATCTTGGAAAAGTGTTCGCTCTTTGGGATATCGCAAGTGGATATTGGCAAATTCCACTCAGCCAGCCATTCGTCATAAAAGTGTAATACGTTTTCATGATGGACTTCATAATTCTTGCGATTACCATTTGGGTTAAATCCTGCTCTTCCCTTCAAAAGCCTTGCAATGGTGATAAGTAAACATCACCAGATGCGCCAAACAAACACCTGCAATGGGCTTAGAATTTCCGAAAGCCTCTTGCAGTCATTGAAGGAGTTCTTATGAACCGTGGTAAATTCGTGGGTGATCCAAACCACGATGTAGTTCGAGATGACAATGAGTTACGTCAACAGTTTTTCAAGCCTTGACTTTTTGGTTGCTATGCATAGAGGCACTATATAACTCTTAAGCAAAGGATTCTTACGGGCAAAATATGTCGAAACTGCAGAACAACTAGATTTTAGGAGTAGTCTTTCCTCACTCAAACTTCCTCAGGGAATACCTTTCCCTAGCAGAAGTGGCACCGCCGCTGGCTGTGGTTTGTAGAATTTGGTCTCCTTGTCGTTTTCAAAGTGATCAAGGTCGTGAGTGAGACACGATCTGATAAAGTTATTTTCCAAAATCTTGTTTCTAGCACCAGCTACCGCCCTCGTTTGAATGGCTCCAAAGAAAGTGTGCAAAGATTCTGCATTAATTCAAAAATAGAATCAACATTTCCCACAAAAAACTTTTTACAACCTACTTATGCCCATTAAACCTCTCCAGTACCTGGAAGAGATCACGTAACTCCATTCTTCCCCGTGTTCGAAAGGCATCCTCTTTATACCAAAGTTCTCTCCTATGAATTGCTCCCTGCACTTCTCCCTCAGCTCAGTCTCCCTGTGCTAGATGAGCTTATGAAAAGATCAATCGAGGAAAGGAAAAACATCAGAATCAGACGCTAAGGCCAGTCTTATGACATGAACTCTAGATATCTGGTGGGAAATGAACTTTCGTTCGACTTCCTCCTCCAAAAGGAGCAGGTATTCGCTTCCTAGGTGTATATAATGTGGTTTTTTTTGTTTGTCACCACATTCATGGTCGTTATGATTTGTTGCGGTTGAGCCACATGACCACTATTGATTGCCTTAAAGCAATTAGCTTTGATAAAATTGTTCTTGTTCCTGATTATGAGTCTCATGATGACATTCGTCTAGTACTGGAAGAAAAACAACTTGCACTGAATGCGCCTCTGTCAGCCCCTAACACATTTCCAGATCAAGGTATATCAAGGTCATATCGCAATAAGTTCAGAATTAAAGTCGCTTTGGAGAGTATCTGAGTGCCTTCCAAAAACCTCAAAGGTACGCTATTTCGGCTTGAAAATTTGTTATCACAACCTTCATCCTTGGTTAACGGAATTTTAACTTTATTTTTATGGTGTTTACAAAATCCAATAAACCGGACCCATTGGAGTCCTTCTTGTTAGTAACTTTTTTGGACTTCAATAGGACTTTTCACTGCATTCCAATTGAAGTTTTGTGTATTGTATTGTTGACCACGTTTGTTTCCGTGCCTGATAAAACTAAAATCTCAACTATAAAGCAGTTACCTCTCGGGAGATAATGCCGCTTTTTTACAGGCGCTTTGGGCGGCTCCGGAGGCTTTGGAGGTTTCGGGGCTTCAGGAATATCGTACTGATCCTGAACCATGGGAACTTCTGGTATGTCACCAGAAGTTGGCATGCGTGGTATTTCTTGCGGGAATACCCACAAATACGGCACCGTGCGATAAACACAACCATTTGGACCTATGATGCACGGAAACTCAGGTGTTTCAGGCGTATCCGGTGTAGGCGGCGTCTCTGGTGTTCTTGGGGTATCTGGCGTGCGCGGTGAAACTGGAGTACTTGGTGTTTCCGGTGTGAGTGGTGTGACAGGGCTCTCCGGGGTCCGGGGTGTCTCCGGCGTTTCTTTGGTGACTGGGGTTTCCGGTGTCTCAGGGGATTCCGGTGATACAGGAGTGTCTGGTACAGGGGCGTGGATGTCTGCGGCGCGAGCTTGGATCACATCTAGAATGGTTAGGCAACTAAAAGCCTAATATCCATAGAAGGTTTTCAATATTGTAATCTGTTAAACGTTTTGCCTCAAACAGGACCCATTGGAGTCCTTTTTTATAGTAATTTTTTTGGATCTTGAGAATCGTGCCTCCTTATTAAGGAGACGTCCTTGTTGAATGAGGACACGGAATCTAAGTAACTGGCATGCATTGACAGTTTAATTTATATAATGCCAATCCTTTAAGATGAAGAACACCATACTCAAACTTCATTCAAGGAATTCGAATTAACAGCTTTCATTTTTGGCAGCCTCCAAACTTAGCCACCAGTCCGTTTGACATCTAGGGTACGGGGAAGGTACAGTTGCTCTATGTATTCTCCTGACAGCAGAATTTGAGTCGATAGAATTTAAACCAATTAACTGGTTGCACCAGTAAATCACCTACGCCCCATTTCTGTTTGCACTACGGCATGCAGTGGTAAAAATCAGACACAATGGGTTTCTTTTCAACGACAAATGGCATGGATCTTGCTATTCCTGACAAAATTATCAGACCACCACAAGCGAGAGGATAACCTGCAATCAACGCGTCTCACCTTGCGATGTTAGAGTTAAGAGAAGCCCTATGCAAAAGCAGTTCCAATACTTCATGTTGTGTCTGTTGAAAGAAATGGAGATTAGAAACATATAAGCTCGACGATCCCGTTTATCGCAAGAAACTTAAAGAGGCTATGTCACGCAAAATGATGTAATTTCTTGAATCCAAAAAGTATAATAAAACATTGCAATAGCCACTTAAAGCTGTTGAACAACATAAAAGAAATACAGCAGAAGGAATGCATGGATGAACACAGGTGGACAAGATCGGAAAAAGTGGATTGCATTTTGGTAATCTTAAAAATGGTCGGCCCAACGTTTTTCAAGTTTATGGCAAATCGCCTGGATAAAGGTCGTTTTTGCTCAGAATCATCTTGTCTGTGATGTAACGATAATTTTAACAGTAAAGGATTTCGAGTTTTAGACTCGTGATTATTATTAATAACTAAAGATTTCCCTTAAACACCTTAAAATAACGTGACATAGCCCCTTAATGGAATTTATCCAGGGCATTTTCTGAGCGAGTCTGTTTTCATACAAGACCACACACTGGAAAGATCGCCCAGATTTTTTATCAACACCAGGTTCTTTATCGAAGAATGACTTTCTTTATCGTCGAACAAATAAACCAGTGTTGTGGGCGGAGCGTTCACTTGATCTCTCTTTCTTGAGAAGGAATTTTTTCGACACTAAAGAGATACCTTTAAATCTGTTTAAATGGAGGGCTTTTGTAGCTTTAAATTCTGTGAATGCCTTTTAGCTTATTGTATTCATGTAATTCAAGGTATTTTTTTACTGATCCTTCCTCATTGAAAGTAAACAATTGAATGTCTAGAGGCCGTTCTTAAGCTGGAAGACTGTTTAAACAACGCCACAAATTTGCTACGTCTAATTCCATTGCATGAAAACTCATAGGCTGAAAAATGCAAATGTCATGGCGAACACGACATGTTTGGGATAAAATCGAAATAGCACCCAAAATAAAACAGCTGGACGTAAACATTCTCTGCGCTGTACAATGTTCCTTGGTTGATTGTGATTTTTGACCCAGACATGGTACCGAGTTCACGGACATAGATTGTGGTTCGCACGATTCTCAAGTCAACAAAACATCTCCACTGTAAGTAAAGCAAGATCATATGCGTCAAACTCTCTCCAAGTTATTTCACCATCAAGACTCCTCTAAACGTTCTATTTCAGGCACCTATTTCAGATTCAATGTTGGGACAAAGTTAAGGGTGATGGTTCTGGCTACCGATCCCCGAAAAACCATCAGTCTTAAAGCTTGCTAGAAATAACATGCACTTTTTTTCTCGTCTGTTGCAGTTAGCAAAGACTTTAGTTAAACTAAAGACAGAGGTTGCCTTTGAAAACCAAACCGCACTTCGTAGACGATACAATGACTATTTATAAATATCGTTTTTCATAACATCCGTCAGATTTGCGGCCCAAATTTATGATCGATATCATAACATTTACAAGGAGATTACCATCTTACCTTGACAATTCTTTTTTTGCGAGGAGTGGATCTGAACCTGGATATTTCTTTTCTCGCAATAACAGAATGTCGCCGAAAAAAAATTATTATTTATGCACCACCCGTTTTCATTTATTATACAACAGGTCAGAAAATGACTTCATGCGACATATTTTTAAAGCTTCTTTTCCTTGAAGTCTTTAAGTTTGTTAACTAAACAATTGTTTTTGATTCCCCAAATACGACAGCACGAAAATTTTGCCTCTAAGTTTAGGATCTGAATGAGTTATTGACTTAGTTTGGTTTATTCTTTTCGGAGACTAAATAAAATTATGTTGCTGGTGGCAACATTATTGTAAGACTCCGTAAAGCACGGGTAGTGTTTCAAGTTCAACGAAGCAGCTCTTCTGTGGCAGAACATAAAGAAGTTCACTGTCTCACTCAAAAACTCTGCGACCGGTTCTCAATTGTCCTATAGTTGGTCCTAGGTTTTTTTCGAAAAACGTCAGCAGTGGAAGTGGCTAGAGCAGTCGCCTTCGAAAAATTTGATTCCCGGCGTCATGTAGGTTGACTTTCTTGGTTATTTTTTTCTTCTCCGGGGGGTTTTTCTCCTAGTACTCGCTGGTTTTCCCCCCTCATCAAAAACCAGTTAATTTCATTAACAGTCTCCCCAATTTGCAGAGGACTCGTGATCGCCTTTGTAAGCTTGAGACCCTTATGATTATGTCACTTCTAGTCACTTCAAAACAAACTTAATTCTGCAGGATGCTTATAGATAAGCAGATTCTGCATTTTCGCATGGAACTTTTCACGTCCGATTTGGTAATATTTTAAAATTCAGTCCATTTACCTCTTACGGGATATAACTTGAACTCGCAGTTGATCAGCCCCAAGCTGGCTTGATAGTTCAGTAGAGCAGTGCAGAGCAAATCAAGTGTACGATCATGGATACGAATCCCTTTCAAGCCTGTTATTTTCCAGCTTAAAGGGAATAGGTCACGCTATTTTAGGTAACTTTGTCAATTATGAGCTCTAAACGTCAAATTGGCAGAGCAAAAGTCTTTCATTTGCAAAATCACGGCCACATAACAACTGAGAATGATTTCCAGCTGTGTAAATGACATTTTAATAGAGAATGATATAAATTTGAAAAAAGGTGGCCTGACGTATTCCAAATTTACCCAAATTCAATCCATTTCAATCCTCTCCAGTTTTGTCCATCCATGTCCCTTCTTGGCTTCGCTGTGTTTTGTTAGAGTTCTTCTATAGTTTTGAACAGTTATTTTGATATTTTAGTTAATTCTATGACCATTCGATCAGCGCTGAAATTGCCTAAAATTGCGTGACCTAGCCCCTTTAAGTTGCTCATATAACTGTGATAATCTTTCTAGCTTTCAGTTCACGATTTGATGATAGGGACCTTAAGCAAGGACGACGACGACGGATACGAGAACGTTGTCTAAAAGTATTATTTTCCGTTATTTCCCGCTCGGCTTGGAAAGTGTGAGTACACATTCCAAGAATAAAATTGCTGACAACGGTGTGAATATTTCGAGAGAAAAATGAAAATTCATCGTCAGGTGCTCTCGTCCTCCACATGATCTCAAATTTGATCATTTCACGTCGATATCAGGGAGTTTAAAGGGAACCTCCACTAAAACAGGACTATATCTTTAAAATAGTTAACATAATGCTCACAATCAAAATTGTTCGAACGTTTTCCAATGAGAGCGTTTGTATCCGAAATAATTAAATTTTAAAAACGGTTGTTTTGGTTTTCAAATTTCCCGGGCGCCGCCATCTTGAATAATTGTGACGTGTAATGGTTGCCCTATTGTTTTAAAACAAAAGCTATTTGTGCAAATACAAAAGAGCAACCATAACACGTCACAATTATTCAAGATGGCGGCGCCCAGGAAATTTGAAAACCAAAACAAGCGTTTTTGAAATTCATTTATTTCGGATACAAAGGATTCCATTGGAAAACGTTTGAACAATTTTGATTGTAAACATTATGTTAAATATTTTGAAGTTGTATCCTTGTTGTAGTGGAGGTTTCCTTTAAGAAACGACGACGGCTACTGCAACGACAACGCCAAAAAGCAGTAATATTATTGGTTAAAAGAGGAAAAATGATCGTGCTGCACGTGCGGCACGCATTTTTGAACAATTATCTCCCGTACTCGTCAAAACTACTACGTGAAATGACCAAATTTAAGGTTTTGGCGACAACGTGAATCTTCCAGTCTCACTCTTTACTTCAAATCCGTCCGTACCAATCCAGTTATAGGACACTTCGCTCATATTGAATAATTTAAACAAGATGGAATAATCATGAAATACTTAGAACAGCTCAAACTTACATTTTGAAGCGACGTTTTCGTTGCCGTAGCCGTCGTGGTTTCTTAAACTCCCTATTAATAGGGAGCTTAAGCACCGACAACGGCGACGGCAACGAGAACGTCATCTCAAAATATAAATTTGCGTTATTTTAATCGCTTCGTGACTATTTCAACGTTTTTAATATGACAAGGGTGTGGTAATTCCTCAAAGATGACACCAGTCGGAACGGCACTCCATTTTAGGAGAGAAAATGAAAATTTATCCTCAAGTGCTGACGTTCTTCATAAAACCAAAAACTTGGCTATTTCACGTTGTTGTTTTGCTGACGACGGCAACGAAATGGACAAAAGTGAAAAACGCACGTGCAGAGCGTGCAGAACTATTGTTTTTGCTATTTAAAGCTATTGTTATGTGGCGTTCACGTAGTCGTCGTTCTTGCTTAAAGGCCCACCTTCAACCGACAGGCTTTTCGACCGTTTGTTTTTGTTATGGAAATTCGCATTGACTATCGTAGCGATCTGATTGGATGAACTTCAGCTTTGACGGGATTTTCATACACGAAAATTGTTCCACGGCACGCAGTGCCTGTCGGTTGAAGGTGGGCCTTTAAAGTCCCTGACGATGAGCTTAGGTCACGGAACTCTCCCCGTCTGTTCGACACACCATGAGATAGTCCTCTCCTGCCATATACCTAAAGTCGCAAGTCCATAATGATGGCGAGACATCGAGAAAACGAAAAAAATTAATTAAGAGGTAAGACGGTAACCCTACCATTTCAACCAGTGATTTTCATGTTTGCGATGGGTCGTGTTCAGGGGGCCGAGCGACTAGCCGGCTGAACAGCTCCTTCGGTCCGACTCAGTTGAACTGCGCCCTTAGCAATTCAGACACTGACTGCGAGAAGGGGCGATTAGCAAGCCATGTATTATTATTGAGAGTGCTGTGAAACATCCAAACTCGTGAAAGTTTGGGAGAACTCGAAAAAGCTGTGGAAACACTCGCCTGCAGCTCGTGTTCCCACAGCATTTCTCGTTCTCCCAAACTTTCACTCGTGTTTCTGTAACTCGATAGAAACACGCTACATGTTTTCTATTTATTAATAGACCTTTTCGTAGATACGGCGGCCATTTTAATTTCTATTGTTTCGAAAGATATTATGGGATGCTCAGGGGGCAAATTAATATGCATTTGCCCCCTGGGCATCCCATAATAGCTATTTGAAACAATAGAATTCAAAATGGCTGCTGTATCTGCAAAAAGGTCTATTACAGTTGTTTGCTCAGCGACCTAGCCTATGAATAGATTCGAGGCTGCCGGAGACCTTGCATAGACCTTATTCACGATAGCCGCCGTGCTGGATTTGCTATTATCATGCAAATTAGCTACACACTTCTGAGGGAGCAAAGAACACAAGTTCGAGAGGTTATAACGAACATCTTAGCCACACAGATGATTTGTTTCATGTTCATTGAATGTTTATCACCTAAGTAGTAAAATAGAATGCTTACACAAGTTACTTCGATTTTTTTTAATGAAAAATTAGCAGATAACGAAGTAGAAAGTCAAAATGCCGGAGGCAATCAAAAGATATAAAATTATTATAAAAGGTACTTAATTCTAAATTCTAAAATGTACTTTTAGCAATGTTAATTCAATATTTCGACGAAACGATTTTCCGCAATTTGCCTTTATTCCAATGTTTGCCCCCCAGCATAACACATGGCTAATTTGCATGACAATTTGAAAACCAACATGGCGGCTATCGTGAATAAGGGCTATTGATACAGCCCCCATGGGTTTTATCATGTAAATTGTATTGTTGTAATCCTAATTAGTCTATATTAACATTACAAAAGCACGAAGGTTTGTATCAAAACAGGGTCACCGGCAGCTTTGCTTCCATTCTTAAGCCAAGTAACTTAGCTACAACCGTAAAATGATCTATTACGCAGAAACTCTCCAAGTGTGACGTTATTTAACTGAATTTACCGGTTTTCTTACAAATAGCTGGTGTAAAATCAAAACATTGAGTTTATTTACTTGCACATTCAGTGATTAGCCTCAACTAAGCAATGAGAGAAGCAGTATGTTGGTCAGTTTCATCTTGACTGAGTTCGAAGTGCGCTTTACTGATCATTTCTTTTTCATGAATAAAAATCGTCAAGCATCAGTGCGAGTTGGAAGATAACTTTAAAAATACCTTGCACGACATTTCGCAAATAAGTTAACAGCAAGGGATACCATATTATATTATCTGCAAAATCATAAATAAGGAGTACGTTTCGAGTAATTTATATCCTTCGAAGTTAAATACGAAACCATGGCTATATCTTTATAAAACACGCATCATCGTAAAAAGAATGTAACTTTGTCGAACTGGAACTAAAGATGGTGGTAATACGGTGTCATGTGCCCTTGAGAATGACGAGATACTACTTTTTTGGCAAAGGGCAACTTTGTTGCACTCTTGTAACGTTCAAAATGTTTGTAAAAAGTGCATAATGTTTTCGTTTTGGATTATTTTACATCATCTTAACTACGCTTTACTTCTACCAATTTGATACGGAGTTTTGTGACAAACTAAAATGATGCGAGTAGCCAAAGTGATGGCGACGGCCTTCACATTGGCTTTTTGAAATAAAGCTAAAATGATAAACTATATGAAAAGTGGTCTCTGAACAGGAAACTTTGGTGAACGTGGCATAGTCATGCCGGCCAGCAAAAGGGAAATTATGTCGTTAAGGAAATAGTGCAAGGATCACTGAATGGACCTGCGCATTCATGCTCATCCACTGCACGCACAGCAAAATGATACTTATTTCCTGCGGAGAACTGGGTCAGAGTACATGCCATAGGGAGTGGCAAGGCTTTAACAATCCCAATTTTCTTCCACGTGATCGGAGGGTTTGTGCTTTCAGCGCCATCTTGACAAGCAAACAACTCGTAATTGTCAATCTCTCCTGCGCTATCGCCATATTCCAAGTCCCAAGACAGAACGATTCCCTCCTGAACGACCACAATCGATACTATAGGCTTTGGAAGCGTCTTTACCAGAGGTTGTGGGTGCTCGATTCTAGCCGCCGAAGTATTCGGTTGCATCGCAGGACTGCAAGGGACGAAGGTGGTTTTTGGATTTCTAGGAAAATGTTTCGAAAGAGACGCAGTTGATGAGATCCCAGGAGATTGCACTGGTGGATACACTGAGTTTTTCTGTGCAGCGGATGAAGCCGGTGCATTTGGTTTGGTTAGCAGAGCTCTATTTCCGGAAGCCTGTTGAGGTAAAAACCACGAGATTTCATTGTTGAACCATTGCTAGGCACCATTGACGTCTTCGATGCCAATGTCATTTACAGTGTCAGTGTCACTGTCAATGTCGTATGTCATGTGCCGCTTATATGTCATGATATAGTAATAACAATAGTTAATTACTTAAAAACCATTTTATTAACGGTATTTCTACCAGGTGACTCTTCGTGTGACAATATCTAGCTTAAATGAAATTATTACAATTTAAAAAAAATCAAATGCAGGTCACGTGCCGTGATGTCAGTGCCGGCTCCAAGTTTAAGTTCTTCTCTCAATGTCAATATTAACATCTAAGTCAAAGTCAGTACCATTGTCATTTGAGGTGCTGGTGTCAACGTCGGTGTCACCAGAGAGATGTCGTGTTCGCGGTTAAAGTACCCCTGTGAGCAAAAAATCAATTCTCATTTTTCTTTGAATTTCAAAACTATGTTAACTAAACACTAAGCGACCAAACTTTTAAGCCTTGATTTAAAAAAGACACCTGTTTATTTTAACTGGAACTTTCCTATTTAATGGTCCGCCATTTCTAACTTTAAAGTGCCCCTAACCCCAAAATACTTTTTTCGCTAAAATGAATCTTTGTTCGAAACGCATTGCGGCCATTTTTTTCCCTTTTTCTAACAAATCCTGCCATTTTATAGGCTTCAAAAATTGCGAAAAACCAAGCATTTTTTCTTCACGACCGAGGCAGAAGGGAGGTGGGTCTATTCCTGATTTGGCGTCACAAACTGATTTGCATTGCATGAACTCTTTGTAAACGTGCATGCAAAGTAGTTTGTGACGTCAAATCAGGAATAGACCCACTCTACTTCTGACTCGGTCGTGAATAAAAGATGCTTGGTTTTTTGCAAGTTTTGAAGCTTATAAAAAGGCAGGATTTGTTAGAAAAAGGAAAAAATGGCCGCAATGCGTTTCCAACAGATTCATTTTAGCGCAAAAAATATTTTGGGGTTAGGGGCACTTTAAGATCCTGAGAGAGCTGGATCGAGGAGAAAATGACGTGAAAGGCTCACTTGACGTCACGTTTCCCTGGATCCAACCCTCTGAGGTCCAATTGGTCAGTTCTGAACGTGAGTAATGGCGGACACTGAAATCCAAAACTTACACTCAAAGTAAACGCCCTTTGGATAAGAACCAAACCTCAAAAGTTTGCCAGTCAGGTGTTAAGCAAACATTTTTTCAAATCTGAAGAAAAAAAGGAAGTGATTTTTTTTTTTAATCACAGGGGCACTTTAAGGGAAAACAATAAAATTGTCTTCTGACATTCTCTTTTCTTTCTTAATAGAACTGGCAAGATAGCTGAAGCTAGCAGACAAGAAATGATCACAACTCAAAGAACTTAGTCAGTTTTCGGCAAACCCCGAATTCCAGGAAAAATCCTTCGCATGCGTAAAAATGGCCCTTCTTTCGTTATTGCTGTTGGCAATAAGAAAAAGAGTAGCCCCCTTTACGGTAATTATGCTAAATATCAATCCCAATTAACTTAATTTATTACATCCACTCACCTGATATCCTTGAACGGCATAAACATCGGAAGCTAAGGGCCTGTCGTCACCACTCGTGCTCATACGGTGATGACCATTACCTGGCATAAGTCTTGGACGGCTTTGCTGTTCACGTCTATTTAACTGTGATCCTTCTTGAGGGTAGAATGTTCTTTCCAATAATTGACCTTGAGAAAGTCCTGAATGTGTGGGATTTGAGGCCCGATATACTCCTGGGTAGATGGAGTGTTTATTTTGTGCAGGAGTCGCAGTTAACGTCGTTTCTGGGAGCCGGTTAGACGGGTTGGACGGGCTGTTGGTGTATGCAATTTGATTGGTCGACATAGACCCAGGCACCCTTTCCTTTCGTCGACTACGTTCCTTTAAATACGAAGGAGATTTCTGTACCTTAAAATTATGCATCACATAACTGCTGTTGCTGGCTACGACATGCATTTGGAGTCCTTCGGAGGCCTGCGGATTTTCAATCCTTTTCCGCTTCGGTGGACGAGACTGTGATACATTAGGAGGGAGGCGGGAAAAGGCAGCAGTGGAACGGTGGTCTGTCTGATTGACAGTTCCCTGATTTGCTAAAGGATGCGATTGAGAGACAACAGCGTCTGGTCCGCGTGTTTTTAATAACTGTACAATATGAGGAGAGTGTTTTTGCTGTGCAGGCATTTGCTGCATTTGCAACTGCTGTCGAGTTGATTCCGTTGGTTTTTGTGAAGAATGATGCTGACCAGAAATAAGAGTATTTGCAGGCCTACGATTTTCAGTGTTGTAAATCTTTACTGGTTCTTGCCTCGCATGGGGTACTTCAACGCAAACGTCCAGGGGATTCGGGGAACGCAAATGGATACACGGATTCTGCAGAATTTGCGCTGGAGCCTTTTGTTGTCCGACATGATGATCTTGTATCATAGAAGTCTCTGCGGCTTTTCTTTGGCCATGCAAAAAAGAACACGTCGACATGTCCACGACGACTTCGTTTGACGTTTTCGGTGTATCAGCGTTGTCCATTGCGGGTCCCACCATGGGACCAACTTGTCCTGTACTTATCTCGTGCCTGTTAGAGGAGAGAATGGTTTTGAACGTTCCTGTATTGACTGCCTTGGAAGATTCGAGATTTGTCTGCGTTGTATCGGCAAAGATCTGCTCCGGTTCAAGTCCTTCTACTCGTTGAAGATCTGAGCTACGCTCTCTGTGTTTGTTCTCAATGAACGAGTTGGATTGAACAGGTCTAGAAGTTGGCATAATTGGCTTGGAAATTTCCGGAGACATTGGCCTTTCTTGCAGCTAAAAAGCAAGAGAAATTTGAAGTCAGAAGACTGGAAATTTTAGCTTTGATGATGGTTTCGGCCACCTGAAGTCGAGTATTGTTATCGATAGACGATGTAAACTCTTTTTTGCGTTATTTAGTGGGACGATCTATATCGATCTGCACGAAAGTCACTGAGATGAACCCCAACCCTCAACGAGCCAACATATATGTTGCCGGCAAAATCCGTTCTCAGGTTGAATTCGTTTTTACCTATAGGTTAAATTAGTGATCCTCCTTTTACCTTTAAGTTGAATACGCACTCAGATGAATAGAAGAAACTTTTTTTTGGAGCCCAAATTAAGCCAAGAGAAAAATTAGGGACAGGTTAGGATTAGTTTTGGTTATTACACATGGATATCAACTGACTTCTTATACAAAAGGAAATAATGAATATAACTGTGTTGGGTTGAGTATGTTCGTTGTTTTAGTGTAGTGTAGTGGTAAAGACGCAGGACTATAGATCTGGACGGTCTGAGTTCGACTCCTGGCAAGTGCATAGTACAGTTCCTTGTTCCCTTACTACGTGGTAAAACGGAATTTCTAGAGCGACAGGGCCTGGGTTGCAGTAGGTGTTAGAGGGGGATTATGGGTAGTGACTAGTGTAATTAAGCTAGGTAGCATGTGATTGGTCATTCTAGGTCGACACCGTTTACCCGCAATTTTCGAGATTTTGGACTTGTAAAGCTTTGGTAGGATGGGTTCTTTTTTCCTCTAGCTGGCCCATGTCCCTTACCCAGAGTGGACAGTTTTTGTGCGGCCTCAGTTTTTAGCACCATTTCTTATCATTGGGCGGCTCTTTGCGTATTCGTCTTCTGGAGGTTACGATTGCCAATTCAGTGCTTCGTGTGGCTTTTCTTATAGCTTAGTCTAATTTGCAACGTTACACCGATGCTCAAGTGCTAAGCCATTCTAGGCCTAAATTGAAATTAAGCATCATTTATGCTTTTAATTTTATACGTCATCTGTTGCGCAATTACATACCTTTAAGCACCAAAGTGCTTGTGGCACTGCGCACTGGGGAATACGTTTCCATTTTTCCCACAGGCTTTTTGGTTTTTCGCATCCGGCAATGCCGCTAGTTTTGTATTTTCTTTGCTGTATTATGTGTGAAACATGTCTGTTTTATTCAATTTATGTTCGCGAAGAGTCGTGGCTTTTATCCAATATTCACGCTTGTATTGTTACGACGGTGTGCAGCCGTGATTTCCAAAATAAATCTAATGGTATATTTCTCTTGCGTCTGTTGCGTGGTGAAGCGGAAATAATTAGACCGAATGAATAAGTGTATGAATACAGAAACCGATAAGATGATACGAAACATTAAGAACGTGTGTTGAGATGCGTAAGACAGATGTTAAGGGAAGCTGTAGGTGTTTTCAGTCCTTCTTGGAGGGTTGATACCTTCAACCTAGGTAAAATGAGGATCACCAATTTAACCTAGGTAAAACGGATTCAAACTGAGACCGCATTTGACCGACAACATATATACCGAATGGCACCAGTCTCACAGTTTAAAAAATTCCCAACAACCAAGGCGTTGTTAAAGCGACTCATCTCTGAGAGATTGAGAAGAATCATTTCCTCAGTTGCAGCCCATGAGCGAAACCATCTAGACGCACTGTTGCAGAAAGGGATGTCACGTGCGCAGAAGCTGTCATTTTGCCTGTTAGTCTCGGGCGCCTTCCATTCGAAGAAGATTAAATATTGGGAAATTCCACGCGACCACTGGTATGGTACATTCCGGTTGTACAAGCCAGACCAAGCAACCGCGCTTTCCGATCCCAGAATTTTCAAGCCAATCACAAAGTCACGTATACTTCAAATCGAGTCCAAAACATTCTATTTGACTTTCAACTGGAATTTCAGAAAATTCTTTGCTGAATAAAAACACTCATATAGAAATGTACATCCCTAAACCATATCTGTTCTCTAAATTTTTTGGTTTAAAAGGGTTCGGAAAGCTGATAATGAAGGAAACAACAAAATGTGTCCTTACCAACTCAATGTCAACTTGCGTTGCACAGGAACTCATCTCCGGCTTCCTCTGCTAAGAGAGATAAAACAAGTTGTTAGCAGCTTCAAAGACGTTGAACATAAAGACCTTTTTCAATTTTTTTTTTGTCGTTTGCTAATTTTTACAGCTAGCCTTGTTAACCTGAATATTTTTAGCTTTGAAGTGAGGCTTAATTATGTGAAATTAGCATTTATGTATACGGTCTATATACACATGGTTTGACAATACTCTGGTTTAAAGAATTACGAATTTAAGTAAAAGAGTCACGATTCAAGACTTAATCTTTCGGCACTCGTGGTACTGTCTTCATCAGCGATGATATGAGGCTGAAACAAGACTCCTTTCTACTCAAAGAAAAATGGGTTTTGGTGTTCTCTTTAGAATGTGCCAAACTGGTGTTTCGTTTGTCCGATGTGGACGTTTTCACAATCATTGCAACACAGTGTTACTCCCGAAGCTACGGACCATGTTCCGTTCTGTGCACATCCGGTAAAGAAAGTAAAAAGAGGGCGTAGGCACTTAAACATTGAAAAAAAAAAGCCAACCCAGTCTTACTTGTTTTAAAGTGATCTCATTCAAAGTCTGTTTCAGTCTCTCAGAGTCAAACTGCAACTTTTTCTTCTGGGATTCCAACTCAGAGATTTGTTTTTTGAGTCTTTCGATGTCTCCCATCAACCTCGTCTCCATTATCAAAGTCCGCTTCTTAATGACCTCCCTCAAAATCTAAACGCAAATCAGAAAAAAAGAAGGAAAAAACGATTTAAGAGCACAACATGTGATTGGGTGGAAAGGTATAGTTAAGTTTCCCGAAATGCAATGCAAGATAGCCAGCTCTGTTAAAAAAACACCGTGTCACAAACATATTGAAGTTGTGCGCTCTTAAGGCCCAGGCAAACGCAGGGATGTAGCTAAAGTTTTTAACAGGAGGGAATATAGCAATGATAGGCGGATATTTGGGCCGAAGGCCCACTCTAGGCTATACCTAGGGGGGTACGAGGGCATGTCCCCCCGGGAAATTTTGAAAATGCGTACTCTCGGAGATGCATTTTCCTTGATTTTGGGGGTAAAATCAAGGACATTCAAGACAGACTTTTATCAGGTAAAAGGTAATAACGTTATGATGAACTGGAGTGTTGACTGTTTTTATTGTTTAGTAATATTTAAGTTAATAAGCAAATAGTTTCAAGACTCAACATTTGTTTCAATTTTTCCTGTAAGTAATTTAAAGAACTGACGAACAATAAAATTTACATCTGATT
>OX421452.1:32753980-32756480 GCA_949126865.1 Montipora capitata | reverse complement strand
GGAGGGAAGCATCCGCTAAGTTCGACGGCTATGTTGTATCTACCCAGGGAGAAGGGTGGCCGTGGCCTACGCGCAATTGAGCAAGAATACAAGCTAACAAAAATCAAATCTGCAATTAAGCTGTATGAGAATACAGATCCTACCATGAGGCTAGTTCAGAAGTTTGAAGAGAGGGCGAGTAAGAAGGGATTCACTTCGTTGGTTAAGGAGGCATGCAAGTACGCGGAGGAGCTGGACACGGGTTTGACTTTGAACTATCCGAACCCGTCATGCAGCCCGCGCCAAGCACCGGATACAGAAATTCTAGGGAAGAAAGTTAAGGGTTATTTGAGGAGGACTGTGACGGAGAAGTTACAGGAAGAGATTGAGAGCGAGCAGTGGCATGGTCGCTTTCTGTGTGCACGGTGGCAGGACGAAGATCTGAGCATGGACGAGTGTTTTGCTTGGCTACGGGAGTGGCCCTCAGCACCCACCCACCCACACGATTACTGGGGTACTGGAGCTTTACGAACAGCTCACCCCTACTAGAGTGTATACAAAGATCAAAACAGGAACTTCACAAGGAGAGATCACGTGTAGGTTGTGCGGAGGCGCTGCAGTAACTCTTGCGCATGTTCTTGCGGGATGTCCTGCTTTAGCACAGTCCAAGTACTTGGAGCGACACAACGCTGCACTTAAGGTGTTGTTCTTTGAGGAGTGTAAAGACCTGCAGCTAGTGGACTCAGTACCACCATGGTACTCGTTAGTGGCGCCCAAACCAGTGTACGAATCTCCGGAAGCTCAAGCTTACTGGGATGTACCAGTGTATGCCGAACAAAGCTATGTCAAGGCCAACAGAGTGGACGTCAGATTTGTGGATCACAGGAGGAAGCGAGTCTGGGCAGTTGAAATGAGTTGCCCCTGGTTAGACAACCGTAGGAAAAAGGAGAGGGAGAAGACGGAAAAGTATGCTCCACTGCGCTGGGAGTTAAGGAAGCAGTACCCTGGCTATGTCGTGGAACAGTGCAACGTAGTGATTGATGTGCTAGGCGGTTGGTCTAAAGATTTAGAGAAAACAATAAAGAAACTTGTGGGCGCTAGAGGAAAGGAGGTTCTCAGAAGAATGCAGAAAGCTATTATCTCAAGTTCGCTTAACATAGCGCGGGCCTTCAAGGCCACCGTCAAATAATTTTACGAACTTTAGAAATTATAGAGTATTAGAAAATTTTTAAGGATTTTTTTTTCCTTAGAATTTTAGGATTTAGGATTTTAAGGATTATTATTATATATATATATATATATTTTAAAGGTATTTTATCATTTTAAAACGCTCCTTTATATGGAGACTTATAGAGACTTATGTTCCGTAAGAGGAGATAGGCTACGCTTTGCGCCCTATGTACTTTTAATATTAGAGCATCCATACGTGTATACTGCAGACAATAATGATAATAATAATAATAGTAATAATAATAATCATCATCATTATCGTCATCTCCCATGTGATAAAATGATCATTCCCCACAGGCAGTGATGGAAATGACCAAGGGAAGCTGTTGTGGGACTTTAGAATTCAGACTGCTCACCATCTACTTTATAACAGACCTGACATTGTCGTGCTCGAAAAAGGAAGAAAGAGTGTGCTCCATTACTGATGTGGCATGTCCTTTTGACACATGGGTAGTAGAAAAATAACTAGAAAATATCGATTACTGCTAAGACCTAAATAAAGAGGGGGGTAGGTGGGTGAGGGAACCCAAAATTTGGTATCAAATGAATGGATAGAGCTAAAATGACCATCGTGTTGAGATTTGCAAGCTGAATGACGTTTCGAGCGAGTCCATTCGCTCTGACCAAGGGCTAACGCTCGAAACGTCAGTTTCCAAATCTAAACACAATATCCCTCTATCAACTCGTCTGATACACATCACCATACCTAATTCTGGCTTTGCTCTGAAAAAATGCCCTCCAGCAACGTAAATTTTGAATACCGCTTTTGGTCACAACGTTGACTTGAAAAGGAGCGCATTAACTTACCAAGGTATTGTTCAACCTTTGTACACCAACTTTGCACGTGGTATAGACCAGCATACAAACAAGGATCATGAGAACTTTCTTGCAATCGTAAGTCCGGAAGGTAGAAGTAATCCTGGCACTTAACTGGACAATTTAAGCAATCGTGGCCGTGTTTCCATGACAGCCGTTGTCTCAATTCAAATTCTTGAAAGTGGTTAGTCTTAGAGTTCGTTAATCTACTTAAATATGATATGTGTTTTCACGGGTAAGATTTTATGAGGGGAGAGCACGTGCCAATACAATAATATTAATGACAAAAATAGCACGCCTGTTGTATTTCTGATTTGAATAACCGCAAGCAACTCCGGGATCCTCATTGGCCGAAAGTAATTGCCAACTCGCTTAAGCTATCTGGGTTGGTGGCTTAAGTTTAATGAGAATTCTATTGAAATTTGACGATTCGCTTAACTTTAAGCGAGATGGAAAGGAACTGTCTTCACGGAAT
>OX421452.1:32738980-32743980 GCA_949126865.1 Montipora capitata | reverse complement strand
GCTTCGTGGTTCGGTATCGTGGCTTCGCCGCTCATAGAGATCACGCCAAGGTAAAAAAACCCTTTGGTACCCATAGTTTCGAAAATCAAATTAATCATTCAAATCAAACCAAAGTGTGGGAAAAACCGGACATGACAAAGTACAAAGTGGCAAACCACTTTACATTAAATGACATATTTAACGTGGCACAAAACAATATGTCACGAAAATAATATGGCATAACATGACACAAGACAGAATGCAGCAGAATGACAGTCAAATAATTACGACCCGAAAAAATATGACAGTACTAGACGTTACAAATGACTTATGATCAAGAATAAGGAAGAATAATTTGATGTCAGATGAATTTTGATAACAGATTGACATCACAGTTTATAATTACGTGGGATATGCCTGGCTGGCTTGCCTGCCCGCAGGGCAGCCCACGTTATAAAATGGGTGCTGTTTGTTTTTCCTCGTATCCACAAATTGTAACGTTTGTTATCATTGGCTAGTTTCTGTGAGGTCTGGAAAGTATAACTTTATCGAAAATAAAACGCCATATTTTATTGGCCACTGTTCTTTACTTTGACCAACAAAAGCTCGCCATGTGCACACCACGTTATCCACATGCCAAGGTCATTTCTCTCAGTTTAAAGTTCAATGTCACATTCTTCGTTTGTTTCCCGAGTGTTGATTTCCACTTCAAGACCCTGTGGAACGGCATGCATAGCGCGTCGATCGTCGTATGTCTCCATCTTGTGTTGAATCCCTCGAAATCGGAGGCGTGCGTTCGACTGATGATTTATAGAATTGTATCTATAGTGGTATCATTCCTTTTGCCTTGAATGTGTATATTTTATTGCTAATCGGTAGTTTTGTTGATTTAATCGTTATTGACACGTCGCTTGTCGACGATGGAAAACACCAGTGGATGACTGAGCAGGTGGACCGTGTTTAGTGTGACGATGACAATGGCAACTTGCAGATCCAGCCCTTTTTACAAGAACGAAGAATCAATAAATATCCTTTATCGATGTCTGTTTTATATTTGAATCGCTGTCGCGAAGAAGATCGCTTAAGGTGAGGACACCGGATTACCTTTGATTAGTATAGAGCGAGTTTCAATCGAGTGTAGTAAAACCAAAACCAAAGTAATTACTTTGGCCAATCGAAAAGGACGGAGACAATCCAGTAAACCAATCAAAACTCGAAGTAATTACACGTAGCCGACACAAAGCGCGGGAAAATGTGCACGCGCCCCAGGGGGGGGGGGGGGGGACTCCCATAAAAAAGGACGGTGGTGCTCGTCGGAAATTTTTAAAAGAACACCTAATAGTTTACTAAGATCCTGTCTTTTGGGGGTGGTATGAATTTTTTTTCACCCATAAGAGGTACCAAAGTATGGGTTTTAACAAGACAAAATTAAAAATTAGGCAATTGTCAAATGTCTCCTGTCATAATTTTTCGGCTCAATACCCTAAAAGGTGCTGCTAAAGCTCCCGCTGTGGACCTTTTGAGGCTGAACACCCTAAAAGGTACCAAAACCGCTTTTTAAAGGGTACGACAAGCACCCCCGTCCTTTTTATACAGGAATCCCCTCCCCCCGTGAGAGAGACACCGCAAACGCCCTAGGACACCCCCACTTGACGAGTAAAATGGTCTGGCTTTATAAAGAGTAAAATCTGTCAAGTCTCACTCCCAGAGGTCAATGAGTTGAGCCATTAGTACCTGTTACATCTTTTAAAATGTCTTTATAATCGGTGTTTTGTGGGGGTATTTATCGGTCACACAACGTGTCAAAACTACCGAAGTACTATATAAATCGTATCAAGAGAAGCGAGCATATTTCATAAACAATAGGCATTGTTGTAGGGTGTTGCACAGGCCACGTTTGGTATTTTTCGCTAATGTAACGAGCCGTAAAGACAATAACCTACTAAATGCCCAAGAGATATTTTTAAATCAAATTTTCTTCACGAGTGGGAAATTTAAATCTTCAGTCGAACCGATTTAATTAGTGACTAAAATTGCCCGCGAGGTGGGTAACAGTTACATTGACAGGATTCAAGAGGCTACCTAGGGGTGGGTGGATAGAGCACCGAATTTCTCATTCCACTTCTACAAATAGGAAAATTGTGCCAAAAGCCATTTATTTACACAACACTCAGGCCGAAAAAAATAGTTGCATAAAAAATGCAACATAACGACTGGCCCAATAAACTCAAAGAACACTTGTAAATTTCAAGTCTCGCGCGTCGCGATTATGATTTGACTACGGTTTTTCGAAACTACTTTCGCCTTGACATTCACAAATGATTAAAACTTTAAAAACATTAGGCCAGTTATTTAAACAAAGGCTACTTAGACAATCAGTGGACCTCCAAATCTGTTTATAAGTGGTATATTTAAAGTAGATAAATTGTTGTCTAGTCTGGAATGCAAGCCTTCTTGTTACCATCAGCTTCAGACAGTTTTTAGATATGATTGTTGGCAAAATTGAAAATGGCTTTGAACGCGGTTTTGTTAAACATCGTCTAAACGAGTTGTACAAATGTGCGAGCCAGCGAGCCATAGTCTAAACTATGTTTTAATAACCGACCCGTTGATTCATGAGACTCGTTTCGGAATTTGTTCGCACGGTTTATTATTAAATTTCATGTTCCACAAGAAATGCCGCTCCGCAACCTTTACTTGAGTCTTTGCATTTGAGCAAAGCAATGACAATAAAAGAAATAAATCTCACTTTTCTTTTTTGGCTTTCGAAATGTTGCCATTCAGACTTTGCGTTGCATAAATGAATCTTTTCTAGCACATTCCATGAAGAACAATGAAATTTAATGAAAGTAAATCTCACACCTCCCTTTCAAGACGCCGCGTTCATTCAACTTGTTGATCTCTCCTAAAACACAAAGCCGACTTTTTCTCACAGAACGAAATTTTTCGTGAAAATTCGGACAAACCGAATGCAATTCTGCCGTAAAATTTGGTCCTTCCAAAAGTATTTCTTGCACACCCTCTTCGATTACCACAGTTTGTCATATTTAGATTACAATTGCAAGCAGCACAATAAGTCGCTGAGGTCGTACTTTATTTCTTCGTGTCCTCTGAAGCATTTCACAACTTTTTCTCAAATACAATAAGGGTCTTAGCTAATCGGATTGTCCCATGTTGGTCAGGTGCATGCATCTTGATACCCAATGAAAACCCGATCAAGATTACTCCGATTACGTAATATATCAAACGTTTCATCAGATAAATCGGTTAAAAAAACTCGGCCTTCGGCCTCGTTTTTCAACTCGCTTCTCGGTGTTTGGATATCCGATGAAACACTCCTTCTCGTGTTTGATACATTACTTCAAAAGCTGATGAAAACACTGATGATCAAGACACTTGAATACTACTACTACTACTACTACTACTACTACTACTACTACTACTACTACTGCTACTACTACGTACTACTACTACTACTACTGCTGCTGCTGCTGCTACTCATAATAATAATAATAATAATAATAATAATAATAATAATAATAATAATAATAATAATAATAATCCGATGAAACACTCCTTCTCGTGTTTGATACATTACTTCAAAAGCTGATGAAAACACTGATGATCAAGACACTTGAATACTACTACTACTACTACTACTACTACTACTACTACTACTGCTACTACTACGTACTACTACTACTACTACTACATCCATTTCAGCAATGTATGCACTCAAGGCTTGAACCTAATGTGCAAGGAAGGATTAGGTTTTTGCAAACTTTGGCCGTGTAGCACTTATATTTGAACAGACTTAACTGATTACAGTGTAATATGAAGTGCTAAGTATCATACCATATGAACCATGTGAGCGTTAGCCTTACTGATGGAAATGGGCCACGCAAGGACAGAGAAAAACTCTGACCAGGGTGGTCAGAGTTTTTCTCTGTCCATTAATTTGTATCCTTGTCAAACGATAATGCAAGTATGTTTTTGAATAGCCAAATAATCTAAAGATCTCTTTTGTTAAGTGCTTTGGGAATAGCTGGGAATTCTCGATACCTGATTCGCAAAGTTCTAAGCTTGGATTTTCATCTTACGGCTACTGAATTTGTGAGCACATCATGTTGATTTAATGGGCCACTATTACTTGTATTCACGTAATACATTGACTACGGTTTAGTATCCAGTGTTCAAGTAGACAAAATCATGTATACATCAGAACTTGCAACCCATTGCTTATTTATTTATTTATTTATTTATTTACAGATTCAGTATCATTACTAGGTGGACAGAACAAAAGGACACGAAGTTCCCTACAAGGTTAAGCCACCCAATATAGATTTGTAATAGATCCTGTCTTTATAATATGCAAATAATCAGGAGTTTTTTTTTTCACACTTTGCATCAGGATACTATTTGATGTGTTTCTGCTACGGAGAAGACAGTTCCTATCGTACAGTGCTGCAAAAAGGGGCCTCCAACCAATGCTGCAGGCCATCATGCCCTAAACCCCTCACAAGTAAACATCACAGACGCGAAAACGAGGCAGTAGCAACACTGCGTAAATCCGCATTTAACAAAGTAGCATGACTGCCTCCAAGTGACATAAGTAGCCAATCTTCAGTGGGCATATTCAAAACCCTTATAGCTATCACTTTCACTAGTAGACTCACTAGGGAAGCTCTCTAATATTTTTTCACCACACACGATGGAATTGCAATTCTGATTTTTCTTCCAAGCTTCTTGTGTATCCAAAAGGTGTGTTGCCTATAGGCAACATACCCGTGTATGTACTGAAAGACAAGAGCAAAAACATATTATTCAACACAAAAAGAAAAAAATCATCTGAAGCAACAATTTTTAGCAGTATACTACATATATATACCAATTCATATCAGAGGAAATAACCATTTTTGACGTCTTTATGGTTTAACATTAAGGAATGCTAGAGATCTTTTAGCAGCAATGTATGCTGGTATAATAAATACCTATACAATGTGTTGGAAGCTCAAATGATT
>OX421452.1:32728980-32733980 GCA_949126865.1 Montipora capitata | reverse complement strand
TTCGAATGAAATTCGGAATGGATAAGAAATTTATTTATTCCAAATTGCAATAGAAAAGATCATGTGATTACCAGAGGCCGAAACCCGAGGCATCATTGGATCCCGCACTTATATACATGTATACACATACGGTATGTACTGAGTAACAAAAGACAGATTGATGACTCAATACCGAAAAAAATCTCGATTTTTCATGAGTGCGATGCGCAAAGGATCAGCAAAATGCCCGCAAAAGATCAACGAAAGTGTGCTGCACAGTCACCTTTTACATCAAGGTTTGAGTTAGAAAGCAATTTTCCAGCAAAGTAACAAGTTACGGTGTGTTAGTATAGTGCTTCTACAGTTGTTTCAGCTTCTTTTTTGTTTGAGAGGAATCGAAGTTCGCCCGAATTATTCAACGAGACCAAGGTGGAGTAATTACGAAATATTTAAGTTAGCGCTAAGTTAAGGCCGTGACACACGATAAGCCGCTGCGACACGTCGCAGGGACAGGTCGCCGCAACAATTCGCCTCGTGTGACACGGTAAATTTTGTGAAAATTATTGTCGCTGCGATCAGTTGCACGAATTCAAACCAGTTTGAGCGACAAAATTAGCGAAAGAAGCGTTGTCGCACCGTGTGTACACTTCCTGCAACAAGTCGCTGCGACAAAATATCAATGAACCAATGAGAGAGCGTCATATGGTCCGCCATATTGCCGAATTAGAAAACTAGTTCACATTCCCCCTCATACGAGATCACTGCGTGTGCACCGAACAGGCGTCGTGTCGCAGCGACTTGTTTTGCAAGTACTGTAGTACACATAGAGGGACTTGTCGCAGAGACCTGTCGCTGCGACTTTTCGCCTAATGTGTCTCGGCCTTATATTTTGGGATGACGTTTTTGTTGAAGTAGCAATAACATCGTAGCATAATTGCATATTATGCCTTGGCATTACTAAGTTCTCCATCATATTGTGCAACTCTTTCGTTTCTAGCTATTGACGTTTTTTACATTATTCAAAATGGCTATCATTTTAGTATTCTTTTGTTTGCTTGAAAATTAGCTCCTGTTGCCAAGTTAAGGTTCAATATTCTTTTGAATTTAAGTTTAAGAACGAGGCAAAAAGGGCTAATTTGCAAGCAAACAAGTGAATACTAAAATGGCGGCTACGTTTCGTACAGTGTGTTTTCGTGACCGAGCATTGGTATTGTAAAATAATATATTCATTTGGTCACAAGCCGCCTCGAATATTTTAGGTGCAGGCTTTAAATAGTCGCTGAAATCAAAGATGCGAAATTTAAACGTTTTTCAACGAAATCTACAAAACTGAGTTGTCGGAGGCGTGATGATTCTCTTCTCTCTGAATAATTCATTCCTAAGTAATTTACAAGGCGAAAACCTTTTGTTTTGTTTACCCATATTGGCCCTTGAAGCGAAACGTCGGCCTCCTATACCGGAATAATAGTAAATGTATGTTAGCATGGACCCGTCGATTTTTACACATTCGTTATTTTTGCAAATGCCATAATACACTTCATTTTGGGGGCTTATTTGCATTAAAACAATGGATGTCGAGTTCAGCAAAGCATGATACATTCCCAAGAGTAAATAACTTGTGTTAGTATATACCAAAACAGTGGATATCTCACTGTTTTAGCCACTAGCCACCTCCACTTCGGTGAATAGTAGCTAATTGTTCAGTATGGAAAGAACCCTCCAAAACGTATTGCAATGTGGGAATGAGAAAATAGTCTACAAGGGAGCTTTTAAGCTTTAAAAACAAGAACAAAAACAAATAGGGAGCTTTAAGATCTACGACGACGACGTCGACGAAAACGCCACAAAACAATGATATCGTTGGTTAAAAGAGCATAAATAATCGTGCTGCATGTGCGGCACGGATTTTACCTCATATTTGTGCGGTTCTCTGTATGACGAAGACGTGAAATCACGAACTTTTAGGTTTTGACGACAACGTGAGCATGTAACAGAGAATCCATCATTCTCTATTTTCAGTCAGAAACCGCTCGTACCAATTTATTTTTAGGATACTTCGCCCACATTGTTCGACGTGAACGAGATGGAATAATCGCGAAAGGCTTATACCAAAGCAAAGTTATATTTTGAGGTGACGTTTCCTCGACGTCGCCGTCTTGGAACTTAAGGTCCCTCTGTGGTGAGGACATGAGAACCTGACGAAACATCTCAATTTTTTCCAAACAACCACACCGTTCATGCCAATTGTTAATACACAATTTTCATTCCGAACGACTTCGGGAAATAATAATATTTTTAGACGACGTTCTCGATAGGGGCGCCGTCGTCCTTGCGTAAGCTCCCTTATAAATAGTAAATGCACGTACTACATTTAGTATCAGGGTCATTCTGAAGCTGGCTATTTTTGGATATAGAGGATATTACATGGCCGCGCGGAGATACGAAATTTCTCTTCGAGTTTTGAAAAATATTTAACGAGTGAGCGCAGCGAACACCAATGAAATACTAAATCATTTCACGAAAGGCATCGAAAGGCGCGATTTTCATATGTAAGCGTAGCAACAGCGATCTTTTCACGTGTGAAAATGACATGTTATCTTCACGTGTGAAAAAATATCATGTTTTCGCGCGAAAGCTCACTTGGTATTTCATTGGTGTTCATATAATAATTTGAAATATTCTTTAAAAAATTACATGTCACGCACTTATGTTAAAAAACAGTTCAACTTGCGAGCACGATCTATTTTCTGTTTTTCTTGCAGTAAGTGGAACTTTGAGCTGAAACTCTGGGGTTTTTTTTCGTTTCACGTGAGCAACAAACTTGATAACGTTGAAGGTCGCGGTTCAAAACCGGTTGAACCAGTTTAGTGAGAATGGAATCCTGTTCAACGTGGTTACAAAGGCGTGAAAGGAATGCCGCAGATGACAGCGAGGTGTGTTTATTAAATGAAGACTCTTCGTGCATCCAACCGTACCGCCAAAAGATATTGAGATAATTTAACTGGTAAGCATTTCAAGCAATTGTTTAATACTTTCGTCAAATGGTTATCACATCGACGTAAGGGTTGAATCGTTTTGCAATTCAAATCAGCTATCTATGAAGTCTCCAATGAATTCAACAAACACGACGGTTTGCCGCTTAAATTCTATCAAGTTCAACCGCTTTAAGTAGCTTTAAAACAAGCAATAGGCAATTGACCCACTCAACGGTTTTCATTCTTCGCACTTGAAAGAGGTAGGGAACACTAAGTTATAAGTTTCTTTTCATTCTTTGGAAGTTAGTTGACCCACTAATACTGCCTCACCGCTAATGTTGTTGTTTTTGGCCTGTCAATGAACAACAAGACCAGCTATCTTGAAATTCTGTCACTCAACAAATGTTGAAAATTTATGGGCAGATTATTGACTGTTTCTGTGATGTTTTTTCGAGACTCAAATGTGACTGGCATCCTATGGCAAGTCGCTCTCAATTGTTTTGTTTTTTTAAATTGACTACACGATAAAATTCTGCCTATGAAATTAAGGCATGTGGATGCTATTTTTAACTCTGTAAAAGGTGCCGACAACAAAAGAATATCATCCTGTTCAAAGTGAAAAAATTGTTAGTAAGTCAAAGATGAGGAGGTGGTGTGTTGCAGTGGTAAAAGCGCTTTTTTGCATGTTGGAGCAAATTATGCTTCTACTGAACTACGAGGATTAACCAACTTGTTGCCATCACTCCAGTTGGGTCAGCCTCGAATCTTCATCAAATAAAGTTATTTGTTTGAATTATTATTATATTTCCCAGCAAACCTGATACCACCGTGTATAAAGATAGGTGCAATTTTTAAAAATACCCGGCTATATTTGCCTCCATCGTACATGAAAGTATGTGGGGTAAATTTACTTTAAGTCTAGATTGAAGATATCGTTGCAAGTTTTCCAAGGGATGCAAAGGTTAGTGTCCCACGCCAAATAGGTCGGGTCATGACGTGGTCATTTAGTATTGTGTTTGTTCACGTGTTTACTTCGTGACGGGACTGTTGTCGCGTCTCGTGAACTAGATGCTGCCGAAACTGGTTTCTTTCTTGTTTACAATGATGTGGGTGATAGAAACAGGGAAGATGGAAAGATGAATTCTTTTTTATCTGGTCGAGTCGTGATTTTATCTTGTCCGTCAAGAGTCTATCAGTTCTGCTCTTGAGGCAACTTCGGACGGTTTTTTCAATAAGTTTAGGATGCGTGTTCGTTTTCAGATCTTTTCACCACTGAGTTACTACACTTTATCCTAAAATACACGAGAATTACCATTTGTTATTCACCAGGAGCAAGGCTTTGTACATATACATTTGTGTTCAAGTTTGAAGGAGGAAAACAAATTTCTATTTTAAGACAAGGGTTTGAATTGCCGAGTTTCAGCTGGACATGACACGAAAAAAACACCATCAGCTAGTGGACTTTGAACCGGAAATCTGCTATAATACAAGCTCACTGTTTAGTGGACAATATTGAGCAAGACCACTGTGGCTGATAAGAATATTCCTAAGTGACTAGGGTATCGATGACGCTGTTTTTCGATTGTTCGCTGCCGTCTGTCTGCACAAAAACAATTACGTCCATTTATTGAAATTAAAAAGCGTTTTGAAGAGGTGAATTCCATTTTCTCGTAGCAAAGTAAAAATTTTGTTTGCCACTTAAAAATACAATGGATGTCGACATGGAAGGTGAAGGCTTTAAAAATATGAATCGCGACTGCGGAGATTTCAAGGTTATTGTTCATCCGAAATTCACCCAGAAGGATTTGACTGAGTTAATAAGAACCTGTTTCAATCTTGCATAATTAGTTGCGGAACGAATCTTCAACTAAACAGTATTCGAGAATTCGCTACGTATCCGAGATTTTTTAAATCCCTAGTGAAATATGGAGCGACCATGTAGAGGTACATTCTATTAACTATGGAACCACAAATCCTCAACGCAGAACGTAAACTGTCACGATTTTCCACAATTTACTTCATGTCACGTTGTGTGATGTAAATATC
>OX421452.1:32713980-32726480 GCA_949126865.1 Montipora capitata | reverse complement strand
GGCTATGGCCCTGCAGAAACTCCAGTATTCCTTTGCAAAAGTTATGGGTCCGTACGTCTTTTTTGACAGGACCGGACCCAAATTTTTCTGTAGTGTAAATGCGCCTTTAATTGTATTGCGGAGAAGGTTTTTACGAAGTAAAAATTAAAATGTGGTTTTAAAATGTGGAGCCCAGTTAGTCTTCAGTGTCTAATTTCCACCATAAATGAAGGAAAGATGCCGAACATTCGAAAATAACAATACAGGAGAATTACGACAAAAATTGACACAACAAAAATTGGATTAAAAAAGACACTCCGACCCTGACCCCGACCCCGGCTCCAGCCCCGCGTTTTGGCTACTATCGATGACTCCATGTCATCATTATTAAGCTAATTAAAATTACTTAGTCGAAGAGGTATATACACATATACATATATAAACATGAGAGAGGTGTGAATATATATATTTCACCTCTCTCATGTATAAATATCTCTTCGAAGATATATATATATATATATATATATAAATGCATGAAGAGGTGTGTAAATATATATTTCACATCTCTCTCATGTATATATATCTCTTCGACTTAGTCATTTAATTAGCTTGATAATGATGACATGGAGTCATCGAAATGTCGCTCATCAACTCACCCTAACAGCTTTGATATCGCTGATTTTCAGTCTTAACAGTTATTGTACCGTATAAACACAGGAACCATCTGCCCACATTTATTGTCTTCAAAACAACTTGGCATAATTGGATTTTTCTTTACGTAATTACCACCGGTAAGTGGACGTGGCTGTTGTCGATGCATTGTTGTAGTACAGTTGAAAGGACGCCAACATAATCTTGTCAATATTGGCCCAATATTGTCATTTCAGGAAATTGTTCGATTCACAATTAGGCGAAAGGAATTTCCGCAGATGCTTAAATAACTGCGTTTCGGAGGTAGATGTACAAGTTTCTTTGCGTCAGATGTACTTGAATTGTTTCCGCAACCCCGAAGACCCCTAAGAAATAACGGGCAAAAGAGGGGCCAGCAAAGGATACACGTGAGTGAACCGCTGATTAAAAAAGCATCTTTCTTCACATCGCAAATGAACTTTCTTCCCCTGTGGAAAAATGCATTTGCAATGTTATAAAAAAGTGTTTTTGCTTTATCGAATGTATGTAAAAGGAAAAGGCCCTCAAGAAGGTTGACCTTCGACGTAAGATATTGTCCTTTAGCAGCATATTTTAGATAGGGCATCATCATTACCTGGTGATGCCTTAGATCGGCGAAAGCTTGGATTAAGCTTTTAAAAACAGCACAAGACTCCACAGTTTATTCATCGAGGTAGGCTTTATTTTTGAGAATTTTAAGTCGTTCTTCTGCCTCTTTAAACTTAACGGGTGCACCATAACTTCCTATACCTATACGCTCGATAAATGATGAACCAATTGTTACTTTCAATACACATTTAACTGAAAGGACTTTCGCGTTTTTTTCATTGACAAACTTTTTTAGATGGTGTACCGAAATGGTTACATCATTCGTAATAAAGATGCTTCGATTCAGGTGGCTTCAAGGGTATTCGAGCCCATCACCTAAACGATGTCGGTCTACTGACAATGCTCTACCAAATGAGGCATGAAACCATTCAGTTGGGAGCAGTCGGGATCATGTGTTCCCGTGAATCCCGAATCCCGTTGAAGCCAGCTGAAGTTTTCAGATGTCCGTGAGAGACAATTCCTTAAAATGTCCAGGTAAGAGCGAAGATCACCTCTCTCGATCGTCTAAAACCCGCAGTTCAAATAAATACATTTATTTCATTTGTACATTGTTGTTTTTGCTGCTTAAAAACATGACAAATCGGCGCGCTTTTGCCTTTCAAGATGGACAACTTTGAGTAAGGGCTAACGCTCGAAACGTCAGCTTTTAGAATCTCTGTACGGTGGCCAATTTACATTATCAACTCCGTTGATAAAACCAAAATTTTTGTATACTACTTCCCCACCGACGCAGCACCACAGTTTCTTTTGAAACTACCCCCTTCATTCAACTTTGAAGTCCGTTTGTCGGCCTTTGATATTCAATGTATATTACAACTGTGTAATGTCCTCGAAATATTGTCAATCAAATCAGTTTAAAATTCCTTTCAGCATGATACGCGTTTGTCGTTAATAACATTCATCTAAATAAGGTTCTCATTTTTACAGAAACGTGCTCTACGACTAATGTATTTTGCTGATAGCAAAACTCATAGTGCCCCGCTATTCGTTCACTCGGAATCCTACCAGAAACAATGCTCTATTATCATTTGGTTTCCTCTATATATGATGCGTGACATTAACAATCACCGTGTCCCTTTCTAATATTTCTATGCTCTTTACCCACTCCGAGCAGGTTCATCATTATTTCACAAGATTCTCAGCAGCGATTAATCTATACGTTAAAGCCTCTAGAACTAACCAACCATTATTTTCCTTTGCTAGAATAGGTGTAAGAGTGTGGAATAGCATCCTAATGAAACTTCGTATCAAAATTAAGCGTGAACTCCAAAATCGACTGTTAAAACTAATGGAAATTGAGGAGATGAATGTTGATTTACGCTGCACGGAAATTTGCAAATATCTCTCGCCCGCTAGGTTAAGTTAAAGTAACTTTTCGATAAATCTAAATTCAAATCGAATCATTTTAAACTGTAATTAGTCATGTTTCGACAGTGTATCTTGATAACTGTGTAATTAATTAACTAATGAACTGATTTCTTATTTTGTATGTACTTTGTGATTTTAACAGGATCATGTTTTATTAAATACTATGTGTTCAATAACAGAGACAGGACTTGTTTTAAAAAGGTGGCCCGCCTAGAATAGCTTCGCTAATTGCGAGTCGCCTAGGACTGTGATGATATTGCAATGCTAATAAACAAATAAATGGAATTGAATTGAAAACAAAAGCATTAATTCGCAGCTGCCAGTCGGTATTGCACTACAAAGGAATAATGCGTGGCATTATTTGTTTTGTTTTTTTGTACTCAAAAATATGCGGCTTTGGACTTGGACTACCTCTTATGTACATGTGGTATCTACAATTTTCGACAAATCTCTGGGGAAAAATTCCAGGTTAAATATCATTTGACATGCACCAAAAAGTATATTGGTCCCCTGCAATATACTGTGTGAGTCTTTTGCCGTTTTTTAACCAACATTGGAATGGGGGAAGGAGGAAAAGTAGGAAGAACTTAATCTTCATCACACAGACAAATTAGAGCGTCACATTTTCCCAACGAGTTTGTAGTTCAAATCCATTTACAGACGTTCGTAAGGTCGCGTCTCTTTTCTAGTGGCCTTCCTCGAAGATGATTGAAAAATTGTCCCGTTGTTATGTTAAATCTCATCTCTTATGCAAATCACTTCAATTTCTGGTCGTTTGTTCAACAAAGGCACGGACAGCTACGGAATAATAAGTTAAAACACAATGGAAAATCTCTTCCAGAAATCTGCTTTGGACAAGATGGAAATGACAATGTTCGTGGGTCGAAAATTCTCAAATATTATTGAAGTCATGCATAAAATTTCAACAGTGTAGTGTTGTTGTGGTATTTTCATACCTCTCGTTGTTTACCCAGTAAATAGTTGTCTATTCAAAGCGACGTTGTTTCAAAGCTTCAAGGAAGAAGTAATTGTCTTTTGATAAACTCGGCTTTTTTTTTTAATATTTTTTTTACCCGAATTGAAAACAAAAAGTTTTGAACCCGTTTGGACAACAACAAAAACATACACTTTATGCGCGACAACATTCCAAATTAATTCCGTTAATTAAGCCTGGATTGTGTTGAAGCAGGTGTTAAAGACCAGTGATTCCTTATTAAATATTCATTGAAATTGTCTGGCTTCATCTCTGAAAAGAGTCCCAGCTATACTTTATTCTAACAAACAAACAAACGAGTTCTATTTATTGTCTCACTTTTTACTCCAGTGTGAAAAAGATGTTTCGTTCCCTTTAATTTTACTTTTTACTCTGAGGGCTTCATTATACTAAGTATAACATTGCTTTCATTAGTTCTACACCGATTAGAAGAATGGAGAATGCAGATATTCCACAAAAACGGAGGTCAGTAATAATACCAAACAATGTGAAGTTAGGTTTGCTTATTGGTCAATATTCTCTTCTTGGTGTCAAATGTAACTCTTCATTTGCAAATTTGCCATGGTTTACTTGTAATTGCATACAGTATTTTAAATATTTTCGTCCTTGAGGGTGGAAAAATGCTACGGTGATTAGGGGGCTGGGGCCGGTTGCTCGAAGCCTGGTTAGCGCTGATAAAGGTTTAACCATGCTATGATCGAGCAACCCGGGCCTGTTGCCTGTTTCTCAAAAGTCCCGAAACTTTTCGGGCCTGTTTCGGGTGCCACAATTCCCTTTGTATCTCAAGAACGGACAGGATTTAAGTCGTCAAACTTCACGGACATGTTTCTTTTAGTTAGCTTGGAAACATGTTAAAAGATCGGCTTTTCAAAACAAGCGGTTTACAGTTTCACAAATGGCTTTTCGGGCCCGAAACGTTTTCGGGACTTTCGCGAAAGTCCCGAGACGTAAAGGACCATTTTCGAGTGCAACAATGCCCTCTGTATCTCAAGAACGGAGAGGATTTTTAAATCCTCTCCGTTCTTCCGTTCAGTTCTTCCGTTCATCCGTTCAGTTTGACGACTTAAAAGTCGTCAAACGCCACAGTTAGTTTACCTTTTGTTCCCTTGAAAACATGTCAAAAGATCGGCTTTCCTGAACAAGCGGTTGGCAGGTTCACAAATGGCTTTTCGGGCCCGAAAAGTTTTCGGGACTTTTGAGAAACGGGCTCCTGGACTGAAATCTGGTCCCGGGCCTTGATATCTGCTGGGGCAGTTATGGGGACTATCGGTTTCCCCTCTGATTTAGGCCTTTACTAATGCATCACTCCAACTTTTTTGTTTTTTTTATCTTAGGAAAATCGACGAGACTGACGATGTACCAGGTAGGTGAATTTTGAAACAAAGTTCTCTCACTCCTGTCGTTAACATTTCCACGTTTTCGTTCGTTGAGGTATTGTCTCAAGCGCGATACACACTCCATCAGGACTTTTCCGTGGAAAATCGGTCTGAATATTATTTCTACATCAAGAGTAGATCACCACACCAATCTCGAAACAAAGTGTCTTCTCATTGGTTTTCGTGAAGAACAATCAAAAGTGTCTCTAATTGGTGCATTGATGTTAGCACGAGGAGTGAGCAGGCGCCGTAAGGTTCAAATAGCCAATTTTTTCCTAGAAGAATCCCAGGACGCATGTTCTCCTACATAGAGTTTCCCAGAGCCTTGGCTCGATCCGAGGCTCTGGTGACGAGAATGATCACCACACCTCATTAAATTAAGTGATATATAAAAAATACCGAGAACGCGGAGGCCTCAAGACATATTCATGAACTGGCGTAGAACAGACGTTTAAGGTTTGTGTCTTTGGAAAGCAAATCTTACAAATAATTTTTGTAGAGTGTTATGCCCTTTTAAAAACGCGTATTTGGAGCTTTTCTAAAGAATTTGTGTCTTAATTAAGCGCGAACTCCCCGGGTCGGGTAACCTAGAGATGCCCTCTCAGATGGGTCACTAGCCTGCTCACCAGACCGCTCTCGGCTCGTCCCACTCGCCCCAGACTACACTCGGCTAACTCGCCCTAAACCCAACAGAAAACCTGTCCGCAGGCTAATGGGTCACCTCCTAAAAAACCTCGGTTGTTGGAGGGTTGACTTCCGCGAATAGTATTGTCGAATTTAGCTGACGGTGTTCCCCTCTGTCCTGTAACCTCACGAATTCAGTTGCTTGAATGGCCTATAGGACTGTATGTGAAACTCCTGAATCTGCAAAACAAAGTTGACCTCTGTACTCGATAGAAAGTGACGAAAGCTAGGTTTCCGCTAAAAGTCTAGCCCCGATCTAAAGGACAGCTGCACAATTCCTCGTATCACTTCCCGGACGAGTTTGTGATTGATGTAGTCCCTTTCTGAGGGAAATTAAATCGCTCCCAACCACAGCTGAGACTGGGTTCGAGCATGAGATTTCTCTTGGTTCGAGAGGTCTAATAAACATGGCGTTCTTTAACCCTCTCCCCACATCCTCTCAGCCATCTCGGCTCCACAGTCAGAATTCTAGTATCCTAAAAAGAGAATGCATGACCGGGTAAATTGATGTGGATGTGGCGAGGCACCTCCAAAGATGTTGTACTTAGCCTACTATGTTGTTGAAAGCGACCTTTTAGAGCCCTCTCTGTCTCCCCAAGATAGCTTTTAGCTTTTTCCTCCCTCCCCTCCCCCCCCCCCCCACCTTGCTTCTCTCCATGTAGCCTTTCCTTCACTTTGAGGCTACGTCATTTAACGTGTCCTTGGACAGTATTCACGAAAGCACTTTAAGTCATAACAGCCTCATAAGATATATCTTAGGAGGATGTTATGACTAGTATTCACAAAGACCTGCTATATTGAGATATGTCTTGATTTTTCTCCTAAACTTAGGAGGACAAATTCGTTTTCCTAACTTGTCAAGACATGTATTAATTTCACGCAGAATGACTATGGCGGCGGCCATGTTGACGAGCAATCGTCGACGAACTTTACGGCGTGAACGGGTAAATCGTAACTGTTCACGCTTGCTCGACAATGCAGGTGAAATCCTTCTGAAAAATTATTGCTTTCTTTGGGAAGAAATTTTGAGCATCTCAGGTTTATTAAGGCCAAGTTTGGAAAAAGCTACTCGTCGTTCGCAAGCCGTTCCCATTGAACTGCTTCAGGGACCTTTCAAAATGACCAAAATGTCCTTGGCCGTCTTTTCTAGTTGCCAACGTGATGCACGTTATTTTTCGTAGTTATTATTCAAATTTTCGTATCCATTATGCGGTTTGAGAATTATTTTGGTTGATTTATTCTTGCTAATCGATAACTGTCCGTGATCAGGATGAGCATAAGATAGCGTTCGGGAATTGTTCATACAACATATCTTACAAAGTCCTAATTTTTTCATAAGTTATATCTTAAGACATATTTTTGGTAAGATTTTGTGAATACAGCCTCTGGTTACAGTTCCAGTCGAAATCTTGTTTTCGTAGCTTTCTTTCCGGTACAAAGGTAAACCTTTTTGAGGAATACCATTCCCCCCAGCCAGACTTAATGTACAATTCCAAAAGAAACTTTGTGAGTCGTTGTGGGGAAGAGGAATAATTTAATTCTTCACCATTTCACTCCCAATATCTGAATGTTAATTCTCCTTACTAACTGCCATACATTACTTTCTAGTCAATAGAGTTAGGGTTAGGGAGAACATGGAAATGAATTGGAATTTCATGATATATCTCGACAAAAAAAAACCCTGCTGATGAATTTCTATATTCTCGTCACCAGTCTGCTTAAAGATGTCGTGATATTGTGAGAAGATAATTTATATCAATCACTCTGGGGAGTCAAAGGGTTAAGACATGTTCAGTGGTCTCCACAGACTGGACAGACTGACTTTCCTTCTTGAAAGCCGAGGGACCTACGTATGGGACTTGTTTTCGAGATGCCATCGTTGAAATTGGAGCTCGTGCGGCTTCTTGCTTTTTTTTCGCTTTCAATGACATTTCATGTAACCTGGTTTTGTTATTTACAGGATACAAAAATACCCAAACACAGCCGATAACTTCAGGAGAACTCAAACGAAATAGTTCCAAAGTGCTAATCAATAAACTGGACTTAAACAAAGACATCGTTGAGAGATTGCGTCGGATTACCATGGCATATGGGGAGAAACTAATTGCCGAAAAGGCCAAGACTCGCAGTTTTGAAGACGATAAAGTGGAAGTAATGAATTGGTATGGTAATAAGGATCACAGAAAAATTGGAGAAAGGGAGGATAATGGAATAAGTGAAGCCGGGGACAAAGGTAACACTATAGACAACGTAAGCTACTAATTAAAAAAAGCCCGGACCTGAGTGTCACCGCAAAGCTAACCAGAGATTGACAGTGAGGCTGTTTTTGTCTCTCGAGTTGAGTAAATTTTCAACTTTATTGCCTCACCTTGTGATAAGTGTATGTAATCCCATCGGCCCGAAGGCAATTAATGATTAATTCACGAGTAGTTTTAAAGTTTTGAAAAGACAGGTGAAATTAATCATTAATTGTACGAAGGCACATTACGATTACATGTTTATCACGTACAGGGCAACATTATTGAGGGAAGCCGCGGCAAATGAACCGATTGGTCAGTTAAGTTGATTGTCATGACAATCAACGTAACTGACCAATCGGTTCAATGAACACTGTAATCTTAAAAAATGGGGAAAAAGGCAGTTTAATCAGAGTCAGAACCTGGAAGAAAGATTCTCTAGTCTCGCTTTCTCTCCCTAAGCAACTGTTAACCAATCAGGATCAAGTGCTCATACCCTCTTGAATACCAAAAGTGCCCTCATAATTGAGAAAAAGAAATGCTCTCCGTCTCAGCCAATCAGCATTCAGTAGTTTTCGCCAAGTGTGATAAATAGTCTAAGTTAACGAGAAAGCCTAAGAGAATCCGAATGGGCATCCTCATTAAAATATTATTTAAAAACAGTTGTGTAAGAATCAAGCACAAAGACAATTACTTGCTTTTAGTTTTGAGGTGAAAGAGTTATTTTCAAACTACGGTAAATAAGACGAGTAGTATAGCATAGACTGTGAGCAGTCCCTTCGTAAATAAGTCGAGCGGGCCGCTTTTCTGAGGCAGTCGTGTTTTGTCACGCAAACGAATAAAATGACCGAGGGAGGCTTGGGTAGATGAGAGAAAGAAGGGACTGCACCCGTTGCAGTAACCAACGCGTTCAGAATGACCAAATCTGTTAATCTCATTAGTGAAAGTGATATGACAGATGGTTCCGCCTTTTTTAATCGCATATGTAAATATACACTCAAAATAACTTCAGTAACAACGTGGGAATATTTATGTGCATGTCGAATTCAATCAACTATTCGGAAAGGAAACCGCAGAAAAACTACTATATTTAGTTTGAATTTAATGAGCGACATTCCAAAGAAGCCAGGTAAAAAGAGCGGTAGAAAAGCTAAGCAGAGAGAGGCCTCAGATTTTTGCCAGATTTGCCGAGTAAATGTTAAATTGAATGTTGCAGTGTATGGCAAGTTTCGACGGTGTAATGTTCGTCCACAACTATCAAGGACAAATTCTTGTTTAGAACGGACGACTCGTCAATTATAAAACCTGAAGTCAGAAGACAGAGCTTGTTCTGCAGAAATAATGACTCAATACTTGTTTGAAGCCGTTTCCTTTAAAAAATTCCCTTTCTTTTCGAAGGCAACTACCCATAGATATCTGGTCTTCGGTGATGCTGCAACGAGGAACGATTACCACGATCGGATGGCGTTTGATTTCAGTCATCCGTATACCAAGCTCTCATAAATAACGGTCTTGCTGAAACCAGTTGGTAGCACAGCCATAACATGATTGCCCAATAGGAGAGCTTCGACCTCAAGTTTCTGCTCTTGTTTGTGTTCAATGTTTCCCATTTGAAAGGATAAATGATCGAAATCTTCCGTAAATGCTATATCGTGCATATAATCGAAGCACAATCTGACAAGAAATAATTAACTCGTCAAAGAAATCTAACAGCGGTGCATTGTCAACGAACCGATCCGAATTTCCCGTTGGTGCAACGGGAAATTCTGAACGCGTCGGTTACTGCAAAGGGAGCAGTCCCTTCTTTCTCTTCTCTTCCCAAGCCATCCTTCCACACGACCGCCTCAGAAAAGCAGGCCGCTCGACTGATTTACGAAGGAAGGATTACGTTTTTCGCAAAAGTAATCCTTCCTTGTACTTGTACATGTTCATTGCCGTGACTTTAACATCTTCAGTTCCCACGGCCTACTCCCGTGTGACCTTGGAGCTCAGTCGGTAGAGCAGCGGTGATCTAACCCGAAGGTCGTGGGTTCAATTCCCACCCTGGTCAGAGTTTTTCGCTGTCCTTGTGTGGGCCCATTTCCATCAGTAGGGCTAACGCTCACATGGTTCCTATGGGGTAGAAACTTAGCACCTCACATTACACTCTAATCAGTTAAGTCTGATTTACGAAGGGACTGCTCGCAGTCTAAGTATAGCATACAGCGGGTGTAAAAAGCGATGAATAATCCCTTGATTTAATCTATGGCGCCATCTTGGACGAAGAAACTGAGACATCGCTGGACGAGCTAAAAAGTGGTTTCAAGGGAGATTTGAAAAACAGCTCCTCCTCCTCCTCTAGCCCCTTATCTCTCGTGCGGAGCTTCCAATATGGCGGCCCTATAAATTGAACGCGCGTTTATCAAAGAACGCCTGCTCCGCAGACTACTATACGAGATTTCTCACCTTCTTAATTTAAGTGGACAAATCCAGTTAATATTCTTCTTCTGTCCCTTTGTCTTAGCTTTAACGACAGCTGACAATGGAGCAAAAGACGTTAAGGCGACTTCTCTTGAAACCTTCAAGGATGACAAAGAAATAAACAAGCAAACAACTGCAGACATGCAAAACTTCAGACAGGTAAATCCTATTTTTTTTACTGGCCGATTAGAGTTTAGTGTGCTGTGTTTTGTGTTTGTTTGCAGGCTATAGGAACAAAGCCAAATGCCTACCCTACCTCCTCTGGCGTGTTAACTTTGTATGTACCGTGACTTGCCCTGTTCATTTTTGTTTTTTGTTTTTAGGTCTTGAAAGAGGTGATTGAGGAGCGCACAAAGGTAGTTGAAGAGGCCATTGTTTCAAAATTGGTCCATCTTCAGTATCGCATACAACAACTAGAGAGAGAAAACAAGGAGCTACGGTGGAATGCAAAAAGGCTACTGGATGTCTTTAAGAAATATATAACAGAGGCTACCAAGGTAATCTTATAAACTTGGTTTCACTTTATTGCCAATAAGCCATAGATTTGATTGTCATTGACCGGGTAAGTGATTCCGATTTTAGCGGCCCATTCCTGCAAATCTTGATGGTTTGTGATGGACAATTCATCACGGGTACGTTCTAAAACCTCTTCAAACCACAAGGCCCACGGCTACACGCTTCACAAGCCTCTATATTTCTTTCTTCATATGTTCAGTATGATGAACAACTTTGTTTGTTGGCTATTTGCAGGGTCCTGGCGATTTTCCTACCGGCCCTGTTATATTACGACGCGAGCCAAAATGTTCAGGCACGGTGACCACTGCGTACCCTGACGCTGCCTCGTTCACATCCGCGTCCAGGCCCAACACCACAAACAGCTGGAAAACAGATGAGCTTGCGCGAAATGAACCCACCAATCACGAGGCATCTCATAAGCAGCAAAAAATTAGTTTCTTAGGGGCAAGTACATCTGTAGTTTTCACAGCTACTTCTCAACCACTTGAACAGCCGAAAACAACCTCTGGAATTGTGTCTCAAATTCGGACATCTCTACTCGCCAATTCCCCGTCGGAAAGGATTGGCCAAAATCGAGGAAACGTAATTGAACTAAGAGAGCTGTTGCAAGAGCAGCGACAGCTCGAACAGAAGCAGCAAGGTGCGTCCAAACCATTGACTCTCCCGGCACAGCAGCTCCAACAGTGTGCACCAAAAACAGCCCATTCCCTCATACAGCAGTTACAAATGCAAGAACAGAATCAGCAATGTCAAAACTATCAGAAGGTGGAAAGCCATAAGCAAACGTCCAAAGAATGTAACAATGTTCTGTTGTCAGGTCAGATAAGACAAGAGCAGATAACACCGAACCCAGACCCATTAACGTTTCATAATCTCGAGATGCAGCAACAGTCTGTCATACCGTCATCAAAGGAACTTCGAACGTCACAACCAAAGGAGTTATTTTCAAATGTGCCCCTAAATCGCGTGACTTCGTTTAGGCAACTGAAGCAGTCCCAGTCACATCAAAACGCGACGGTCCATGCACCTTCTTTGGCTTGTTCGACTTCGATAAATTCAGGTGACGCTGTAAACAAGGGTAGTGCCACTTTAAACGTGCCAAGTGGACAAAGTAAAAATATTCTTGTGCCACATTCGAAGGACGACAAACAAGTGTCTTCCAAGGACGTAAACCGCCATCCAGACGTAGAGGATCAGGAAGATTTTATCCCTTCAAATCGTAGTCACAGCACTGAACCGCTATCACCAGTTCAAGTAACAAACGATGGATGCAGAAGTGCAGAACGAACACGAGTAGTCCCTTTGGCGAACGTGGGTGCTAACGGCGGTACCCACAGGGACGATTCTACTCCTAAGGAAAAATGCCAACGTGCTGAACTTCATCAACAGCCTTCTGTTATCAAGCGAACTCAACAAGGTATGCTGGTACCTACTAGAAGAAAGCAAAAAGTTGAGGACGTGCTCCCCATTGGATTTAGATATTCGTTGCCTTCCCCTGAGTATTTTCTTCAGCAAAAGCCGATGCAACGGCAACTGCAGTGCCAGCAATCTCAGACTGGATTAGGAGAACCTCAAAGCCAGTCTCTGAAGAGGATATTATCGGATGAA
>OX421452.1:32618980-32703980 GCA_949126865.1 Montipora capitata | reverse complement strand
CAGAGAAAATAACAAACACACTCAACCCACATATGACACCGAGTTTCAGAATCGAACCCGGGCCACAGCGGTGGGATTGCTCTCACCACTGCGCCATACCTGCACCCATAATATCAAGTTTATGTCCTAAAGGTAGTTGAGTGAACGTCTGAGGTTTACGTAGCTATTTATTTTCTTTCTCCTTTCTTACCCACGGTGTCAACCAAAACATCTTTATTTTTTAGTGGACATGGGGTTTTGGTTTACTGTATATTATTCTTACACGATACGATACGAGACATCACCGACCACCTTATGCCAAAATGAATATGCCGGACCACAGCTCTGCAACTCAGCACCTTACTCCGACGAAAGCGCACGGGCTCTTCAAAGGCCCAACGAATTTTTTGAACAAGGATTGTGAAAGGGGGCTACGGTTCATGGTAGTTACCCGAAGAGACTTGGAATTCTAACCTTTTGCAATTCTTTCTCCTCAGGTATCCAGTTAAATCGTTGACAAACATTTGCAAAGCTCGAAGATATGTAAAGCACGCGATACCTAGCCTCCGGCGATTCTAGAGCGCTGTGTCAAATTAACCGATAAATAACCGATAAAATCATTCCAGCCATCCCTAACCATCCAAACATCTCTGCCGGTTCGCTTGATTGAGCTGTGAATCTCAAGTCATGACGTCATAGATCAAGTGCTGGTGACTTGTAACACCTGTTAAATGTTGCAATTGAAAATTCTCTTCATTCCTGTTATTTCAACACCGAAATTTGTCCTTGAAATCAGCTTTAATCCCGGATAGGATCGACTTCTTTACGTCATTTCTTCAATTATCATTGTCTGGAAAATATTTCTTTCTCAAAGCTGTTTTTCTCGAAGGAGAGTTGTTCATAGGAGAAATACAACATTGTCCGAGGTGAGGTACCAGTTGCTATTAATTTAAATTTTCTAAGAAAGTTTCGACTTCATTTCTGGTAACCGATTTGTTTTAGTTTGAGAATTTAGTTTTCTTCTTCCACCAATTATTCAACGCGTGTAGCTTTATCAAGTCAATTACTTAATAGTCTATTTAGAACTCATTTATAAATGGTCGATTTCTTTCAAGTGAGCAGTGTACTTTTCGTCGAGCCCAAGCAAAAGTGGCGATGACTTGACTTTCTGATCATTTGATCTTCCACAGGATTTGATCACCATGTTTTTTGTTTTTACATGAATAAGTGGAATATCACCATTACCATGATATAAAATTTTATATTCTAGGTTTTTCCTTGTTCGCCTAACACTAACTTGTAATGTCGCAAAATCTGGTCGCTTCAACTGAAGTATTAACTGTTCAGTACAGCCGGCTATGCTTGATGAACTCTTCACTGTATAGGACTTCCTCTATGTTTTAATCTCAAAGCAAAAGCACACTTCTTGAGGATCAGTGCTCTATTTACCGAATTAAACCAAGATGTCACAACTATTATTTTTTTCTGTTAGTTGCATTGGGATCTAGATTCATGTATCACATGAAAATAAACCTGATGTAGGAGCACCCTATGCTATAACAGTAATCAAACCGAAACAAACCTCGCGTTCTGTTGCCATTCAGGTTTTCCTCGCACAAGGAATAGGAAGAAATGTGGCTGGTTTTCATCAGTTTTACAGTTTGCGCTTTTTCATTGGTTTGTTCTGGTAAGCCTTAATGATAATCTGAATGCTGCCTTCAAGAAAATTGAATTGCAATCGGCGGCTAACTCAATGTTGTGCTTGTACCCGATTCACCTTTAGCAATAAAACCTGAACGCTACATAAATGCAAATACAATCCACAAAGAATCTTAAGGGAACCTCCACTCTTTTAAAAAATGTCACCTAAAATGTTCCAATTGTACTTCTTAAAAGATCTGTTACAAAAAAAATGCATTACCTAGTGAAATAATTTTTTATCATCTAAATCGGACTCAACGCTTTCGGGTTCCCTCCATCTTGAATGTCGCCCCCCAATGCAAGTTGTATATTGATGATGTTTCGTGGTTAATTTTTTTGCTGTCTGCTTTGCGGGAACTTTGAGTCAAAATCACTTTCGTTGTAGAAAGCAAGCGAAAACCAGAAAAGATACCAGCATAAGTTGCCATGTTTTTCCGAAAGATCATAGACGTGCGTCGATTCAAGCTATCTGAAAGAAGCTTCTTCCAAAAAATTCCAGCTCAGCCGGTGTAACAAGGCATCGATCACAAAGTCCGTAAGGCGATCGTGAGTGCCTAAATTTGCAAGCAAAAGAATTGTTTTCTTCTTCGCCTTGATATTCTCTTCTTTCTTCGCTTGATGAGTATTCTGGTTCCAACTGATCCCTGAAGGAAGAACCTGTATCTTCTCTCGTCACGAAACTATGCACAACATAAACCCTAGGCAAGGAGACTTGAAGCAAAGCAACCACGAAACGTCATCAGTACCCAACTTGCATTGCGCGACATTCAAGATGGCGGCACCGAGAAGTGTTGAGTCCGATCTTTGGAAGACAATAAAAAAATTATTTCACTAAGTAATGCACTTTTTTTACAAATCTTCTAATAAGTACACATGAAACATTTTATGGGACATTTGTTAAAACAGTGGAGGTTCCCTTTAAACCCCGGAGATTTGAATTGGGTTAGCCGATCGATTTGGTCTATTGTTTATTTTCACGTAAAACTTGATTTAAAAATAGACACTTTTCTGACGCTGATGGGGGCAACCTGAGACCGGATTCTTTCTCTTGGGTATTGGACTCTTGGTTCAGATCGTTTTAGTTGATAAAAGACTAGCGAACAAACACAATACAATAGAGCAACCAAGTTCACAAATACAGAAAACAAGAGGAAGGGTTTTCTTCAAAATTGTAACTCATTTCAGTTAGTGTTCTCAGAGCTGGATGATCTCACCTGCCAGTAGCTCTTTGGCATCTTGATTGGCAGATTTGTCGTGATCCAATTTGTCGTAATTGCTGTTTCAAACGGTCCGTCATCTGGGTGGAGACTGAATACAAATGATGAGAAGTTGGTCTGGCGCCCATGTTGGAAGAAAATTAAAGAGTTAACAAGTTATTAAACTGATACACGCTCTCACGATATGTTTGCAAAACGAGCAACATCCTGGAACTTGAATTATACTGATCCGTGAGAAGTGGAGTACAGAATTCCCTTGAAAAAAAAGCTCCCATAACTCCTCAAACACTAGGATAGGATACAATAACCATGCACCCGATAAACAATGGAGATTTTGCCAAATATCCGCTAGTCAATCACTCTGCTCTTTGCTTTTTCAGCTCCGTTGGATGTTCAGATCGGAAAAGGTAAATAAACTGACTCTGATAATAACTAGTGATAACTTGAAATATTATTAACAAACAACATAGGTCATAGATTTTCAAATAGCGCACGACAAATTTTCCTTCTCTTAGTTTCCTATGTAGCTCTCTTATTATGGACAATGGAGAAGAAATGTTAAGCTCTTTATTATAATGGTATCTTTTGCTACGAAAATGCGATTTTGAAATGATTGTTTGCCCGATTGGGAGCTTTTCGAGATTATTCCATCGTACAATGTTGTCGAAGCAATCAATAACTGGCTTGATGGGAACGCTTTGGAATGGAAATAAATAAACTCCCTAATTTGGTAATTTCACGTTGTAGATATGGGCAATGTTTTCACGAGAGCCATTGTCTGGCTTAACATTCCTGAAAGTGGTTTGTTTGCGGACTTCGTTAAGCGACTTAAAAATGATACGTGTTTTCACGGGTAAGATTTAATGAAGAGAGAGCACGCGCCAATACAATAATAAAAATACCACGCGTGTTGTATTTCCGATTTGAATGACCGCAAGCGACTTCTCATTGGCCGACAGTAATTGCCAAGCTACCTGGTTTGTTGGCTTAAATTTAATGAGAATTCTATTGAAATTTGCCTACTTGCTTCACTTTTAGCGAGTTGGGAAAGGAACTGTTTTCACGGAATTTTCGGTTATCACTCGCTAAGCGACTTGAAAACACGGCCAACGGGGAAAAAATAATAAAATGCATGCTTCTCGTGCATTACGGTACAGTAAAGTTTCGTTTCCGTTGCTGATGGCTCGGTCAATTTCAAACCTGCTGACCCTAGGTAATTGTCGGGCACTTTCTTTCACTTTTTGCTTCCCCAAGTTGGGCAATTTACTGAAATAGGTCCCTACACTGCTCAGTGGCGGTACCCCGCCCCAGTTGTGTGTGAACATCGCGGAACAAAGCTAAAGCTGGGCCAGTTTTTCTGAGAAATTTTGAAGTTACGTTTGTTAAATGTGTTGTTTCTGCTGATCGAAATTTCGTCAGTAGTGTCAGAACTTTGAAACAAACTTGGTGTAGCTAATGTTTTATTTCGGTGCGTGTCTGCTTTAACAGAACTCTCCCTAAGACGACTAAAAAGACAGTTGGCTTATGAAGGTGACTGATACAAGTTTGTCATTATTTTTACTCTCTTGGTTAAGTGACTTCTCATTCAAAGGTCTTCGCCAAAATTCTGTTTTTTCTAGGTTACCCCGGTTTTCCAGGATACACCTCTCAGAACATGGTTTCAAGCCAGAATTTAGCGCCACTAACTCTGCGTACGTACCTGTTTCTACAAATTAGAGCATTCATTTGATTGTTGTTATATGTCAACTCTACGCCCACCCTTTGCGTGAATTTAGGGCTAGTCTTACACTGTAATCTGAAAGGTTGCATTTCACGTCATGTCTTTGTGACTGAGAAACCATTGCTTGACTGTTGAGAATCACTGCATGAGAAATGTGCATTTGCAACTGTGTTTTTGAAGCACCCATTCTTGTTTCTTAAATAGAAAACTCGACCTCAGCCACTTGGAATACAAATCCTGGGGAAGCTTTAGCGGTGCCGAATGGACAACAGCAACTAGCAAGCCCCGAGCAAGCAGGTGATCCATCCATGCAGCCGTCTTCTTCTGCCAACAGAACCTACTTTAACAGCAGCTTTTCGACATCATCCGCAGCGCCAACACCATCCGTGGAAGATACCAGTCATTCATCCACACAAGTTGGCAGCGATATCTCGTCTTATCCACCCCAATCAACCGTCACTCAGACCCCGAATATGACCTCTAACGAAACTTACGCGGCAAATTTTTCTTCAATAACAAAGGAACTCACACCTCAACCAACAGTTTCAGCGTCAGACGTCGCAGCTCCGGTGCCATCAAACACGACAACAAATTTTTTTCCAGTGTATTACTTGTCGTACCCGGAAGAATCCAATCCACAAGAACAACCACTGCAGCCTAATGTCAACGTCACAATTAATTTTCAAACTTCTCGTCCTCCATTAGCAAACGGCGACTTGTCACAAGGTGTTAATAATACTAATTATCCAGTTTATTACGCAGAATTTGAGAACAGAACTCAAGAACAGTCAAATACCACAGTAACAAACAACACTTTCTCGCTCCCTGCAAACACTTCAGCTACCACTTGGATGAATAATCACACTGAACAATATCCAGTATATTATGTCACCAGGGCCGAAAATGTGACAGAAGCTCTAAACCTCACCAGCAGGAATATATCGATTTCATTTGAACACAAACATTTCTCTAATCATACACCTGCGGATTATTTTCCAGAATATGTGGTTGGTGGACCGAAGGCTATTGATAATGGTAACGTTTCAAACACTACAGCTGTCCCAAATTCACCTATTTCCTATGAAATCATAAACGCATCTTCGGTGGCTCAGGGAACCTCATCGGATTACACCAGTCATCCACTTTCCACAGCAGCCCCTTCGACGGGTCTTCCTTCAACATACGTACCTACCTCCCAACTATCATCCCCACCAGCTGCCACCTCATACTATTCTTCTTATCAAGCATCTCAGCCTTCCTACCAAACAGGCACAGTGGCTTCGCCCCCCGCAACAAACCAACAGGAGTATAGTTATTATGGAACTTCTGCAAGCAAACCATCGCAAGCCGCCTACACAGCTCCCTCTTCAGCATCACCGGTAAACATTAATTACAGTTACCCGACCTACCAACCTTCTCCTGCTCCGTACGCAAGTCAACCTTCTGCCAACCAGGCTGAAGCCAGCACCAACCAAGTAAACCGTCCACATGAATCTACTGCTCCAGCGCCAGCACCATCAAAGCCGCCTGCCACAAACGCACCTGGCATCGTCGCCTCAGGGGTATCATCATCCCCTCCCTATCCACCAGCATCGCGGTTGCCGTCTTCCACTGGCAGGAAAACTCAGCCGGCCAGCTCGGAGGATCATTCAAACATGTCCAAGCCAAACTCCCCGGAAAATAAACTCCCTTCTATACCAAACCTTGAGTCCGAATACGAAAATGCATCCTACATTATCGCCACTCCACCAGAAAAGGACACGGTCTTGTTCCTTCCACCTCCATCGTTCCCTTTGTCAGAGAGACCGGCAAAAGATAAACATTCTTCATCCGTTTTCCCACAAACAAATTCGACACTACGTACTTCATCTTCTCAGAAGGTTCTGAAGCAACCCGGAAACATTACAATCCAAATGAAAAGTTCCAATCTGACAAGCCAAAATAATAGAGTGTTGACACCTTCTCCAAACACTACAGTTGCAACAGAAGAAGTGGACGAATCGTCGATAATACGGATTCCTGAGAACATTACGTTACCTGACTGGGAACTTGAAAATACAACGTTTAGCACCGCTAAGTCTATGTCCAATTCGTCTTCAGGGCTGCCATCCAACGTTGCTGCTCAGGAAATTAATGTCATTCCAACGACTCCAGCTCCGAGCAACAAGACTTTATCAAGTGACATCTCAAACATTCCGCTAGGACCGTTGCTGAACTCACTTGCAGTCACAAAACCACCAATAGTAATGAAGCCACCTCCACCCCACGTATTTGCAACATCTCCACCAAAGCTCGTGCCTGCTCCAGGAACAACAAAACCTCCGCAAGTTGCAGTTCCTCCAACTACGAAGCCTACAAAGCCCAAGAAGTGGGGCTTCGGGGATAAATATTTAGGTAAGGAAGGTATAAATTGATGGAATGTTTTTAGGTAACTTTGTCACTACTATCAGGTTGATCCTCCTCTATGGATAGTGCATTGAATATTTAACAATTAGACGCGTATCCCGCAAGGGCTACGGGTCAATAGCCCATGAGACGAAGCCGAATGGGCTATTGACCCGTGGCCCTAGTTGGGTGATACTAAACTGTACTAGATTGATAGTCTATGCAGCATGTTCATTACGATATCATTTGCAGACTAGATTTACATAACAAAAAGCAGCCGATATGCATCGAAAATTATCCAGCTTTCAAGATGTTTTGCATTGTTCGAAAGCTTTTTTTGTCTCTGACGTCTCTACGGCAAGTTTAAATGCTCTTTTAAGAATGCTCGCTTGAAAAGTATTCGACCATCAGGTCTATGGCTCGTGGTCACTGAGAACGTCAATGTTGCATGACAATGAAAGATATCACATAGGCACCGAAGCGGTTACTTAAATCTAATAATCTAAGGAAACTAAAACTAAACAGTTTTATCGCAGCAAATTACCTATTTGCAGGAGCAAAAATTTAACGTCAATTGCACTGTTTCCTTTGCAGCCTCCCAGAATGATCGAGCACGTCATAGGAATGTCATCTTTGACGGTATCGCCGGCGACAGTATGTGTAAGTGCTATTCACCTTTAATTTCGTTTTTGTTCAAAATAGTCTGTTTCCATGATAAAAGGAGAAAAGCAGAGAGTTAATAGAAAAATTTAGCTTTTACGGCAAACGGTAAACATAGGACTGAAATTTGCGCGGCTACTTTGCCAAAAATTGGAAAAAACTTTTTTTTTTTGTTTAAATCTTACTTCCTGCGTGTTAGTTCCAGACAACAAGTAACTTCTCAAAGGCGCAAGACGAGTTAGAATGAGAATATTTTCATGCTTTTATAACAACCAGCAGCCTGTCTTTTGCTGTGTACCGTTTCACGTTAACGCAATGCTAACTCTTTCTATTATCATATGAGCCATACGGTCCCGTGAACGTTATCAAAAAGCCCGTATGAGGTACGAACTGGATGATGCAAGCAGGGTCGGATCCGGCAAAGTCGTACGTACGCTGTAGCGTAGAGCCGAGTGAAAAGGAAAGAAAGAAAATCAAATTGCACGACTGAACACGCTGCGCTCGATCCTTACGCCTTGACCTCGGGTCAAATATTTTTTTCCGTCAGGCTCTTTTACTCAGTCAATAAGTATGTAATATTCTCCAATTTTAACTCTTTTATTCCATCTCTTTAACACAGCCTTCAGCAACTATCAGGTGTTAGGTCAACAGGAAGTCTTTTTTCCAAAGAAAGGACGCAAATGAACAACAGCTGAGCATATCCACCAAAGAAACAGTATTGATCCGTAGAGGCTCGTCCGTGATGATATATGGGCCCAGCAATTTGCAGATAGATCGCAAGACTATTTCTATGCGTCACTGTTTGCGGCGTATCTACCCTTGAAAAAAATGGTCGTTCATCGTTCATCATGGAGTCCGGTCTTGAAAAATAATGATTGGGAGTGTTTATGTTGTGTAAATATCTCATATAGTTTGTATCACGAATCATTTTAGATACGAGTTGAACTCGAGCGAGGCAATGACTCTATCCACTTCGACCAAATCCAGTTGTATATTTTCATTTGCAATAATTTATGTATTATACCTTTCAGAAGTAAGAGTGCTATTATTAGCCAGTTATGCGGGCCGTATGCTATTGTACGCGGGCACTCTAAATATAGAATTTTATTTTTGTTTCCTAATAAAAGAACTAGAGATATCATAAATACATTACTAGCAGTACGTTTCTTCGGGCCGTACTCACGGTAAGGCCCCTTGCTTTTCCGTATTTAATTGAACTTGAAAAATGTAGGCCGCAGCATACGGTTCAAGGAAAGACTGAGGTTCGTAAAAGGTATATATAGCAACGATGTATTAAAACGCTTTTTTCACCCAATGAAGGAAGGCACATTCATGGAGAGGTTTTATATAGCGTTACTTTTGTCTCTGGTTGATCCTTTGCTCTCTCTATCCCTGTTTTAATTGCAATCAAAATAATAATAAAACACTTCATGAATATAATATCAAAAACATGTTCCTTTATTTTATCTCCCCAGTCATAAATCATGTATATACAGAGTTTAGAATCTTGGGTCCAGCTGATAAACTCAGTTGAGTTGCAGTTTCTCCTTCAATGTTTTCCTGAAAGAAATGTAAAAAAAAACAAAACAAAGAAATGCAATTGGTCAGTCTGCGCGTATCCAATCTTTTTTGCCATTGGTTGCAGTCATTTGATAAATTCTATTTTACAAGTCAGCTGCAGCCCTAGCTTCAAAATGATTCAAAGTGCTAGTTTCTTAGTAGTTTTTCTTTAGATATGGGCAATAAACAATTATTCATCAAAAAGTAACTAAATTATCAATTAACCACAATTGCTTGTAATCTCGCAATCTGATTGGTTAATTTGCCATTGTCGATTAGAGTCTAGACAACGCTGCTCGTGTCATGCTTGCTTCAATGTAGCAGTTCTCGTAACTTGTTATTGTTTGGTATTGTAAGCAGCTTCTATTTTTTTTTAAGCCTAAGCAAGAGAAAATATAGGGGGACGAGAGGGTATCCCCGATACATGCCCTTTTCCATAGATAATATGTCACAAGTTATTTTTAGATCGCCTCTCGCGAAGGATAGATCCCAAGGGGATTATGCAACAGCCAATCTGAGCATGGGCTATCCGAGTCGCGGAACACATTCCGGCCAAATGATTGGCTGTTGCCTAATCTCCTATAGAAAAGGGGATGTATGGTAGATGCTCTCTTCCCCCTTTATTTTCTCTTAGCCAAACTCAGTTAGTTTTTTGTTTTTGGCAAGGGGTATCGAGCCAGTCACATCATACGTTACGAGAGCTACATGACTCATTTGAATAGATAACGAAGTTAGTTTCCAAAAAAGTGTAATCCCATTTGGTTGTATCAATCGAAATGATTATGTTCTGTTAAAAGTTGTGACGTTATTGTGATGTCATATTACCACGTGACGCAAATTAAATAGGGGCCTATCTTTCAAGTAGTATTCATTTTTGTGTATCCAATACCCAGTATCTATAGTAGTTTTGAGTTCAATTAAAGTTAAGTATAGTTATCGAATAGTTTCGAAGGGTGTTAGAGTATCAGTAAGACGAGATAGTATTCTTGGATCGTCATTCTACTCATTAGATAGCCGTGGGCACAGCAATCAAAGTAAATTACCTACTAAGGGCTTTCTCAGAGAAACCGTTTTTAAACGTTAGCCTGTCGTTGGGGGTACAAACCGATAATAGGGGATGTTCGCTTCTAGTTAGGTGGCTCGTATGTCATTATCTTTTTTCGTTGTCTTAGATGTTTCATTTGTTTGGGTGAGGTTTATGGTGCCAGGGTTTCATATTCTTTGATTCAAAGAGCGACGGGTTTGCGTCAAAGTGCCTGAAAAGCAAAATGAATGAATCTCATTTTTCCTTACTCGTGTTGCTTGATAGACCTCTTCTTCTTGTGGCCGGGCAGGGCGATATGAGATCTTGTCAGTACGGTGCTACTACTTCCTATTGAGCAAAACAATAACTATAATCAATTAGCTTCAGCATAGCAGCGGTAATGTAACATTAAGGAGGCTAAAACCAGTTTCAATCCTTTTTAAATTACTAATGGATCAAATCTCAACATTTGCACTAGTTCCTTATCTGGCTGCTTTTCGCAGCTAGCGTGATTCTTGCCGCGGCGAAAAACGAATATCCCTTGTCTCAGGGTACTGAAATTATGGGAAATGAAAGATCTCGAGTGAATTCTGTGACTTTTGGTCTTGCAAGGAATTGTTAAATGATCTCAGTTTTGGCCGGACAAATACTGTCAGGGTTATCTGATGCTCCAACGTTAAACGTGCGCCATTGATCATCATGACTGTGTCGCTCACCGTAAGGATCTCCTCCAATAGTGTCGTAATATACGTTACGGTGTCTGGCAGCTTGGTTTAGCTGTGCTGTAAAATAAAAATAATAAAGTCATATATCTTATTGTAATTGCTAACACAAGGAAGGTATCCGAACAGGGTCAAGGATAGAAAGTTAGGCCCCAATCAAAAGCGTATTCGCATAATCACAACTTGCAGTCCATACCAATAGTGTATCGTTTGTCGTCGTCTGGATGTCTCCCATTAATAAGCTTATCAAAATAACCGGCTGAAGCCGCTTGGGCTGAAACAAAGAAAATAATATGATTTTAAATTTCACATTTACTTTCCTCAAGGAAAATTTCGTCGCCCAACTTCTAACTCGAGCGATGACGTTTTTTGCAGCCATCAGTAACCGAGGTTTCTTGTCCTGCCATTATGGGAAAAACCGCTGTAAAACTAAACTGCCTTTTACATGAAGTAAATTAAACCCCCTGACATAACAAGTTTGTACGGGTGCTGATCCAAGTACATTCCATACACATCTCTTGCTAGAAGTCTATTAAATCTTTTACAGCAAATCGCCCTTAGTTTGTAACGTACCGTTAGTTCTAGTTATAAATATCCATAATATTCATTCATGATTTGACGACTGGAGGAGTGGATAGCATGCGTCTGTTTACTCGTGAAATACTTTTCTCCATACTCCGAATATTTTAATTGTACTCCATTGACACCTCACCTTATTTTCATTATCGGTGAGCGTTCACGACTTAAAGGTAAGTGTTAGGTCTTCCTCCATACAATACGACAGTCACGAGAAAAAAAATAGGTAATCAATTTCCCTTTCTGAGTCCAGGAAACAGTCAGGTATCTTTGACACAAAGAGAACCGTATGTATAGATAGCAGCCAATATACCATAGTCAACTGCCCTCGTCAGCGAAAGCAAAGTTATATTTTGCATTGAATTAACGCGCCTTGTTCTCACTCAACTGCATAAAGATGAGACAGTCTTCGCCATAAATGCAAGTTTAAACATTAATGCGTAGCATTTATATAGAGTGCAGGTTTGTCCTCCCAATGGAGCAAGCTATAGCATGTAGAAACAGTATACTCACGGCCCGATGGTATCTCTGCATGCTGCGTTGATCTTTGTGAACGTGACAGGACACTGCTGCTGCTGCCTAAAACGATAAAGAAAACTTAGTAGAATCACCACGAATCTCAACAGCCAATGTTTAGTGAATTGGCATCGGTGATTGTCAAATTCTTTTTATGTGATGAGTCATTATGTGCGTTTTGCAAAACAATGCAATCTGGAGGACCACGAATTACCGTGGCGTCTTTGCAGAGATCAAAGTGTAAAGTCTTTAATGTCCAACCTGTTTGAAAAAGAGCTTACGATTCATTGAGGGTGTGTTCGATTGACCGTATTCCGGAATAGGAATACGTGGAATATAAGTTACAAATCCTTCGTTTTTACGCAGACTCACATTAAAATTGTCAAGTATCTGCTAAATTGCTATTTTTAACATATTTTTATTATCCTTGCTGCCTTGAAACGCGCCAAACATACCGTTTTAATCATCATTCCACGTATTCTTATTCCGGAATAGGGTCAATCGAACGCGCCCTGACTTTACTAAAAGGGCCACTGCTAGATCTTAGGCGGGAAAAAAGCATTGGACGAGCTCAAGCCCATGATCCTTTGTGCGGCTACTTGGTCGCGAAGGACCAATCTGAGGCGTTGGGGTCATCAGGCCCAGTGTGATTGATCATTATTTGGCGAAACCTCTGTTCAAAGTTTAGATAATACTGTAGAATGATGGACCAAGGCCAAAGGTGAGAGATCGACATTTCTGGGTTATGGACGACCGGTTAGATAGTAGGGAGTTTAAAGCACGCGACGTTTTTGTGCCGCGGACGGCAACCGGAAATAAACATTTCGCATGCCAAGACAGTAGCGTCTCCCAGATTCTTAACCTAATCATCTCTAATGGAGGAAAGATACCTAGCAATATAAAAGTGGTTGTGACAAGACATGATAAAAGGGAAAACAGCTGACTTCCGGTTGACGTCCGCGTTTCAAATGTCGCGTGCTTAAACTCCCTAATGCTAGCGTGCAAAAGCTTTTTCTGCATTATCTACTTCCATTATCTATCTCCATTTAATTTTCATCCACAAAATGTGAGGGGACTGTAAGTAAAACAACGTAGAAACTAGAAGTTAAATAGAAGAATGCAGAAGATTGGTGTACTTACGTGCGGCATCTGGAGTTGAACGCTTCTTTCTGTGTCCAGCAACACTGATGTGTGAGCGAGTTAGTACTGGGCTGCTGTGTCCTAATTTACATATACAGAATTGACAAAAAATGCTCAGTTTTCGGCATTTTCTAACCGCTTTTTTCCCGGTGTTATACCCCCTTTTGGACTACACGTGATTTCACGTTAATTTCGATCTGGTTTAAAAGTTTCCCTTTAGTACTAGTCCCTTCGCCACCAGAACGTTTTGCTACTAAATAGGTGCGCAGTCGTGACTGGTGGCGAATTGACCATTGTGCAGCAAAATGTTACAGCGATATCTCACCGTAAGGGTCTCCACCAACAGTATCAAAATAAACATTTCGGTGTCTGGCTGCATGGTTCAATTGTTCTGTGAAAGATAAATGAAACGGAACGAAGAAGAAAGCAATTGTAAAGAGAACTTTTTAGAAGAATAAGCCTACGACTCAGTTAGTGAAATGAGTCATTAAAACTGAAAGTCAAGGGTCAAATATAGTGATAACAGCTTCCAACCTACAGTTAAGGAAAAAGTAGAGATTAGGAATAACTACAACATATTGTTTTGTAATCTTCTAAACCATATTGAAGCTTGTAAGCCTGGGAAACTCACACTGGTCTCTGATTTACCTATTGTGTATCGTTTGTCATCACTTGGGTGTCGTCCACCTGTTATCTGTTCCTCAAAGAAAGCTGAAGGTAGTGGATTTCCCACAGTCTGGGCTAAGAAATAGAGAGATGTGTTAAGTTGCAGCACTCAAGTGGAAACATCTTTATGAATTCATCGCAATAACCCTTGTTCACGATAGCCGCCATGTTGGTTTTCAAATTGTCATGCAAAGTAGCCATGTGTTATGCTGGGGGGGCAAACATTGGAATAAAGGCAACGATTAACATTGCTAAAAGTACATTTTAGAATTTAGAATTAAGTACCTTTTACAATAATTTTATATCTTTTGATTGCCTTCGACATTTTGACTTTCTACTTCGTTATCTGCTCAAAACATGGAAGTAACTTGTGTAAGCATTCTATTTTACTCCTTAGGTGATAAACATTCAATGAACGTGAAACAAGTCATCTGTGTGGCTAAGATGTTCGTTATAACCTCTCGAAATTGTGTTGTTTGCCCCCTCAGAAGTGTGTAACTAATTTGCATGATAAAGGCAAATCCAACATGGCGGCTATCGTGAATAAGGTCTATTGTGTGCAGGGTTGGAGAAATGGTGAGAATATGCTCTCGTCGTCCACCAAATGTAGTCTTTCATGGGCAAGAGATTATGAAGGTAAGAGAGATAATCCCTCATATTGGCCCTATTCTCATCGTAATCCCTCTTAAGTTATTTTTAGATCTCCTGCGAGATCCGGTATGCCCACGAGGGTTAACTGATAGCCAATCATTTGTCCCCAGTTTTACCAATTTTGACAGCTGAGCGGATTCCCAAGCAACGATTCGCGTCGTTCGCGAAACTGGGGACATACGATTGGCTATCAGTTAATCCTCGTGGGAATAACGGATCACGCAGGAGATCTAAAAATAACTTAAGAGGGATTACGATGGGAATAGGACCAATATGAGGGATTACCTCTCTTACCTTCATACTCTCTTGGTCTGGCTAAGTGTTATATGTGGGTTGAGTCTGGTGGTTCTTTACTCTTCGAGGGTTTTTTCACCAAATACTCTGGTTTGACTCGGGAACATACAGCTCTCTATTAAAAAATTCACGGAAATTTCTCTACTTAAGTCTGAGTTGAAAGATCGATAGGCCATCTTCACATTCTCACAGTTGAAGTGGATCAAGCATGTATTCGAGGCTCACTTCTCCTGCATTAGCCTATATTTCATGCTTGTTCCAGTCTTTCTGGGAGGATAAGAAACTTGTTTAATAATCACTCGGACAACACACCTTAAAAAAAATGGGAGTAATAAGAATATTTCCCCCAGAAGCGATTCCAAAACTGTATCAACCAAAATGGCGCGAAAAGACGGTTTAGCTTCATGTAGGCCTCTCGTTTAACTTACCAGTATCGACAGGGTCAGGGATATTACTTTTCTTGAAACCATTCATATTTAGGCCGGCGTATGGCATTTCCCAACCTTAAGAGTAAAGAAAAAATGTAACTTAAGTTTATCTGGATGGGAAAAAATCCAGCCAAAATTAACTCTGGGAAATTCTTTACTAATCTTCGGTAAGTACCTCTACAGAATGGAACAGCTCCAAATAGGATTGTGATTATGGGAATTAGATTCTTCATTTTGACCTGAATGAGGAGATAAAATTACCTACGTTAGTTCAGACATAATGGTATCTCAATTAGTAGTAGTACTGCTACTACTACTACTACTACTACTACTACTACTACTACTACTATTACTACTACTACTACTACTACTACTACTACTACTACTACTACTATTACTACTACTACTACTACTACTACTACTACTACTACTACTACTACTACTACTACTACTACTACTACTACTACTACTACTACTACTACTACTACTACTACTACTACTACTACTACTACTACTACTACTACTACTACTACTACTACTACTACTACTATACTAGCTAGTACTACCTACTACTTGCTAATACTGGTGGTCTGGTGTAGGACATAAGCCCTCAATCATCCACCAGAATTTACCTCTACCCCTAGCCGCATGTTTGCCCCTCCTCCCAGAGAAAGATATTTGCCAGCTCGGATATCATCGTCATCCGCTTCGTAGTCTTTAGCATTCTCCTTTTTCTCTTATTCAGTTAAGAGGTCGATACAGTACTATTCCATTCCCCTTACATGAACAAGCCACCTTCTGCTCCGGCGTTTGACCCCAACAGTCAAATGGGACCATTCGTCTTTCTCTACAGTTCTTCATTGAAGATTCTATCAGGCCAGATTTTTCGCAGACATCTCTATCTGAGTGGGAGCCAAAGGAGCCGAAATCCTGGTTTGCCTCAAAGCTCTCAGCAATATCCATAAGCTCTTCGTCAGTGCCGGCCTATCTCATACCCAGGAAACAAGGGGTGCTTTTTTCGAAAGTCCCGAAGCTTTTCAGGTGTATCGTGGATGACATAAAACGCTTTGTATCTTTAAAGGGAAAAAGTATCTTGAAACTTAGCAATTGTTTTTTAACGGTGATCTTGCAAACGCGTGTAAGGATCAAGTTTTCAGAATACTTTGATATTAGTTTCACCAAGTTCCTTTCGGACCCGAAAAGATTTTCGAGGGGTTCGAAGAACTGGCAACAGGTCACTCACTGACTTTTAGGTCTGACAAGAAACTCAAGTTTATTTTTAAATAAACTTGAGTTTCTTGTGAGACCTAAAAGTCAGTGAATGACCTGTTGCCTGTTCTTCGAACTTCTTTAAAAGACCTCTTTTGAGAACAACTGCCATGTTGGATGTTGGAATACGTTTATCGCGGCTACTTTGCTGATGGCGTGCGAGAGACCGTAGGTCAAAAATCAAGTTTTAGCAACGCAATGTATCATAGAGGTTATATTCGGCAAAAGTCAGGATTAATTTGTCTTGCCAAAAATCTAGCTGATTCCTTGTCTAGTGGGATCTTTAGCTACAGATATCGAAGTGAGAGAAAGTTAGAATAACAGAAAAGTGTTGTCAACCTTTTATGACCAGCAGTGGCCGGCCGTTTGCTCCTTTTCATGAAAACGCGATACTAAACCTCTTTATTCTGTCACGCAATGACGTCTCTATTCACAATAAGTTTACAAATTTACCCCTTTTGTAATAGTTTCTGGCAATTTTCTCTCGTAAACAAAATCACGCTTTACGGTGAATTTCAATTACCCCTGATTCTCTCACAGGCCATTTCACAATTCATGGGAAATAAAGAGACATTCCACGGCTCACCAAAATACCTTCTGCCACCCTCTTTGTTACGGAAAAGCTATGTTTAAAAAACGCCATCTTAAAATAATTAGAGGAATTTAGCAACGCGTTTACTGCAAAAGGCAAACGCCAGGATGAATTTGGAAATTTGCCAAAAATCACGAAAGAAACTTGTTTCGTTGTTTTCAGGCTAAATGGATCTAAATGGAGCACTTTAATTGGTTGCCTGGTTTGCGGTTGGGATTTTACAGTACGGACCATTACCATGGAAACGGTCCGTTATCGTATCTTTCCCTAACCTGGAAAATTCAACTTAAGCGATACACAAAAAGTTTTTAAAAAGCGGAATGTAATTTTTTCATTCCCCCCCCCCCCCCCCCCCCAGTGGTCCGATCGCCCAAAGAAACGATACCATATAATACCTCACTTGCTCGGGACCGTCCCGGGGAATATTAATTGGCCCTCGGTCGTTTTGTACTGACCTCGCTCACGGTGCGCTCAGACCAATATTCCCCAGTACAGCGCTTTCGCTCGGTTACTAAGAGGTTATTATCCACAGAGACCAGTTAGAGAGACCAGTTTGCTGTTTGTCGTTTCACGTTAAAGCGCCTGCTAAATCTGGAAAACTTTCACGTCTCGATAAATGTAGTTCAGTCTAAATTAGCAGTAGAGGAGTAACCCAAGCAATCGTTTACTTAATTGTTAAAGAATCTCGCTAACAAAGCATTAATTATTTAACTGAAGCGAAGCGATCCAGAGGTCACCGTTTCGCTTATCATAAGACAAATTTAAAGCTAATCGCAAATTGGAAATCAGCATGGCGTCAGCTTCCTTTCGTTTGTTCACCTCTTAACCCTTGCTCCAAATAATTTTTCATCGTGCTTATATCTTCAAACTTTTCACAAATATTTTCTTTATTAAATACTAGAACACTAGACGGGCAGGTTGTTTGAAGCACCTACAAACAACTTTGAGGTTTTTTTTGCGAGAAAGGTCTTAACCCGGCTCTGCGCTGATCGCACAGATTAGTTTAGAGAGCCGGAAACTGAAGGTAATAACAAAGAGGCTGTCGTTGTCTCAACACAACGACTAATAAAAACTCCCTTTTTTCTGCACTTGATAAAACTACCCCAAACCAAATATAAGTTCACTTGAGAACAGCCTCTCTCTCTCGTAGCTATGGACTAATGTCGCATGTGTATTTCGGTTAGAATATCGTAATACACAGGAGGAGGAAACTAAATTCATTTTCGTAAAACTGGTGCGCCTATGATAAGCTTGTTACAATTATTAAGCTAATTTTCTACAGCAAACGACACACCGTCGACCTGAAATTCGTTGTTCAGTTGATAACTGAAATCAGTAAAAATTTGATTTTAGCTATATTAATTCCTGTTTGCCAAACCATCGATCAAGAAAATGAAAAATAAAACGAAAAACTAAATAAGCTAGAATAAGATAATTTCAATTGTTTTATATTAAATAACAGTGGGTCGTTTGCCATTGGCCGTTGGCCGCAAGAGCAAAGCTAACTACTGTGTGTCCACAATACCAACTAAAATGTCACGATTGTAGGCTGTATTACATCTCAATTCCAACTCTAAAAGTTTAAGTCCAAAAATTTGTATAAATCCCTCAAAAAACCCGGAGAGTGATTACTTTAACAACCAATATGTATCTGACAGCCCCAAGACTCGATCGCTGTTGCACTCGGCTGGTTTGACTCAAATCCTGTATCTATTGCAGTCAAAACATTGCTAATGACTTACCAAGTTTATCCTGTCTGTATTGAAGTTAATGTCTGAAGGTTGATAATTTTGACGAGGAACGTCAAAAAAACTTGGAAAACCTAATTTTCTCTAAGAAGTTTGAAAATATTAGGATAGACTGATGGTGGCTTGCCACAAGCAAGCTTTCTCATTGGTTGATATCTCATCCTGCCATCAGACAGGTACGACTTCTACTTGTGACGCCTGATCGGTTGATGATATCAACACCCTTATTTTAAAATGACGTGTTTGTGGAGCAAAGACATTTCGTATTTTGATCTGTTCCACGGAAGAAAGGAGAGAAACTTCACAACATAGTCCAAGATGAGTGCCACCATAATAATAAGAACTCAAACTGATAATTTCAAGAATGACAACAAAACGATAAAAGAAACGCAGTATTAGGGTCACCCATATATCCTGTGAAGGTGATATAGAGAACGATGTAGCAGCACCCTTATGGTACAATGTGATTGGGGAAAAAAGATTGGTAACAAAAGATTAACAATAACCTAAACTAAAATACAATAGGAGATTCTTCAATGCAAATAAAAGCCGGATTACGGGAGGTAGAATCCTGGTACAGAATTGCTAATCCATAATACGGATACAAAATATACTTACAAACCTGGACGACTTCTACACGTTACCGAATACGAATTAATCCTCCTTGGCTTCACAATAAAAGATTTAATAAGCAATACAATAATAACCATATCATCGCATTTAATTTCACGATTCAGCTACTCTAATAACTCACTATCGTAAATATCCGTACAGAACTCTTGTTAACATTTGCTCTTATGAGTTGTTTACGTCTGGGATTGTCATAAATCCAGTGACAACTCTAGGAGCGATCGTTAATAGGTCTGAACAGCTTTTTAAAGTCCACCTGGAATCAACTGAATAACCCTTAAGTCTGAACCGACTTGTGACAATAAACTTTAACGGCGGGTTTTGTTAATTGATGTGGCAGTACTTGGCAGTACAAGAAGAGAGTGAGACGTATAGTTAATAGAGATCTCATCGCCTGTTTTGAGTAAATCACGTTCCATTGGAAACGAAGTAGTTTGTAAGCAGAGAAGTTTGTATAATGAAAAGGTCACCTCCGTGCTAATTTTCATTCAGAGGCTACTGAGGTGGGCACCCAAGTGTAAAATGCGTGGTCTTTAGAACCTGCATGTTCACGGACTCATGAAATGAGCCACCACGTTTTTACAGTGCAACGCGCCTTATGTTACCAAGGCCACCCAACAACATTTGACCACTACGTGTAAATACGTGTTAACTTACAACCGTATGACCTTTGCAAGGAGGCGTGACTGTCAATCAAATTCAGTTTGTAAAAAACTTTGTTAGGTGGCCACGGTAAGGCGCGTCGCACTGTAAACCGAAGCAAAAGAAGATAAGATTTGCATGCGAATAGAGTTCAATTCACAGAAAACTAGTTTGGGGTACAAACATGGTTTTTATTTCTTTGTTTGGTGCCTACACAAGGCAAACATTAGTTAGTTCCTACCAGGAGTTCATCAAGAGGACCCTCTATCTCTGTTTCCTTGACTCAACCCTTTCTCGAGTAAACCTATTTTTGGAGCAGTTTTTCCCTTAACGCTGAGATAGCCCTGTTTTGATTAGCTTTCACAACAGTGGGCGTACTGAATCTCCTAATGGAGGCGTTCTATAAATATCTTAATTCGGGAAGGGTTGTCTCCTAAACCAAGTATGGGATACAGAGGCTCCCCGTGATAAGCTCTGTACATACATATGTTGATCTATATGCATATGCAGCTGTACAGAGGCTAACTTTCTCTCGATTATTTCAAAGTGTCCTTAAATGTGCACCCGCAGGAGTGCAAAGAAAATAACAACTGCAAATCAAATGTTTTTCTGTAAAATTTATTGACGGAACGTATTCTATATCAATTTACATTTCAGATAAATCTCTTTTTTTTTTCTGATCAAGGTAGAGTAGTTTTACTGCTTGTATTTTATCCTATTTAAACTGAGGACTGTGAAAACCAAGTCTCTAAAACCACACATATCCAAAAACGTCGTTAGTTTATATTCGTCAATTCCAGGAGCTCATCTAGGGGAGCATCTACCTGCATGGTTATAATAACCTTAGCAGTCAACCCGTATTTGTAGGACGCCTCCTGTGGGAGATTCAGTACGCCTATTGTCGTATTGTAAAAGCCAATCAAAACATAGCTATCTCAACGTCAAGGGAAATATGATACTTTTCGCGAAAAAAACCTGGTTCTAGAAATGAATTTACCCTGGAAAGAAGTTATTCAAGGAACTAGCGGAGATAGGCCCCTTGTTGAGCTCCTCTCAATTGCCAGAACTTTCTCAACTAGGATTTACACCAATCACTGCCTAACGTAGCGAGTGGTTTGTTGAGTTTGGCGTCACGAGGCCATGTAAATTAAAAGGATAAATATTTTTTTTTGGCGGGGGAGAAAAATCAGGATGAAGGGAAGGGTAGGACGGAATTGAGCAATTAAAATTCAGTAGTTTTTTTTCTCATTAAGCCTGGATGGTTATGGGTCAGGAGACGAAACTCACCCTACTCGTATTTCGTAACCTGACGGTACACAGCGACCTTTGATATTTTGCGTTTCTTTTGAACTTATTCTGGGGCTATTCAAAAACCTTTCCAGCACAAAATTCAATGCAATTAGCAGCCATCAATATTTTCAGGTTACATTCTCCTTTCCGTTACTGAACGAAGTATTCTGTACTTCCGGTTTATTTGCACATTTCTTTTAAAATTTTGTGTTACTTCCGGACATATATAGTGGCAAAAGTCAACCTTCGAACTCGCTCGGACTTCGAGGCATGTAAAGGTTGAGAAAGATCAAAATAGTTTCGTTGCGCTATAACTACTTTATTTACAGAACAATGAGGAGCTTTGTCAAAAGATCCTCTATCTCGGAAGTTATTTTGTTCCTTGAACCTCGGCTTGTGCTTCGTTTGTTACCTGCCATTAATTAAAAACACGAAATTAAATCGGTGAAGTAGGGGTGAACAAGGAGTACGATAAACTTTAGAGTCATCAAGGACCTGGATATCACATTCTGTTCGGATTTATCTTGGAGTAAACCTGTCAATGTGACCGTTAATAAAGCCAACAAATTGTTGGGCTTGATTCACAGAACAGTAGGCTTGTCAAATCGGGGTGCGTTTTCTACGTTATACAAATCTCTTGTGCGCCCAGTTCTTGAATATGCTGCCCCGGTCAGGAGTCCATACTTATGTAAGAATATACTAGCGTTAGAAAAAGTTCAGCGAAGAGCTTCCTGGCTTTCTCTTAGGCAAAAACGTGGGGAGATGGAATACGAAGATCGTCTAAGGAAGCTGAAGTGGCCTACAATTGAAACGCGTTGATTATATGTTTCTTTAGTTTAATGTGATAAGATCGTTTTTGGTATAAACAAGTTAAACTTTGACGATCTCTTTGAGTTTACCAAGTGCAATTCAACCAGTGCAAACCACCCGTATAAGCTATACCTTAAGCCAGCTAAGTGCAATTCACATAAATACTCTTTTTCCATTCGAATTGTGGGAACTGGAATAGCTTACCAGGGTCCATTGTTGAGGCTGGGAGCCTGAGCCGTTTTAAGAGTGCACTGAAGCGCTTTTTAAATGTTCATTAGTTAACTATAACTATCGTTTTTGTTGATCGTCAGTACGGAATTCTTTTGTAAATAATTTCATTTCCATGTTATGTATATTTTATTGTACATAGTTTATATATGTTTTATACTTCTATTCAGGGAAACTTCATTTGGTCGACCTCTAGTTTTTCCTTTTCAAGAAATCCAAAATACTTTTCGCTTGTTTTATGTTGGGGAGTATTATCATAGGGATGACCTCAAGTGAAGCTATGATCTTCGCAGTTATTAACGCAATTTTTACAATTACGTAGAGAAGCCTGAAAAATTCAGGACTCCAACGGGGTTTGAACCCGTGACCTCGCGATTCCGGTGCGACGCTCTAACCAACTGAGCTATGAAGCCACTGACGTTGGGAGCTGGTCATTTGTGGGTTCTAATGATCCCGTGAGGAATGAATCAAAGATGAAATGGTATATGAAATGAATCATATATGAACTGCGGATATGAAATCAAGTGAAGCTATGATCTTCGCAGTTATGAACGCAATTTTTACAATTACGTAGAGAAGCCTGAAAAATTCAGGACTCCAACGGGGTTTGAACCCGTGACTTCGCGATTCCGGTGCAACGCACTAACCAACTGAGCTATGAAGCCACTGACGTTGGGAGCTGGTCATTTGTGGGTTCATAGCTCAGTTGGTTAGAGCGTCGCACCGGAATCGCGAGGTCACGGGTTCAAACCCCGTTGGAGTCCTGAATTTTTCAGGCTTCTCTACGTAATTGTAAAAATTGCGTTAATAACTGCGAAGATCATAGCTTCACTTGATTTCATATCCGCAGTTCATATATGATTCATTTCATATACCATTTCATCTTTGATTCATTCCTCACGGGATCATTAGAACCCACAAATGACCAGCTCCCAACGTCAGTGGCTTCATAGCTCAGTTGGTTAGAGCGTCGCACCGGAATCGCGAGGTCACGGGTTCAAACCCCGTTGGAGTCCTGAATTTTTCAGGCTTCTCTACGTAATTGTAAAAATTGCGTTCATAACTGCGAAGATCATAGCTTCACTTGATTTCATATCCGCAGTTCATATATGATTCATTTCATATACCATTTCATCATAGGGATGACCTCTTTACTTCCCTTTCAAGATGTCTTTTGTAACTTAGGCTTTTGCATCTTGAATAAACTATGTATGTATGTATTTATGTCATTGATGCCAAAATAGACAAGAAGAAGAAGGGTTGGAACACGTAACTCTCATGAGTTTTCTGTTCACGAAACGTCACAAGTTATACGCAGAGTTTATGGCTTAGGAATGGTTTATAGTGCCAGTAAAATCCGGCAATCGGTATAGCTTGGTTTTCACTACCAAACTGAGTTCTGGTCTTTCATATACCGCATCCGGTATAATTAATGTCCATAAAACAAAAGAACAAAAGCAATATAACAACACCTAGCTAATCAGAAATTCCTTTGTCTTGCACCATTTTAGTCCGGTATCATATGAAGTCTACCGACTGGGCTAAACTGAGTAGCAGTTTGATCATTTACATCTTTTGTTGGACAAAAGACACTTAACTAACAACGAGACAACACATCTGCGTTACTGTAGTGAAGTTTCTTGTTCTTATGCCTACATCTCAAGCGAAATCCGGCCGTAAATGAATCGAGTACAGAAGGTTAGTATACCATCTGTGATGAAATCTCTGAACCGCTTCACGACAGTTTTGTCAGGCGATAGTTCAAAAAACATAGCTGCCTTAGCGTGAAAACAATCGCGGACCCATAATCCCTTGAGGGTCCCCTGTTAGCAAAAGGTCCTCTTGAGGAATTTATTGTTTATCTCAACCAAAATGCGGCGATTTCGTAAAATAAGACAAGCTATTTGCACTGTGTGAAAGAAATGTTGAGCATTTTAAGCCCTTAAAGAGCCTTCTTATGTTTTACCTTTTGCTGATGAAAATTACATTAGTGTTGCATGACAAAACAGTTTCGCCTCTGTTGGGTTTTAAAAAAAAACAGCAGTATCCTTTTTTATAGATATTTTATTTACAATTTTTTCATAAGACGACAAATGCCTTATGAGCTGCATTGAGTGGTACATCTATAGTAACCATGGAGACGGAAAGTTCTGTTCAATACCTTTAGGTAGAGCTGACTTCTTTGCATTTTTGACTGAAAAATGAAACATGAGAAAAGTACTTGATTTAAATTCAATAGAGACTGCTACCACAAAATCCTTGATTAAAGGATGTTTTGTCTCAAACCTACAAGATAATGAAACGGAGTTCATTTAATTTTTTTTTCCAAGAGAATGCCGCTGTTCGGTATTTTGGGCACAGGGTTTATGTTAAAACGAACCAGGAAGGCTTTGCGATCGAGTCATTAAAGCGGCCTTTGGCTTTAAGAACGAGAGAGGGTCTTCTGTACACTTGAAAAACCTCGACCTCTAAACTTAATGCGCGTGCCCAAAACCTAAACCTCGTTCTAGTCGACCACTGAAACTTTACAAAACATTTCCTTACAGTTTACACAATGTATATTCGTAAGGATGAAGTGATAATCGCACTTAACTGGACAATTTAAGCAACTTTCTCTTGTAGACACATGAAAAGTTCAAGTGGCTCCAATGAGTATAATGTATATTCCCAACCCTTACGAGACTGATCACTCGAAATAAGGTTTCCGTGATTGACGAAAGGCTATTGCAAGAAGACATTTTTTGGTGTGGTGCTCAAAAAAATAGAAAGCATGCGTTCGACTGGAACATCGGGATTTCGATCCTAAATCCAGATTTTCGGATTTCCCAACTCAACGGGTTTTGCCCCGAATTCCTTTTCGGGGAAGGATTTCAATTCGCAAAATCCGTTTTTAGGTTTTGTGTTCCACTAGAAACCCGTAGATCTGGATTTTAACATCGTCGGATTCCCCAATAGAACGCGCCCCAAGTGTGCCTAAAAAACACAAGTTGTCCTCGTTGTAATAGCAACTTTTCTCACTGCTTTATGCAAAGCTTCCATACCTGATTGAGATGATTGGTTTCTATCCGCTGTTTTCATCTGTTCTTTATCATTTGACCGTCTAAAAACTGAAAAACATTTTAAATCAGAAATCAGTTCAGTCACCAGATAACTGCAAAAAAATATGATATCAACATGGCGAGAGCTTGCTCAAAGTTATATATGTTTATTATGCGAGATATACCGCACATTTCACAGCAGTTCCATGGCGGTTTACAATCAGGGATGTTGCTAAGCGCCGGCTGCCGTGAAAATCGCCGCTTGAGAAAGGGGTGATCGCCGGCTGAATTTAGGCCGTCGATCGAAGTGATTGAGAAGATCGCAAATTATTCTCTACAAAGTTTAAAAGTCATTCGATGTGTTAACAGAAAAAATTGAATATCGTTAGTATACGGAATTATCACTGGAATTTATCGATACTGGAAATGAAACAAAATCGTTGTTCTGAATAGTGTTGTGCGTGTCTCCTCTATCCCCGTAATCGACATCTTGAAGAATACCGGGTGTTGCGAGACACTGGGAACAATCTCGTTACCAGGTCCCTTTGATGAACTTACAGCCTCAATAGAACCTTCAACCAGATGAATTTATTCTTAGCTACATCCCTGTACAATTCCCTGAAACCACCAAAAAAGAGAGTCCACCCCTACTCTTCACGAACAGTGTGTGGCGTTCTTTAACGTCCCACGGTGTTGTAAAGCTTAAAGTCCTTATCCGAGAAGACTTTGAAAGTTTAACCGTTTGCAGATTTAATTACAAGGGCAGCATTTCTACTCAGTTATTTCTAAGACCCTGCTGAGTGTTTGTCCGACCGGAGTCAGTTGTGAACACGGGATCTTCCAAACGAAAGTCCAAGTAACGCTTAGTTGGGCCAAATGAGCAACCGGTCCTCGGTGGCAATTGTCAATCTAAAGCCCAGGCTACACGTTGTAACATTGCAAGAAGAACACGACCCAACATTTTTATAAGAACGCTTCTAATAATGTTGGATACGCATTCTCTATTTTCGAATTCCCCATAATACACTTTGTTTGCCCCCCAAATTTTGCATAAACCATTGTTTTCAAATGCTCTTGCGAATATGCAGTGTCCCCAAGAGCATTTGAAAACAATAGTTTATGCAAAATTTCGGGGGCAAACAAAGTTTATTATGGGGAATTCGAAAATAGAGAATATAACATTGTTTGAAACACGTCACTTTAGTCTTTGCAATGCAACATTGTTGAAAGGGCGGCTACACGCTTCAACATTTGTTGCATGTTAGAGAAAATGTTTGATCAAAATCAAAACATTCTTCCAACAAAAAATGTTGGAAACACGTCATCAAGCATGCGTGCTACACGTTCTAACATTGTTGATCCAACAAATGTTTTATAACAATGCTTGAACGTGTAGCGGAGGGCTTAAGATGCATCCCTTCTACTCTATTCAGCGCCTGTGTAATGTAACAAAAATGAGAAGTGTGGGAACACATTCTTGCTGTGGAATTCAGTATAGGCGCGCTCCTCTACTTGTCGACGGGCGAAAACCGCAGGAAGGCCTTCAAGGAGACTTGGCAAAAATATATTCGACCAGCCACAAACGCATGCACTAATGTTTTGGTTGCTTTGTTAAAACTGCACGTGTAAAGATAAATTTACCGAAAATTGTCCCGCTTTTTGCTTCTATTCCTTTCTGAAGTATGCGCGAAGTCTTGGTAGTTGATGGCCTGTTGAGCACAAACTGTGCCTACGGAACACTGCAAAATGGGTTTTAATTTCTCATATAGTCATACTTATCTCACCGTTAAGAATGCCCTGTGTTCTTGACGGTCTTTTGAAAAATTTTCCGTTATTCTTAAAAATTTGATATCTGTTGATCGTTCTAGGTCGAAGATGCTCTCCTCCTATCCCATGATACCTCATTTCCACTGCAGAAAGAAAGACTTTTGTGAGACTAATTAAATCCCAAAATGTTGCTATTGTGAAAAAAAAAAATGTTTTCAACATCAGAATTATTTCTTTAAAAACCGTTACTATTGCTTACTTTCAGTGGGAAGGAGATTTTGTCCAGCTATTGTCTTTGTTTCTATTTCAGGTAAAATCCCTTCATTTGCTGCTTCTAAAACAAATTCGTAAAAATCCCGTCACCTTAACAAAGAACGCATATGAACTAACAAAGTGATTAGCGCCTAAAAATTACTGCGCTAATTTTTTGTGTGATGTTTCGTCAGTGTAAACTTCGTGAACTTTGTAGGTTTCTTGCATTCTCCTTCTGTTATGCTTGGCTATCTAACTTTGACATTTCCCTGCCAGCGGAACTTACCAAGCTGCGGCTGAAGACCCCAAGTATTTGATCTGAAAGGATCTTTTGGCATCTCAGAAAAATATCTGCTGTCTTCATTATCGTAAACTGTTGGAAACGACACAATGACAGTTAATACGAAAAACTGAAATCAAAGTTGGAAACATCACCGCAGTTAGTTGAAAAACGTAAGCACTTGCAAATGAAGCAACTTGTGGAACTTCATAAATTCTAAAAAATCCGTCATTTTATTCGCCTGGTACGGGATAAGCAAGTTGAACGCTCAAAGTGATCAGTTCCAAGCGGGCTTGACAGCTCACTTGATGGATTAAGTGCAGTTCAATCGCGCGTTCCTGGGTTCGAATTCCTTTCGAGCCTGGTTCCTTTTCAACTGCTTAAGTTGCGCATGCTCAGCTAACTGGGATGATCCCTCCAACTTTCATTTCATTTTATTCCGCGGTACTAGTTCAAATATATGAAACTTCATACATTCTAAAAAGTCAAGACTGCGAAAAACTCTCTGCGTGATTTCTTCTTTAAGTGTTTATCTCCTTGTTAGTTTGTCAAGCAGTGGAAGTCTTCATAAGCGTTATAAAAAAAAATATTGCCAAAAGAAATTTCCCTTGTGTTGCAAGTAAAACGCCAGCTAAACACTTTATGGTCTATGCTGAAAACATTTTTGATGATATTTTTATATATAACATGATCTTAGCTGACCTGTGGGTCTACTAATCGATACTGTAGGGCGCTGTTTGACAATGACAACGGCAAATAAGTTCGGCTTATGTGGCGGAGAATGTTTTTTCCTTTAAAGATCGCTAACGCGCTAAGTTTGAACACTTTTCTTACCTTTAGAAGAAGAAGCTACTGTACTCTTTTTGTGTGATTTTGTTCCTAAGAAAAGAACAGGGTTCTGGTGGTTAGAAATTTCAGTTGTAAATTAGGAAGTTTCTATGAGTTATAAATACATTTGATTCGTACCTTTATTGTGCGTGTAATAAATCGGCAACTGGGCTCCGACGGGCATTGAAAAGAAAACTGATAATGGAAAGTACCAAAGTATCAAAAAGTGAAGTAAAAAAGTAAAAAAAATGGACGAAATTGCAAATATTTTAACTGGATACTTACTTCTTTCAATTAGGTTCTTCTTTTTATTATTTTTCTTTTCTGAAAAGAAAAATAATTGTATAATTTGAAATGCATGCAATGCAACTTAACTTTGAACTTTATCTTTACTGAGTTTTGTTTTCTCACCTTTTTTAAGACTATGCCTAGGTCCCACATACACATGGTTTATCAATTTCGGATACACGTGAGGAACTATGAGAAAAAATTAAAATTATGTCAGCAAAGCTCTGACGAGTGTAATTAAACCTCAACTGCAAAAAGTCGCCAGAAGCAAGGGACGATGACTCCAATGCTGCGGTTTATCTTCGCGAAACACGCGTAGAAATGATCTTGAGAGATGTTATAAACAAGTAATGAGACTTTCGGCAAAAGAAGAAACATTTTTCTCCAGAAAAATGTGTAAAAAAAAAATGTGCAAGGCCCACGGGGAAAAAAAGCCTGATTGGTGTCCCTCCACTCTTTTGTTTGTTTGTTTTTTTTTTGTTGTTGTTGTTGCCGTTGTTGTTGTTGTTTAAACATATCAGAATTTACCTCAAAACCAGAACGTCCTCGTCGTGAGGGTTTTTGTCGATGTATACAGCTATTTCGAGAAAGGTTGCCGTCCAAAAGAAGCATAAAAGCGTACGCGACAATGCCGAGAGGCATAATGATTATGGTAAACTGTCAGTTTGAGTCAACGAAAACATTACGGCAATGCTATCGAAACCGTCACCTAGAAATACATGCTCATGTTTTGTTACTGACATTCAGATATCAGAGAGTTTCAAAATTCAGTCAAATGTTCCAGGCCATGAATTAGTAACAACGGGTTAGGATTGACATAGAAAGCAAGATTTTGACGAATTTAACCTTACCTATTTTATATCATGTTTCGCAGAGAAAGTTTAAAAAAATGTATCAAAAATCGTGGCGCACGTGCAGAGCCAACGTTTTGGCTAATGAGCCCTTTTGTTTTTGGACGTGTTTTGGTAGCGTGATGGCGGGATAGAGCTTCAACATAAGTCTGTGCGTACTGCCAGTTCATTAACGCTATATCCTAAGAACTCTTTCTTGCAAATAGCTCGCCATCGTAAGTCTTCACTGTACGGTCGTGGCATCTTCGATTCTGGGCGTTCACTACATATTGAACACTGTCCCATGCTACCTTTCGGCATTGTCACGAACGCTCTTTGGCTTCTTTTGGACAGCTGTACATGTACAGTGATTAAGAAAGTGCCAGTGCAATATTCATTTTAAACTAAGGAGACGATGCGAAACAAATATCACTTCTTAGACTTCTTTAATGCTTTTCGTGTCGTTGAGTATGTACCTCGTACACAATTATTCGGCCTCACAGACAGGTTTTATGTGGCACCAGTGAGCGGTGAGAGTGGCGTTGAATTACATAATTTAAAATGACATTGTGTAGTGATTTACTTCAAGTTAATACCACGCCAAGAAAAAGGGGAACCTTTACATTGAAGTAATAAGACTGGCAACGTAATTTCCCTGATGTTCTAAAAATTAAAGTATTGTTCGTTGAAGACAACGTTTGGAGGGAACCTTATTTTTAAGTGTTATTACTTAAGTTTAATGTATTAAGTTTATTATTCATTTACTTACTCTGTCCTCTTTTCCTGTAAGCCTCGACATCTCTTGGTTGAGGAGTTGGAACGACTACAGGAGATAAAAATATCGAGTTCTAAAATGCAAATTGAAGCAAAACAGACATCCATAACAACATTTTTTCATGTAACTCTACCTGATCTATCTCTCCAAAATGGCGTGTCTTTCCATGTGACGTTTCCATTTGCATCTTTGGCGAACACTTGAACTAAAAGGAAAATGGTAAAGTCTTTTCTTATGTAAATTCCAACTAATTAGCATGAGAGCAACATCATTTACGTAAGAAAAGCTTGGAGGTATGTATAACAAGGTCAACCCCAGCGTCACTTTCAAGCACATCACTGTAAGAAGGTCGTTCTCTTTATTCCACGTTGTTGTTTTGTAGCCTTTGGTTGCGAAATTTACTCAACTTTGTGCATGCCGCATGTGTACTTCGTCCCATTTTTGCAATTAATTAATTCAATGATATTCCTGCTTTCTGTCGTTGTCGTTGCTGTGACTTTTTTCGTTTTTTAGGTTGTTTACCATTTACCACAAAAATCCGGAAATTTCGGTTGGAATGTAAATGGTAAGCCTATTTTGGTCTTCCCAAACGGAAATTTTCCGGAGAAAACGGGATTTCTTGAAAAAGTAGTCCAAAATTCCCAAACGGAATTTCCAAAAGAAAAACGTGTTTACCATTCGCATTCCCCCATGATTTTGCCTCCCTCCAGACTCTCTAGGTAACCTTGAACGAATTTTGTAAATGGTACACGCCGATCCCAACTAAATTTCCCATTCGGGAGTTTTTGCTTACCATTTGAACAAACCTAGGACCAACGAGTTTCTGCTTGGAAACGGTAAACAACCTTAAACTCCTTAGTCCGGTCCATTGCTTTTACTTCTCAACTAAATTAGTAATTTCACATACTTACCCGCATAACAAAAACTGCAGCTCCAAACTACAATGAGCACTGTCAATTTGGACATGGTGGTTTTGTTTTCAAAGATTAATAGAACTGTTGTAAGAGAAAACACGAAAGAAACTTGCATCATGATAGAAAGAATACCGGTATACGAAATGCTTTTCTCAAATCATTAATAATGCATGAGGCAATGAACCAATTATGTGGCCTCATTTGGGTCACATGGATGGCCCTTGGTAACCGGTAAAGAAAAGATCCAAACACGTGTTTTAGAAATCAATTTCTAAAAAAATGCAGTACTTGAAGAAATAAATGTTTATTAACTTCCTGGATTTCAGTAATTATTCTTTGCAGTTAACATTAACGTTTTCATTGCAATTCGAGAACATTCCAGAATTTAACTTTTCGGCGGTCGAAACCGGGAAGCCCTTTCTGTAGCTGCTTCTTCCATTTCTCAAAATTGCAAATGAGGACGCCAATGCAAAGTTTCACTGCTTTTAATGCACCTGTCGCTGTAAACCCCCACCCCGGGGAAACATGGGGCATTAGCCACAAAGCAAAACCAAACAAGGATAATGTCCTACATAGGGGGGACATATTTTTGGGTCTAATCCCTACCAAAATGAGGATAATCGCCCATATAAAGGGGACAAAAAAACTCCTTGTCTAAACCCGCAGTATTACTTTCAGAAGTGTGACTGATATTTTTTATTTTTGAATACTTCAACGTTTCTTGTCAACACATTTTCACATGGAACAAGTGCCAAATTTCCTAGCTTCATTCAGGACACACCACCATAAGGAGACAAAGCAGTCCATTATGTCTTCAACTATTCCGGCAGGAAATGCACAATACAAATGACTTTCATCACTTTCATTGAAAAGATGAAGTTAGGAAAACGAACTTTCCTTGTATCAATGGACGTCGCAAGTCTATATACAAGTATACCACAGGGAGAGGGAATCACTACAGTATGCAAAGCATACGAAACCTTTCACAATAATAACCCTCCAATCCCCACAAACTATATCAAAGAAATGCTAAGACTCATACTCAAAGAGAATTTTTTCCAGTTCAACGGAAAGAACCATCTAAAATTTCACGGTATCGCTATGGGTTATAAAATGGCCGTCGCCTTTGCAAATATCTTTATGGCCGATCTTGAGACACAGATTCGGAGCAAAAGCATCATGAAGCCAATGATTTGGAAACGATAAATTGACGACATTTTTTCGTTGTGGGATGTCACCAAACCGTATATAGACAAGTTCATCACACAACCAAACTCACACCACCCTACCATCAAATTTACGGCTGAGATCTCAAACACTGAAGCCACATTTCTAGACACTGTTGTATACAAAAGCAAACGCTTTCAAAATCAATCCATTATGGTTATAAAAACACACTTCAAGCCGACTGAAACCTTTCAGTACACTCATTTTTCCTCCAGCCACCCACCAGGTGTCAAAAAAGGATTCATGAAGGGCAAAGCCCTTAAGAGTTCTACGCACTAATTCTTCAAGAACAACTTTTAAAGAGAACGTTTACAAATTCAAATCATGTCTCCGTGCTAGAGGCTATCCAAAACGTCTGATTGAGGCACTCCTATCAGACACCAAATTCACAGAAAGGGAATCAGCGCTGAAGCAAAGGAATGAAATCCCTAAAGATATCTTGCTCTTTGTGACTCAGTATCACCCGTCACAAAACCAGCCTTCTCACGGCAAATTTTCAAAGAGCCCCTACTCATATCTTTTCAAAGGGGAAAATCCCAAAAAGACATGCCCGTGATGCACTGATCAAATCAAAACTTCAATATCCCCACCCCCCCCCCCCCCCTCCGGGCAAAGCCCGGGCATTTGACTATCTTCTGTGTCCGGGGAGTGGGGAATTTGACCTTTGCCTGCGTGTGGTGGGGAAAATTGAACCGGAAGTCTTAGGATTTTTTTTCGGGCGCCAATGTCGCTAAAAGCTATAAAACACGTGTTTGGACGAGATGGAAGAGTTTAAAGCAAGAGAAATAGCATTTGTGAGCGATTGGCATATAAAAAAGATGTTTAAAAGTTCTCTGCAAAGGAATTTTGGCGGCGTAATTCGTCTTTGTCGTACTATAGAGTGAATACAATGTGATACGTTTTCACACCCTCCATTTCATTGTTAAAGCTCTGAATGCTGTAAGTTTCTGTTAGAGGTAATCAACCGACACTGAACAATTTAAAATACATGCAGTCGTAAACACTTTAGGCTCTGTTGTTGATAAGTATTCGAGTCCCTCGTTAAACAACCTTTGCCATGTTTCGGGGTTAGAGCAGCTTATACTTGCTTATTGACATTATCCGACTTAATGAATTCAATTTTCAAGTCACTTTTAATAGTTTCAATATTAAAATTGTGTTTTTGTAGTAGCTCAAGTCTGGTAAAAAAGGAATTATCATATAAAAGGTCACGAAACATGTGTTAGCATGTTTATACACAAGCTTTATTTAGACCACAGGAGCCGTTGTTCTTTAGTAGGGTATGACAGACAAATTCGACGATAGGGTAGGGCATTTGAACACCATTTTGGACCGAGAGGGGGGGGGATTTGATCCAATCTTGTTGAAGTTTCGAGTTGATCGGCGCGTAAGAGCAAAGCTTTAAAGAGGTCAAAGACCGAAAATACGATACAAAAGTCTCCAACAGCAACAGCGGTTTTGTGGCCCGCTACGGTTGCTTATTTTGGAACTGAATTCATCATTACTGTGGCGACTGTCCACACACCTTTCGATTTATAGGCCTTTTGTGTGAAATGGATGTCCAGTCGTGAGCTGCTTTGTTTGACCGGGAAATTGCAGTCGAGTAAGCAAATCTGTCAGCAGGGAATTGCAAACGTTTTCAGGTCTTCTTCGTTTTTTTAGCGAGTTTTACAAAACACGTGAGGCAGCGAGGCATACGTTAAGAAGGAAAACATAACCTGAAAGCTAACCGTTGTAAAAAAGTGTTTTGTCTCTCGCTCTATTTCTGTCAGCTTAACGGTGTTCTTCATTGAAATTTTCTCTTCTTGTCCTTCCTCGGCTTTTCTCGAGGCTTTCTTCGCTTAAATTTCTCAAATTCCGTCACCTCTTCTCTTGCGCTCTTTCCTGCTCTTCATCCCGTTGCTCGTCAGTAATATGATTTCCCGCCAGAAAAACAGGTTGCCAAATGCAACGCTGCCACGCGATTTCGCGCCAAGAAAAATTGCCCGAACACTCCCTTCTCCAGAGTCTGTCCTCCCTCCCCACCTCCACCCCGACAGTCTGTACAGGCGGGCGAGCGGGCGGGCGTACGCTGACGTTTCTCGCATGGATAGATTTCCCAAAAAATCTTACCCATGGTGCTCCGCTGGCGCGCTTCACGCGCCTGAGCTCCGCTATGATTTCTTGTACAGATAAAATGTTTAGCGCATCGCAAACCTGTTAGCACATTCTTTTGGAAACATCAGTGGTGGATAAAGTAAGAAAAGTAGCTTATCAGTCTATAGAAGTTACAACAATGCGATTCAGTGCTAAATGAACAATTTGATAATATTGCAAGAAAGGCCGGGTCTAATTCAAGACCGTCTAGTCTCGAATACGATTAGTATCGACTGATCAATAGCCAGTCAGATAAGAGGTGCTCAACTTAAAAAAGGTTTTTTTTTAAAAGTTCTTGTATCTCGAATTCGCCAAGCGTGACATCTTCTCTTATCTCGGACGTTGTGATCATCCACGCATAACGAATAAGAAAATATCAAGATGACACGATACTTTGCAATTAAAGACGATTTAACCTACGAAAGCTATACCCTGCTAACAATTAAACCAATATGTTAAGTACGCTATAAATGGAAACCCCTCACTGATTCAAACAATACGGGAATAAAATGTCTTCTGGCTCGAAAATTTTCCCTCAAGAGCAGGTAACCATCGAGATTCAAACACGGGAAAAGTTCTCCTATTTGACCATAAAATGCAAGGAAGCAGTTCTTACCTGAATATCAAAGTTCTCTTTCAAATTTCCATTGGTACTTGTAGCCTTCGTGCTATGCCATGTTAAAATTATTTTGTGTTCTGTTAGCTCGTTGTTTTCATTTCTTCTTGAAAACACGTTCACGAGTTGTGATTTCTGATGTCATGTTTTCTCGACGCTGCAGCGACCCCACCTGCTAAGCCAGTCAGGTACTTTGGGTTCGAACTCCGAGGCCATCAATGCAAGCACCTGGAGGTGGTCCAGAGGCAGAAGGCCCAAAAAGTCTTCAGGTCCTTAAAACCCTTTTTTGAAATTAACTTTTCTGAAAGGCTGGCGTTTTGACAAAACGATTGCAGAGATTTAATGCCTTAAAACGTATAAACAAAGGCTCTTGAGGATACAAATGTGGCACCGGGAAGCCTTTGAACAGTATCGGGGGTTTGGGGCTGTTTCCATGATGGATGTAACATTAAGAAGATACAAGACTCTTTTAAAGCGTTTACTCGGAATATCATGTTACGGACATGTTACCATGTTAAGGAATACCAAGTTCTCCTATTTGACCACAGAACACAAGGAAGCAATTCTTAAGTTCTCTTTCAAATTTCCATTGGTACTTGTAGCCTTCGTGCTATGCCATGTTAAAATTATTTTGTGTTCTGTCCGCTCGTTGTTTCCATTTCTTCTTAAAAACACGTTCACGAGTTGTGATTTCTGATGTCATGTTTTCTCGACGCTGCAAAGGGTGATACATTTTGGAAGAGTTAGAAACAAACTGCAAGGATTGAATAGCCTAAAGCGATGTTCAAATTTGCTACGTACGCAACAAAAGAAGTAAATGTTTCTGCAGCCAATTGACATCTGGAGGGCTTATGACAACGGATAAAGTACTGGTGAAGATCGCTTAGTGTTTACAAATAAAATCGATAGGTCGCCAAGCAAAAGTAGTATAGTTTGATTTGGTACGCTGACGTAGCGAGAGAGAAACCTTGTGAAAAAAATTTAGCCCTCCTCTTACAAGCTACACAGGCAACCAGCTGCAAAGTTTCGAAATTTACAGTGTTGTGAATAATGCGGCGACCTCCCTCTAGGTAGCTAAAATGAAGACCGTGAAACAATAAAAAAATTGACATCCGCGGATGATGCTCGTACAAAGAACAGCTGATGGAAAAAGTAGGGAGGTGAAATGTATTGATTCAAGGGATCAAGTGAATGAAATCAATGCCTCGTAATTCTATTGTCCATTTTGCCGCACCAAACAAATTCAACCGATACCTTTCAGTATAATTTTACCCAATAACGCAATTTATTTTGACGCGTATGGCTTCTAAACCAATTAACAAAGATAGAAATTAGGTGGATTTAGCAACAATTTAACGTTTCGGTCAGTTTATCCCAATATCACTGAGGTGTAAAAATTTCTTATTTGGGATCCTTTCATTCGTTTTGCCATTTTGGGTTCGTGTGTTTACAAGTTAGTTTTGCATCTGGAAGATGTTTATATTTTCAATTACAACCTCTCCCTAGGGGTTATCGCACATAGCTTTTAACCAATGAAATCCCCGCGTCCTAATTTTACTCTGCATTTTTCTGCACTTCCGGTTTTCAAACCTATTTTTAAAATCGGTATACCTTTAGGTATCCCGAGAAACAAGAAGTCAAGTGAATCATCCGAGTGGCATACGTTTTATATGGGTACATTTTTATATAGTTTACACCGCGAAAACTTGTTCATAGCCTAGTTGAGATGTCCTGGTGAAATCCTTCCTTACTCAAGATCCTAGTGCAGAGAGGATTCTTGCACCATGTGAGCAACGTTCACTCGGAGGTCCAAGTGCTGGAAACAGGAAAATCAAACATGGCGGCAGCCGAGTGCTCATCAACTTCGTTTCACTAACCGTGAACTATCATCCCAACGAATATTACTGCATGTAAACCAAATGAAAAAAAAAAAAACTGTTACCCCCTTTGGGATCTTCGCAATGCAAGGAACGTCTTGTGCCTTAACACAAGGTGGATATTCTAGGGCGCGAGAAATTTTGTTCGAAAGCCAGGTTCAAAGATCAAAACAACAGTACTTCCATCAGCTCACACAAGCTCTCTTTATTTAACTAGATCCAGTTCCCGCACGGGGATAGCGCCTGGCGCTTACAAACAGACAAGTTCAGATTGATCGCGTGTCAATCCTACCCCCCGAAGAGTGGCTCCGGATCCTCAGCTCTTCTCTCTAGGTCACGTTTTTTACCTGGCCAGCGACGTTCAACGGGCACAGTCTCGTTATCGGGCGGATACGTTTATGACCAGGGAACACTTCCTCCACTCGACGCAAACGCCAGTGTTCTGATCAACAACGAGCACTACATCCCCAACTTTTAGATTGTCTTTCGCCTCTCTCCATTTCTTTCGCCTGTTAAGTGTTGACAGAAACTCTTCTCTTCAGCACTTCCAGGACACCTTCACCAGGATCTAAATCAGTCTCCAGCTCTTCCTGGGATTGAACGCTATGTCATTGGTAACTTGAGGTGCTAGTTGTCCTCCTAGGTGCCCAACTAAGAAGTGGCGTCAACACTGGCTCATCTCGCGGGTCAGCTTCTTCATTCGTCAATGGTATCGAGTCCATCAATGTTTCTACTTCCTTGATAGCAGTCCGCAGCTCGTCGTCGGTCAAAGCTGCATTTCAGGGTTTTCTTAGCTACTTTAACCAGCGACTCAAATACCCCACCAGAGTGCGACCCTAGTGGAGGATTCCAATTCCATCTGGTCCCGTCACTGGCAGCATTATCTGCGATCTGCTCATGGTCAATTGTTAGGACAAGTTCTCTGAGGTCTCTGTCCGCTCCTACGAAGTTTGTCCCATTATCGCTTCTAACTTCTTCCGGTCTTCCCCTGGTGGCTACCTTTCGGCTGAACGCATTCAGGAAATCTGTGGTGCTCAATGAACATGCCATTTCTAAATGTACAGCTCTGGTTTCTGAACACGTAAACAGGCATAAATATCTTTTACAAGGAAGGGTTACGTTTTTACTAACGTTGGCCGTGTAGCACTTATATTTCAACAGACTTAACTGATTAGAGTGTAATATGAAGTGCTAGTTTTGCACCCCATATGAACCATGTGAGCGTTAGCCCTACTAATGGAAATGGGCCCACACAAGGACAGAGAAAAACTCTGACCAGGGTGGGAATTAAACTCACCCTTGAAATATAATTGCTACACGGCCAACGTTTGTAAAAACGTAACCCTTCCTTGTACTTATACATGTTCACTGCCGTGACTTTAAGATCGTCAGTTCCCACGGCCTGCTCCCATATGACCTTGAAGCTCAGTCGGTAGAGCAGCGGTGATATAACCTGAAGGTCGTAAGTTCAATTCCCACCCTGGTCAGAGTTTTTGTTTCTCCTTGTGTGGGCCCACTTCCATTAGTAGGGCTAACGCTCACATGGTTCATATGGAGTACAAAACTAGCTCTTCATATTACACTCTAATCAGTTAAGTCTGTATAAATATCTTTTAGCAAAAACTCTTCGAGTAATCTTGGTTGTAAAGGGCCCAGCATAATCAACATTTTGCAAACGCTTTTCATTGTTGTCCCAAGTCTCGATTTTGGAAGTGGTCCCATCATCTGCACTGCTGGTTGCGCACGTCTTCTCTCACACACCTTGCATTCTTTGTCCCAATTCTTCACCTCTTGCTGACCATCTATGACCCAGTATCCATTTCGCACCTGAGCCAGCACGTGATTGACCCCCGCATGTCGACAACAATTGTGGACGTCTGCAACAATCAATTAGGTGATGTGGTGTTTCTTTGGCAATTTCATGGGGTGTGCTGCATCATAAAGTACCTCGGTCCAATCGCCCTCCGTCTCGTAATACGCCTATCTCATCCACAATAGGAGTAAGAGGTTTTGACTTTTGACTTTGACTTTTGACTTTTGACTTTTGACTTTTGACTTTTTGACTTTTGACTTTCCCTCCAATCAAATCTTTCATCTCTTCAGTAAATCTTTCCTTTTGTGCTTGTTTCACCCACAGTTTTCCAGCTCTCTCTATTTCGCCTGGGATCAATATAAGCCCGCTCCTGGTGACGACACCTAAAGGTTTAACTCGCTTCTTCACCCTGGCCAATAATTTATCGGCGAATCGTCTCACCCACGCTGTGACTCTTCTAAGTCGGTTCCAACTGGCGTACTTTAGTGGATTCATCAACGGTTGTGAAACGTCTGACGCACAGGTTATCTTCGGTTTAACTATCTCAAATAGACGTTCATATCAACGCTCTTCATGCACTACGCATTTCCCTTGAGGCCAGTCATCTTCATTCTCATACAGGAACTGAGGTCCACTAAACTAGTGATGCTCACTTGTCAGCACCTTTGCGTGTAGCCCGCGAGTCGCATCATCGGCACAATTCAAATCGGTGGGGACATCTAGCCACTGTCTGTGACTAGACTTTTGATGAATCTGTGATACTCGGTTGGCAACAAAAGTCTTACACCTTCTCGACTGACCCTGGATCCAGAAAATGACGTCCTTACTGTCTGTCCATAGTTTTACAGTTCTCGGAAGGTGTCTCTAACAGCTCTGACACCTTCCTTGCCAATCTAAGACCCAACACTGCCGCCATGAGCTCTAACCTCGGAACTGGTATCGCTTTCGTAGGTGCGACCTTCGCTTTCGCTGCAATAAATCGCACAGTCACTTCACCATCTTTGCATTTGTGCCGCACGTAACTTACATCTGCATAAGCCAACAACGACGCATAGTATGGATAAATATGTCAGCAACATTTTCCTCAGCAACACGATAGCACCTTGGAACTCGGACTCCGGAATGTTCTGGTAACTGACTGAACCATTTTTGACACGTCTTCTTTAAGTCACTGGGAAACTCATCATCCCAACCTAAGCCCAGTAACCGCGTCTCCTGCATATCCATCCTGGCTCTCATTGTGAATGGTGCCAGCATCTGCAAACAGCATAGTTTCTTTAAAAACTCTCGATTGGTATCCTGCAGGGGGTTTAACTTGAAGGTAAACATATCTGTCTCAGCGTTCCATTGCACTCCTAACGCCTTCAAGCCAGGTAGTTCAGACTCCTCAATATTAACATTCGCCACACGATCTTCTACAGGAACATCTCTCAGCACCTCTGGCCTGTTACTACACCAACGCCGTATCTTGAAGCCAGCCTTGCCAAGCAACTCTCTAAGCTGGTCTCGAACTTTAATCGCTTCATCGTCCTTCTTCAATGACGTCATAATGTCATCCATACAAGGCCAAGTAAGTTGAAGCACGACCACCAAAGATCACTTTGATTGCTTCATAGACTTCGGGAAGTCTCGAAAGGTCTAGCCCTTTCCACAGGAAGCGGTGGTACCGTCTGTCTTGCTTTGCCATGGTGACTTGTGAGAACATCTCCGTCAGATCTGCTACCAGGGCTACAGGATTTCTGCGGAAACGCAATAGCACATAAAAGACATCCTGCTGCAGTTTTGGTCCAGGTAACATGGCATCATTCTTACTCCTCCATATCTGGTTGCTGAATCGTACACTATCTTCACTTTGGTAGTCTCTTTGTCTTCTCTTACTACAGGAAAATGAGGTAGGTACCAACTTGGACCATCATCAATTTCTCCTGGCTCCAGCTTCCGGATGTAACCCTTGGCTTTATTTGCTTCCATCACCTGGCAGTATTTCTTAGCAACGTCCGGCCTCCTCTGTAAGTGTTTCTCAAGAGAGCACAGCCGGTCCTTGGCAGTCGTACTGTTGCAATGCAACGGCGGTTCATCATCCTTCCATGGGAATGCCACTTTATAGTGCCCCTCAGCGTAACACCTTGACTCTGCCACCTTCCACGCAGCAAGCACTTCATCTGCAGTCAAAGGCTTGTTTTGATCGATGATTCCCACCACTTCTTCATCCCACATCTTCCGCATCAGTTCATCGGCCTTCATTTCTGGAGTAAAGTTTGTATGGAGTGTGTAGACACAGTTAGCAATATTGCACGCGTTTGCTGTTTATGAGACATGTCCAACAATTGTCCATCCGAGTGGTGTCTTTACCCCTACAGGCTCCCCCGGCTTTCCTATGCGATGTTCAAGTGGTAGAAGGAGTTCCTCATAATAATCACTTCCAATTAGTACATCAACTTCCCCATGTTCAACTGGCTTTCTAATCTCCAGATTGCGAAGATGGTCTAGTTTCCTCGCATTGGGTGACCAGTCAATTGCTGTCATTTCACAATTTTTGAGAGTTGTCCACAGAAATACACGCTTCCTAACGCTCCCATCCATACTCTCTAGACACACATTTACAGTTTTGCTATCTGTCACGATCGACTTCGCTCCAAAAACAGCAACACGGAGTGGTTTACGCTCAGTGTCCAAACTCAATATATCAGCGATTTCCTCCTTAAGGTAAAATGACCCAGAACCACCATCAAGAAAGGCGTTTGCTCTGATCTTTATTCCGTTTTTCCCTTCCAGTATGAGTCATATGAGTCGTATGAGTTGGTGTGCCGGTTGCGGACGTCTCTCCTATAGCTGTTTGCGAGGAGTGGAATGTCTCAGCTGACAGGTTTAACTGTGGCGGCTCTATGGCTGCATGAAGTTGTGGGTTTGTGTGTCCCTTTTAGCGAGCAACGTTCGAATCGATGTCTTCTTCTGAGGCAACGAAAGCACAAACCCAACTTCTTTGCTAATTCCCATCGTTCATTTACAATTAATCTCTTCCAAGTTTCACACGATATCAGTACATGTTCTCCTTTGCACACAAAACATTCTACTTTAGCTCCTGAATTTGCATGAGTATCATTCCGCGCATCCTTCTTTTTCTTGAACCACTTGGATCTGTTTGAATTTGACTTGGGTTTCTCTTTTTCAGGATTCTCTTTAGTACTGGCACAGCCAAAAGCCATCTCTTGGACTTGAACCTCTGTTTCCAGCCACTCATCAAGATCGTTAAGGTCAACTTCCTTTGGCTTGAATTCCAACTTTCGTCTGCTCCACCTTACGGCAATGTTCGGAGGCAATTTCGCTATAGTCTGTTGCATATTATCTGCTGCTCGTAAATATTCTTCATGACCATAAGTCTTCAGGGTTCTCACAATGTTGTGCAAGTTGTCAACAAACAATCTCAAACTTGAAGTGTTTTCGTCCTGAACTGCTGGTATCTCCAGAAAATTATTGATCGGTGACTTTGAAATAAGGGTGAGGTTTCCAAATCGTTTGGTCAACTCTGCAATAGCCTTTTCATACATTGTACCATCAAAATACATCCAAGATATAGATTTTTCGGCATTTCCTTTAACTGATGCCTTCATAGATATCATTTTCTGTGTTTTGGAAAGCTGTTGGCCATGCACTAAGGGTTTAAACATGTGACACCAGTTCGGCAACGCACAAGGATCTCCATCAAATACAGGTAAGTTATGTTTAGGGAGTGGAGTCATCATTGATGACTTTGAAAGGACAGACTGTGAGAAATCCACAATTCTTTCTTTGCTAGGTAAATGCTTAGCACGGTCATTCTCTTTCCCTTCACTTGTTTCTTTCCACTCAGGCCTCACTGTTTTCAGCCATTCCTTAACTTTCTGTTTCGAGTCCTCAACATCATTTATAGGGACATATTGTTTGACCTGGACGTGTTGTCTCAGTCTTTACCTTGTCCTCTTCCACGGAGTTATGTTCATAATCTTTCATGCGATCAGACAGATTAGATTCATCTAGCTCTTCTTTTCAACAGCAATGCCTCAATTTCCTTCCTACCTGCCTTGTGTTCAGCTTCCTGAATTGCTGAATTTCAAGTTGAGCTTTCTGTGCTGCGATTTTAGCTTCCAATTGAGCTTTCTCTTTAAACTGCTTTACTTTCAGTTTAGCTAGATCAGCTTCCCTAGCCGCTGCTCTTGCATGTTCTCGAGACACAGATGAAGTCATTTAGCTGGTACTTTTCTTGCTCAGTCGACCAAAGCTGGGATTGAAGAGTTGTCGGTTCCCTCCGTCCGAATCTTAGGTGCTTTTGAGACCGTTTCACTAGCGTGTGTTTTGACTCCACCATAATCACTTACTTACTTACGCTTAGTACCCCTCCTGGGGCATAGGCCACCTACAAGAGTTCTCCAGCTATCTCTGTCCTAAGCTTTCCTTTCTAGCTGACTCCAGGTCAGCCCCAATCTCTTGATGTCTGCTTCCAAGTCCCGTCTCCACGAGTTCCTAGGCCGTCCCCTTTTCCTCTTTCCCTGGTGATTCCAAGACAGGGCTTGTCTTGTGATATTGGTAGAAGTCTTTCGGAGTGTATGGCCTATCCATCTCCAACGTCTCATCATGATCTCAGCATCTGGAGGCTCTGGTTGGTTCTTTGCCATAGGTCTTCGTTGTTGATGGTGATTGGCCAACGTATCCGCAAGATTCTTCGTAGACATGAGTTGAGTAAAGGTCTGCGCCTTCTTTGTAGTTGCCACTGTTGTTCTCCAGGTCTCTGAGCCATATAGTAGAACAGGTTTGACATTGCTGTTAAAGATCCTAATCTTAGTCTGAAGTGTCAGACCATAATCAACAGTTCTACAAATCAGTTCCTCAACAAGTGCTTGGGACTCTAATAACCATGTATCTGCTTCCTGCAGCTCCTCATCGTCATTACACGAAGCTTCAAATTCTCTGTGGTTTTCAATACAATCAATTGATCCCACGCTCGACTGAGTTGAGTACATGCAAGCTCAATTAACTTACGGTCTTTCCGTTCCTTCAGGTACTCCATTATAATATTCATCTTTCGCGTCAAATTCGCTCGCATCGATTTTCTTCTGTTCTTGATTGTCTGGAGCTTGTTTTGACCGGGAACTTCGTTGTAAGTCGCTCAAATACCGCGGCAGGTTCCTTTCACGTGTCACGATTCCTCTTCGCTTGTCCACATATGACACTTCCACATGCGATTTCCCCGATTTCTCCGCCATGCTTCGATTTTGCGGCTGTATAATCTAAACACCGATCTGATTCTCCTGCATTCGGCTCAAAGGACCACTATGGATATTCTAGGGCGCGAGAAATTCTGTTCGAATGCCCGGTTCAAAGATCAAAAACTACAGTACTTCCATGTGCTCACACAAGCCGGCTCTCTTTATTCAACTAGATCCAGTCCCCACACGGGGATAGAGCCTGGCGCTTACAAATAAATAAGTTCAGGTTGATCGCGTGTCTACAAGGTAAAAAGAGAGAGAAGTTCAAGGGCTGCCAAGGCCATAACCGCCGTTGCTGTGGCCTTAGTATGGCAACCTGTGATTTACTGCAACGTGATATCAGTATAAACGTGTTCAAACAATGATCTGCGCTTCAAAACAAAGGAATAGTTGCTAAAATAATTTGTTTACGATCTTTCTGAATATTATTATTTTGGGATGATTACAGTAAAAGAATCGTTTCAACTCTATGGTAACAATGTGGTCATATTTGTCATGTAGTTCCAAATAAAGTTTACGTCAGTTTGTACTCATAGTATAAATCAAAAGCTTTTTTGCGAGTGTACTGTGAATTATAGCGACTTTCAAACCACTTTCTGAGGATGCTCAAAAGGTTGGATATCGCGGTTGTCTCTTTGCGTTGTTATTAGGCACCCATGATCGGCACCCATTTCTCTTCAAAATGGCAAGTGAAAATATTGGCTCCAACGTCGACTCCAGGGCCTTTCCCTTCCCCACCCCACAGAGAGCAAACGACGAAAGACTCTGATTCATGTTGGTCACGTTTGGTCCCCTTCTGGGGTGGCTAAAGGAGAGGCCCTGGGAGCGAGATGGGAAGACATCACATTTGTCGCATTTGATCACGCTTGGGTCGTGCTTTATTGTAATAAATCGTCTTATGTTGGTTGGGTTTTTTCATGTTCTGTTGGAACAAAAACCTTTTTGGTTGGCATCAAACTAGGTTGAAACGGTTGAAAAAGCATAGGCAGCAACCGCTGTCGTTCAAGCGGGCTCCAGCCGTGTTGTTTTCCCTCAATTTGTCAATGCGGAGAAGTCTGGTAATAGCTATTCATAGGAGTTACCGCTCGTTTCAATTGAAATGGTTGGAAAAGTGTTCCATTGGGAAACCTCAACCGCTTCAACCCGGAAAAAAACCGGTTGCGGTTGAAACAGTTGATCCTAATAGAACAAGACCTTAATAACGTAATGAACCTGAACTCTGTAAGTGTCAAGTCTTCTAGCGCTGGGACACTAATTGGGGACACTGAACAGAGAAATCAAATTAAACTTTTGTTTGTAAGAAGACGAGAAAACTGACCAGAATTCCCAGGGAGGAGAATAGATAACCAATAAACTCAACCGCACAAGGATTATATTAACTGAGGGGAGGGGCCCATGAGTAGGAGCGAGCAACTTTCATATATATTTGTCACGGCGTTTTCACAGACCGATTTATTTTTACATTCAATTTCCAGCGAATGAGACTGCCGCAGGAGCCCGATTACCAATCACAGGAAACTAACTTGACGTCATAGCGTCACCGAACCGGAAATTCCTTTGTTGTTTTGCGGCAAAGGTAGTCCAATAATAGATTGGTCTGTAAAAATGCCGTGACATAAGCTTAGTATGGGAGTTGTTCGCTCCTAGTCACAGGCTCCTGTGAGGGTCGTAGAAAAAAGAGTTCCTTTGTTTAATGGTTTAAGAAAATTTTCTCCCATCTTCGAGTGAGAATATGTATTAGTGTGAATTAGTGAGTCAATTAAGCTGGAATAGTGAATCTGTGAGAAAGTCTCGTGATCAAAATTATTGAAAAACAAGGACATTAATAGTTCAATTATTTAGTTTCTTTTATTCTTTTATTTCATTTTTTTTTTGCAATTTGAAAGTCTGTTTTTCAAAGTCTTAACCTTGACGTTTCTCCAATATCATTTCACTACTTTATCAATGTTTGCTAGAAGATCCTTGTAAATAATCTCTGCCATCTTTTCATACCCAGCAGGCCTCAGGTGCAAGCCTTCTTCCCACAAGCGTTTGCGCTCTTTGTTGGTTAAAGAATATCTCGGGAATTTTTTTGCCAAGTCACAAAGGGTTGTAAAGTCGTTGGTCTTTGCGTAGTGTCTTAGCTTTTCATTGATGTAATTTCTTTCCAATCTCGTGTTTTTGCACGGTGGTCTATCTGATTCTTCGCAGTCCATTTCCGGTATGGTAACCACCATCGTTTTCGCCCCATAACGATGACTAGTAATGTGCAGGTTAATGATGTGTTCCAACGCTGTGTCCCAGGCCCTTCTTCTTTGAGTGTGGCCATTATGAACGATATCATTCGTACCAGCTAAGATTATAACCCACTGATATTTGACTTTTCCTGGTGGGCAAAAAATAGCAAAAAGTCCTCGTTTATTTCATGACTACAGTACGTCAGAATGTCCGTTTGTAGGAACTAGTGCACGCCGCCCATTTTTTGCATCTTTCATAGACAAGTGCATATTGAAGTTCAAATTCCAATCGACTTTTTTCTTTTTTAATGCCGTCAATCAAATTTAGTCAGCAGTTGACGGACTCTTAAAAACAGAAATCGACGAAGTATATCAAAATCAACCAATAACAACCGTGAATGAAACATTAACCCGTGACACAGCGATTGTTGGCAGAGAAAAACGAATGAGTTGATTGATTAATAGTCCTCATTTTAATGAAAAGCAGAGTAAATGTCCGTTCGTTCGACAGTACTTGTACAGTTGGAACTAGTCTGAAGGTAAGGAGCTTTACCCTCATCCTCTTGGGTAACCCCTTAGGGTCTCCCCCAAGTCATGATTTGTGATTTGACTCTTCGAGTTTTTGTCCTCTGTCAAAACTGCAGAAGTTGTTTTTAGTGCTCTTAAGCACTTTTTCGCTTTTTCAAAAAATAAATAGTCCTTTTTGGCTTTCAGGGCAACATTTCGGCTCTTCCCGTATTTAGGGCAACTGAAGTTAGAGCAACATTTGTCTTCAAGAACAATGTTGTAAAAATAGGCGTACTTATCAAATTATCCAAGGGAACGTTTCACAATTTTAGCAATTTTTGAGCCCTACTTTTAAATTTGTAGCACTTCTTTGAGAATTCGAGCACTATTTTTGTCATGGAATGCGTTGCCTTGCAATAAAGGACTGGAACTAGACTTGTATTTTGTCTTTTCCCGCTTTAGTAATTGGATATTTAAACGTTGTGTTTCGTATTCCTCGTCGGGTTCTTTTTACATATTTGAGCGCTTTTTTCCTAGTTTTGAAGCTCTCTTTTGCGTTTTTCCAGCGCAATCCGAACATGCCTAATTGAGCGTCACAACACTTGGAGGGAGATGGTAGTTCTAGTCTCTGCAGCGTATCTTGTTTAACAAAGTTAAAGACTAGCTCTCAAAGAATTATCAGTAAAATAAACTCACTGTTTTTTAGATGCTTTTGAAGAGACGCGGACATTTCGTAAGCCTCAGCTCCGTCCGTAGCCACTGTCTCCATGATATAGCAAGTATGTTCGTCTTTGTTCAAGAGATACTCAAGGGTCTTGGCGTAAGGGGTGTGACTTTTGTCGTCGCTATGGAAACCATTTGTTAGGCTATCGCCAAGGGCAAGTATGGACATCGTCTTTACTCCTGAGGAGAACAAAGAGCACTCACAATTTTCTGATACCATTTCCCAACTTAATTCATTCACTTTAATAAAAGGAAAGGACATCCGGAAGAGAAAACTTGACATCAATGGTTATCACTATTGAGGGTATCCGCCCGCAACCGGTTGTAATTGACTGAGGGTAGATTTTGATGAGGGAGGAATAGCGGAGTACCCTCATCATCGGATTGAGATCGACTGAAACTCAGTCCATATACGACTAAGGCTAAACCTGGGGTTGCATAGGTGGGAGGCGCGGTTGATAACCACTTGGCCACCTTGTTTCCCCAAATTTCTTCCTGTATGTACATGAAAGAACGAACACTCTGTTCTTCTGGGTGGAGGAAAAAATGGGGGACCCTCAATTTTTTTCTTAGTAGAACATGAGGGGCCCCTGAAAGGACAAAAGGAGGGTTGGGGGTGTCTTGAATTTCCCTTTATTAGGGCTCATTTCTATTCTTTTGTTTTCAATACACTTCCGGCTTTTAAAAATAAGTGGTAAGCATCTATTGGGTATAATCAAGCTCATAAATATGGGAATATTGATTTTTGCATCAAAGACGTTTTCCCCTACACCCCCCCCCCCTCCCCCCTCTTCCCCACCCTCCGACTTAAATAATGAGTGGTCCCTAATAAGCCTATCAGAGATACCAGTTACCTGATTTGCCCATTTTCGTGCATTTATTTCTTGTTTCTGTGTCTTTGGCTCCGGTAATTGCTGTGATTACAAGTTCAAACAAAAATTAAAGAAACTAGATCGCTTCAAGAGTTGTCCGGTAATAATTAGATAGAGACTATCTTAATGTAAGTTAACTTTTTATTATTTCATGTAAAAAATAACTTCATTGAAGTTTACATATCCTAAGGGCTGAATTTGAGTACTCCTTCTATGTAACCTTACCCCTATATCCTCCTGCTACAAACCCCTGAATTACCATGGCTGAATAGCCCAGACAATGTAGAACATACGATTGATCTTCTTTTATTAGCCGTTTTTAATGGGTATTTTAGTATTTCTCGAAAGCTCCGAAACGTTCGCGCTTATTGGTGCATTCCTCTGTAATGTTCAAAAACAAGATTTTCCGAGTGAAAAAAGTTGACATTTATTGCTGGTTCCCTTGATGAAAACATAATACTTAAAGACCTGATTTGCGCAATTTCAAAGTAGCTTTTCCGGCCTAAGACATATTCGGGACATTTCATAAAAAGGAAGTCAAGCTTTCCTCCTGGCCTTAGAAGGAGAAGAGATTGTTATTTGTCCCAGAATTTGTACTTTAGAGCGAGTTTCAATCCAACCTAATTACTTTGGCCAATCACTAAAGGACGTAGACAATCCAGTAAACCAATCAAAACTTGAAGTAATTACGCGTAGCCAACACAAAACGCGGGAAAATGTGCACGCGCGAGCCACGATTGGTTTTGGTTTCACTTCTGATTGGTTGAAAAAGTGGTGCGAGAACTTTGAACCAATCACTGAGTGAAGTAATCATAAACCAAAGCAATTCGCTAATTACTTTCGACACTCAATTGAAAACAGCTCTATGCAAAGTCTTTACTCCATACTTATAACAACCTCTAACAAGTAAACGTAAGCTGACCTGTATGAGTTTTCCTTGTTGCAGATGATCCCTTAGTTGAGACCCTCTGGGAAGGTTTCCACTGCTGGTGGTGTCTGCTGTGAGTTAAGTAGCTTCCACCACTACCCGACCCCTCCCCGCTGCCGCTTGAAACCCATTGACTATGGGATGGAATGCTGGTTCTTTTGTAGTTCAACGGCAAAGTTATCTTAGGAAACCCTCTCACCTTGGCAGATCTAAGAGACATGTAAGGACTCACTCGTTTGATATCGAAAATGCCTTGTTCACTGCCAGACTGCTTCTTATTTAAATCTTGGCTTTCTGCTTGAATATGTGACATGGTTTTTTGTTTCAATGACTGAGGCGAGACTTCAGTAGTTTTTTTTAATTTTTTGCCTGTTCGGGAAACTAATGGCGGATTGGCAATAAGTTCTCCGCTAAGATCTTCGCCGTTCTCATCCAAATCGGTTTCCTTCCATGAGTGGGTTGAATCTTCGAATCCGGATTGCTGAAATTCCTCAATTGCTATTTCCGAAGCGATGCTTGGATTTAATACCAATGCTGTTGAGTGCTTTCTGGCATGTGCACTGAGATCAACCGCTGTTTTATTTTCACTCTGCACAAATGTATCTCCTCCAGAACCAGAGAAAAGAAGAGTTGACTGAAGATTTGACAAGAATGACTCCTGTGCGTCAGACGATCCATCGGGAGAGTCAAATATAAAGTCTTCATCAGCGCTAGAATATGGTGGTTCCGTTTTCCATTCTATGTCTGCTTCTTTTAACTCTTGCTTGTCGGTTCTAGAAGCCTTGGATTTAAAATCAATACCTACAGGCAGAGCTTTCCTTACAGCTGATGAACCAACAAACTTCAAGCCTTTCTTTGACGCTTTTGATTTAACAGATTTTAGACGATTGCGCCGCGCTTCTAAACCATATAGATCGGCTTGTATTCCGGTCAGCTGTGGTCGGAGTAGCGAATTGACATAGCTAAAACGAGAATGCTTTTCTAACTGCCCTGTGTTGTGGATTGGAAGAAAGTATTGAAAAGCAAGGAGCCCATTGCCACGTTTTTCTTCTGAAAACTTTACTGGTTCATTTAAACCTGTCCCTTGTGACTCCAGATAACTTTCCACAAGTGAGGCGGCCTTCAAAATGTTTCGCCCTTCCATTGAATTTTTGCCGTATTTATTAAGCTCAATATCTGCCTTCTTTGCTTGAGTAAAAAATCGATTTAAATCGATCCCCTCTTCATTCGAGTGCCTCTCTTGATTTATTTCTAAACTCTTTCGCAACAGTTCAGATAATTTTGATGACACCTCTTGATCCAAATTTTGAATCGATCTCATTGTGCTTTTCTCCTTCCCAGAGTGTAATTTACTGAGCGATGAAGCGGAGACAGAAAATTTTCTGGTTTTGCCGAAACTTTTTTCCTCTTTATTGTTTTCCTTCAGTATTTTAGGATGCGCAAAGTAACTGTCCAATGCCTGCATCCGGTTTTCGCTAGCTGCACTAGCATTTCCTGGAAAATAAGACATGTAAAGACTACTTTTATATGAAGATTTTCCAATGTAGCGTCTCTGCACTTTCAAGAAACTATACAATTAGAAGGATTGACTCTATATCACTGTACAACCAAGAAGACATGTGATTCCAAATCATATAAAACAGAGATCTATATAAGAAAATAATTCTTTAGAGTTGATTCAGAGCTACCCTCACAATAGCAATTTTTAAGGTAGCTCTATTTTGGCTCCAGAGCATTTTTTTAACTTTGTACCTACCAAAGTTTCACCTAAGCTTGCTGATCACTTTCCATCTATAAAACGAGGGTCATTGACTTCGTTTTTGAGATATATAAGTGTTTCCATACAAAATATGAGGCGTTTTTAGATGGTTTCCTGTTGCTATGGTCACCTATTACGCCATAATAATGAGCACATCTTGTTAATTAAGCAAGAATTGGGGTTTCATGAGGTACCGCAAAATTGCTGTTATGGGAAAAGTGTTGTCAAGTCGATCCATGTAGTAAGATAGACTCTTGAAAGTCTTGAAACTGGTTTGAGCCGTCTTAAATGAATGCACCCCTAATCAACACAAAACGTTACAGTATATTTGAAACAGGTTATTAATTTCGTCTTGATTTATTGCTTTAACACAACTGATAAGGTCTTATCTGCTTCGGTTATGCCATTGGTCGCAAAAAATCTGCTATAATGCTTATTTACGTTGAATACATCAATGAAACCCATTTTGAACACCATGTTTTCCCAGTGTTCAATTAATTCAGCTTAATAGTGAGTAACAGAAGTTGGTTAAGAATTTCATTCATAATAAAACCAGTTTTCCGCTTTTATAACAGATGAAACTACCGGTAGATTTCCTAATTTAGAAACTTGTGCAACTTTTCGCCTCTTTTAATGGAAAACTACATAAATCTATCTTTCGAAAGCACCATCGAGAAGTAGTGCGATTGTAATAGCGCAATACTTCGACTCTCCGGGCAGGTTATTCTCCTGCTATTTAAAGGTTGTGGTGTTATGAAAGGACAAGTACAGCTTCTCTTAATCTCAGCGGGTGAAGCTGTTTTCAACTGGTTAGAAGTAAGTAAAATGCTTGCTTAATCACGTAAGCGTTTTTAGGCAAGTTAACAGATTTTCCTCTTAACATCTTACTCAACATTTTAAGTACAACGAACTTAGAAATGCGTTTTTAAAGTGTAAGAAATTACAACTTTTTACCAACCTGCCAAGACACTCAGCAAAATACAGGTTATAAGCGCCTTCCTTAGCAACCAGACATCTTGTGCCATGCTCTTGATATCAATGTTGTTGACTTCTAGCTCAGTCAATAACTCCACGGTTAAAATAGCCGAAAACACGCTTCTACGAACGCCCGTATGTCCACAAGAAATTTTTGACGAGAGATGCTTCTTGTACATAAACTTTGCTTGACTGAAACTACCCGAAACTTAACAAATCAGGTCATCTTTCATTAAAAGGTAACAATTTTCGACGGGATTTTTTTCTTTGCCTTTGACGCACACCATGATTTGCCTGTAATCGATCTTGTAATTGAGAGGTAAATATTTCCTTCACAGAAGAAAACTATGTGCAACAGGGAATAGAAAACCTGTTTTAGTGAGAATAAGCGACTGGTAGACAATTTATAAACTGTACTCTAATTACGTCATGCTTGACTTGGCGTGTCCATTTATCAACACTCTTCACTGGCTTTTCGTCTTTCAAAAATCGCAGAGTTTATTATTGTTTCAGGGAAAATTGCTTACAGTTTATTTAACGCAGGAGTTCGTCATCTTGCATGCTCTGGAAGGCTTAAGTTGCCACCGTTATTAGTTATTAGCTAATTTTGGGGGCCAAACATATCAAACCGATAATGTTGGAGATAAGCGAAAGGATTTCAACAAGCATAAGTGAGATGTGAATAAAGTAAAAAAACTACGTCAAGCTGCCTTATCAAATGAGAGATTACCCGTTACAAATCATTTTTCCCTTTTGCGTAATGCGCAGGCACAATCACCGTGCATCAATATGCATCGAAAACATAGCATATCTAAAACAAAATGAATATAAATTTAAAAATTATTCCACTCGCGCTTGTAGGATTTGAGCTTTAGATAGGCAACGAGGCGCGTAGTAGTTGGCTATAATCATCTCATATCCAACAAGCGCGAGTGGAATAACTGTTTTATTAAAAACGCCCCAAAAATATAGAAAACTAGACTACAATAAAAATAAAAAGGCCCAAAACTTCACGCATATGCTTGCCGTGTTTGTAGATCATGGTATAATGATGGCTTATAACCCGTGATGGCTTAGCCAATCAAAACTCTCGAATTGCATTATCCAATGATCCAGTTTTTAATAATTAGCAATTATTCCATGAGCGCACTTTGGATATGAGATGGTAAATAGCCGAGGAGACCTGTAACGCCGAGTTGGCTAGAACCAGTCTAAATACTCCGACAAGCGCAAATGAAATAATTGTTTTATTGAATTTTCAATAAAATTCTGAACACTTGGACACTTGGAAATTAAAGGCTATGAGTTTCCAGCTTGGCTGCACTTGACGCAATCAGTTTTCATATTAGGTCATACGGTATATGAGCTGATAACCGAGAATGATTGAAACTGAACTGCAAAGATGCGAAAAGAAAGTGTTCCATTTGGTCTAGGGGCCGATATTTCACTCAGTCCCTACGGGTATTTGAAAGACACTGCGCACACCCATATTTGGGGCTAGCAAAAGCCATCCCCAGGCTGAAATCTTGGTTGTCGAAAACAAGTTACTCGTGACTCAAGGTACCTACGCTGGAAAAGATGCCATTCACAAGAAGGCTGAAAACGTTCTAGTGGTGAGAGAGGAGGAATATATGCTCAGACCAGGAGCTCATCAAGGGAAGCCTCTATCTCCACGAATTCCTTGAGTCAACCCTTTCCCGGGTGAATTTATTTTTAACAACAGGTTTTTCCGCGGAAAAGTGTTAAATTTCCCTTGACTCTGAGATAGCTTTGTTTTGATTGGCTTTTACAACAGTGAGCGTGCTGAATCTCCCAAGGGAGATTGGCTTGCGTGCTCAATCTCCTAAGAGAGATTGGCTTGCGTGCTCAATCTCCCAACAGAGATTTGGCTTGCGTGCTGAATCTCCCAAGGGAGATTGGCTTGCGTGCTGAATCTCCCAAGGGAGATTGGCTTGCATGCTGAATCTCCCAAGAGAGATTGGCTTGCGTGCTGAATCTCCCAAGGGAGATTGGCTTGCGTGCTGAATCTCCCAAGGGAAATTGGCTTGCGTGCTGAGTCTCCCAAGGGAGATTGGCTTGCGTGCTGAGTCTCCCAAGGGATATTGGCTTGGGTGCTGAATCTCCCAACAGAGATTGGCTCTCGTGCTGAATCTCCCAAGGGAGATTGGCTTGCGTGCTGAATCTCCTAAGAGAGATTGGCTTGCGTGCTGAATCTCCCAACAGAGATTGGCTTGCGTGCTGAATCTCCCAAGGGAGATTGGCTTGCGTGCTGAATCTCCCAACAGAGATTGGCTTGCGTGCTGAATCTCCCAAGAGAGATTGGCTTGCGTGCTGAATCTCCCAAGGGAGATTGGCTTGCGTGCTGAGTCTCCCAAGGGATATTGGCTTGCGTGCTGAATCTCCCAAGGGAGATTGGCTTGCGTGCTGAATCTCCCAAGGGAAATTGGCTTGCTTGCTGAGTCTCCCAAAGGAGATTGGCTTGCGTGCTGAGTCTCCCAAGGGATATTGGCTTGGGTGCTGAATCTCCCAACAGAGATTGGCTCTCGTGCTGAATCTCCCAAGGGAGATTGGCTTGCGTGCTGAATCTCCTAAGAGAGATTGGCTTGCGTGCTGAATCTCCCAAGAGAGATTGGCTTGCGTGCTGAATCTCCCAAGGGAGATTGGCTTGCGTGCTGAATCTCCCAAGGGAGATTGGCTTGCTTGCTGAATCTCCCAAGAGAGATTGGCTTGCGTGCTGAATCTCCCAAGAGAGATTGGCTTGCGTGCTGAATCTCCCAAGGGAGATTGGCTTGCGTGCTGAATCTCCCAAGGGATATTGGCTTGCGTGCTGAGTCTCCCAAGGGAGATTGGCTTGCGTGCTGAATCTCCCAAGGGAAATTGGCTTGCGTGCTGAGTCGCCCAAGGGATATTGGCTTGCGTGCTGAATCTCCCAAGGGAGATTGGCTTGCGTGCTGAGTCTTCCAAGGGAGATTGGCTCTCGTGCTGAATCTCCCAAGGGAGATTGGCTTGCATGCTGAGTCTCCCAAGGGAGATTGGCTTGCGTGCTGAATCTCCCAAGGGAAGCGTTCTATAAATAAATCTACTAGGAAATGGTTGACTTCTAAGCTGAGTACGGGTCATAGAGGCTCCCCTTGATGAGCACCTGGCTAAAATTATAAAGCGAATCAAACCAATCCCGTATTCACACAATGGAGGAGTGTTAGTAGCTTGTCTTTCCCATAGATGGTTTTCAATCACGTGATGAGAAGGCCATGTTGGTGCACAAAACAATAGCAAATTATGGCTCATGTTTTGCATTATAATACAGTCAAAATGCCAAAAGACTTTTTCTCTATTGTTCTGTGCACCAACATGGCTGATGTGACGCCAGGTGAAAACCATCAATACCAGCCCTATGAGTCAACCTTTGCGCGTATCTTTCTATTTTTAGAACGCCACGAGTTCTTCGGCTCTGCTAACGCTGTTTAGAATAGCCAATCATAATGAAGTTATTGTCGAAAGAAGACAAAAATAGCAAAAACAATTCATGTCAAATGATGTAAATGTGAGTTTCCTGCAAAAGGGTTAGTTCTAAAAATAGAAAGATACGCGCAAATGTTGACTCAACGATGAAGTGCATGGGGAGGTTCCTACTCATGGTCTTCAGTCTCCTGTGCAATGTCAGGTGTTCTTTCATTTATGGGAAGCGCTTGATATAAAGGTTGTTTTAGTTTGCAGAAAGGTCAAAACAATCAACAAAAAATTATTTCCTCACATCTAGCTGGTTGTGTAATGAACAGGAAGTTATATTTAAGCAATAGAGGACGTTTTCCGTGTTTCCATAGCCTCATCTAAACACGAGGGGGAGTTGGGAGAATTGGAGATAGTTACGCAACCCCTCGACTGTGTCTCTGGTTTGCATAACTGTCGACAATTTTCCCAACTTCCCCGAGTGTTTCGATGAGGCTATGGAAAAACGAAAAAAGTCCTCTATTGCCTTTACAAAATATTTCTTAAAGATAATTCGACAAGTGAAGGACGGAAACTAATGAAGGAAAATTCTTGATTAAAACATATTTTTTCGATACAGGCTCATATTTCCTACCAGCCAATCAAAACGCGCGTCTGACAGCATATAACCAATCAAAAATTCGTGTGATGTCACAGCCGTGTTTCCATACTCTCATCTAAACACAGCTATTGACCAATGAGAGTGGGCGTACTGTCCTAATTATTTTATAAAATGCGATAGAAACTTCACACATCGTTACCAGACAGAGATATACTTAATAAACTCATATATCAAAAAGGTTTGTTATTTACATTCTTGTCCATATACATTAATTGATGGTCACCCAATGTTTCCTTTTAGTCACCAGTATTTCACACTGGTTTTAAGCCATAACATTCAGGACTCAACCACGTGCGTTGTTGCGTTGCACTTTTTAGGTTTGAAAGAAAGACTAGATTAGGCTGTATTTTGTACAATGCACTAAACAAGGCCTTCAAGTGACAATTTCTGAAGAAGCTTATAGCGAAATCCAAGGGTCGTAGTTTACTTGTCTGACGTCTGGAAAAAGAATGAATTTTAAACAAATAAGATTTGAACCTGGTGTGAAAGGCCTGACTTTAAATATATATTTAAATATCCTTTCTATTTAACAAATGTAGCCGGCCAAAGACTTTTGATGGCATTCACTTTCAGAGTACTTTTTTCACGTAATTTTAGTTTTGTCAAACGAATTGTTCGCTGCATGTTAAGGTAAATAAAGTGGTCTAAAGTTTCGTCAGAGCGATGGGCTAATGCTCAAAACGTTAGTTACAAGTTATAGTGGTCGTTTTTTTATACTAGAAGACGACTAAGTCCTCCAGACGACCTTAACGCCTCATTTTAAGGTCGTCTAGTATGAATACAAGACGGCCATATGGTAGGTGGCCTTGTGGAATTTTGCCGGAGAGAGAGATGAGTAGGAGAAACATTGCGCGGGAAAATCGAAGAGTTTGGTTACAAACATTCTGCTTTTCCAGGAGCTCATCAAGGGCGAGCCTCTATCTCCTATACTTGGTATAGGAGTCAAACCGTTCCCGAGAAGATTTATTTATAGAACGGCTCCCTTGGGAGATTCAGCCTGCCCTCTGTTGTAAAAGCCAATCAAAACAGACCTATCCAAGCGTCAAGGGAATATGATACTTTTCGAGGGAAAAACGTGTTCCTTAAAATAAAATTTACTCGAGAAAGGATTGCCTCAAGGAATTAGTGGAGATAAAGGCTCCCCTTGATAAGCTCCTAAGCCGTCTTGTTTTGGCCGTCCGGTCTTGATGCTAGATAGCGGAGTCGTCTTGCAAGATAAGGCCATCCAACTAAGATGTCTGCAATTTTCCCGATTTTGAACTAGACGGCTAAGTCGTCTAGACCGCTTAGTCGTCTCTAATATAAAAACGGCCAGTCTTATCAACTCGTTGATAAAACGAGATTTTCAGTACTTGTTTCACTCCCCAATGAAGCAGGACAGCAGTTCTTATAGAAACGTAGCCCCTACACTGACGGTCTACACTTTTGTTTCATTCTTGTTCCCGTATTCTCATGCGTGATGGATAAGAATTTAAAAAGAGTATTTTCCATTCAGTTCCCGAAAATGCAAACGATAGGACATATTTTTCCTGTCCTCGGTCAGATATCTGTTACTTCCTCGTTTACCCAAAAGACATTCCGCGCAATGTCTTTTGGGTGAACTTGGGCCTTTGAGGAGAGGAAGAATTCTTAAAACAAATAGAAGGGTTTAGAATTGATAAGTTATCATTTGTTAATGGGATTTTATCTTATCTTTCGTTACACTACTGTGCAGTTTTTTGTGATGTTTTGAATGGTGCAAGCTTCGTCTCCATCGTTTAGTTGGCTTTTTGTCATGCTGGCGGTGTCTATCATGCTCCATTTTGAGATACTTCAAAATATTTTCCTGAATTTTAAACAGTTTGTCCATCTTTTCCAGCATTTTAGCCATGATGAAGTTGTCAACAGTATTCTTGGGTTTCTTTTGGACTTCAGTTCTTTTTGTAACGGAAAATTGTTTTCCGGAATCGAGCTTCCTGTTGGATACAAGCGTTTTGAAGAATTTCAATTTGTGCAATGGATTTTGCTTGGGCGCTTCATCAGAACCCGGTTCGCTTCGTTCCTCGTTTTGTACTTGAAAACGATTCAACAGGCTTAGTTTGTTGCCATATGGGCCCCGTCGAGAACTTTTCTGTCGGTGTTTTGCCAGTCTGCTTAAGTGATTCCGTAAGAAATGACTTGTGTCGATACGATTTCTTGAGCCCTTGAGCCAGATGTTGATTTCGTTTCGTCTTCGTCTCCTCATGTCCTTCTCAAGATCTTCCAAATCGCGTTTTCTAATTTCCTCTCCGTCTAGACCCTCATCGGCACCTTGGAGTGTATTCACCTTTTTCCTTGCTCTCTGCATCGCTGAATACTTGGCAGCTTCAATGATAGTCAGGATTTTCTCGATTTTCTTGATCTTATCCACCTCCGATTTAGCAACATTTTCCTTTCTGATATCATCTCGCAGTTTGGCTTCATCTTCTTTAATTTTCTCTTTCGCCGCATTATCTCCCGCTTGGAGTTCGTCGTTTTGAAGAAGTGTCTTTTCTTTGTTGATGTCAGCCCTCTCCTTGCCCATATCATCCTCGTATAGCTTTTCTTCTTGTTTTGCTTGTGTTTCGATATCATCAATAATATGCTTGACTGAGCTCGGTGACAAGCCAATGGCTTCTTCAATCTTGCTCATGGCCAGCTTGGCTCGCCGCGTGTCTTGAAGCTTACGATAAGCCTCTTCAAGCAGAGGATTCACTAAAAAAAAAACATAATACGTTCAATTGAAATTCTTTGACCGCACCTATATAACTACAGAGGTCAGCACTCCAAGTTGGGTTCTTGGAATTCGAGGAAACTTGGGCGTTTTCCATTTACAAAAAATTTCCGGAAATTTCTCTGGAAATTTCCATCGGGTGAAAAACGTGTTCCATTTAACTCAGGTCTCTTCGCGGCCCAGTGATTGCGATTTTACGCGCCAAAATTTAAAAATGTGGCCGTGAATAGCCTGGAAGTGGTAAGACCTTTCAAAAGTTGTAAATGGAACACACATTTCCATCGGAAAGTTTCCAACGGGAAAACAGGACTACCTTTTCAGAAGTTTCGTTTATTCCGGAAAATTTCCAGTGGAACGAACCAAAAACTTGTGTTCCATTTACATCCCAACCGGAATTTCCGGAATTTCTTGGTAAATGGAAAACGCCCCTTATGTTCGAGTGCTTCGAATTCAATCAAACGTTTCGGAAATATTTCTTGAAAGTCAAATGGAATTCGGTCCAACTGTATGCCACCGGGATGTTTGGGACTACCTTTGAATAATGAACATTATATATATGGTTTTCCTTGTCATTGTCATTAAGGAGTTAAAGAAAGCGACGTTTTTGAGCCGCGGACGGCAACCGGAAATGAGCATTTCGCATGCCAGGATAGTAGTGTCTCCCAGATTTTTAAATTAATCATCTCTAACGGAGGAAAGGTGGTAGTGCTTAGACAAGTTAAAAGGGAAAACAGATCACTTTCGGTTGCCGTCCGCGGCTCAAAAACGTCGCGTGCTTAAATTCCCTATTGTTATTGTTTGTTCCCATGGTTGCACATTCGCAAAAATCTCACGGGAATCTCCCTGAGAGTTGCTCAGGACGTGCACTGGCTTGGAACGAAACCTTATTGCTCTAAAGTTTTTACTTAAGGTGACTAATCACAGTTTTTAAGCACGTATGCTTCCATTTCTGCCATATTTATGCAGTTTTTGGCTGGAAGCTCAAACTTGGTCACTGATCACTAAGTGCTACCGCGAAAGTTTAAAATTGTGACAGTCAATGTCCTCTGCAGGCTATTACCATGATAACGTATGTACAATTAAAGAAGGCCCAAAGGATGCTTCTTCCTCATTTATGCAAAATTCACTCATTAGTTTTTGTTTGTTTTTTTTTTTGCAATATTAGCTTACTCAAAATAATAGAAATAAAGTACGTTTAACAGCTGCTATCATAGAATTTCAAAAGACGGATTTTTCATCGCTGATAGACATTTATCAGTTTTCCAAAATTTTTGTTTGTTAATTTTCTGATTTTTTAGACGACCCATTTGTAGTCGGAACTATTTCAATTCAAAATTCCTGAAAAATCTAAAGACGCGTTTGCGAGAAATTTGGTAAACAGCCAACGGCTGTTGGTCTCAAATTTTCGAGCTAATGCTCATGCGCAGCATTTTGCCGGGTTCCTCGAAGGTTTCTCGGAAAGAGTTTCACTTTAAAACGTAATGGCAGCGAATTTACACCGCATTTCCAAGACAATTGCGAGAATACGAATAAAGTTTTCGCCATACTCGCCACATTTGTTTTGTTTTCCAAAAATGCGCGCCGGCTTTCAATGAAAATACCACTGACCGAGGAAAAAACTGAGTTCAGCTACCTTAAAATTTACAGAACGTGAGCGACAAGGGACAGACCTAAAGGACAACGGCACTTTGCTTGCGTTTAAATTCACGATCTTATCATTTAGTTAAATGAAAGTCAGGAAGATCATCGCGGTGCTCTTCCTCTGTAATGATTAGCCGAAGTTTATACCTTTCTTTTCAATTCTCTACACTAGTATTTACAAAAACCCTCCAACACATTCGGCTGGAAAATCGCGAAGCGTTCGATTTTTACCTGGTGCTTGATAGGATGCAGCTGGCCTTGGGTAAAATGTCGGCGCATTCCAGGAGTACTCTTGGATGCCGGAAGGGAAAGACTGGGAACTCGATGGGTAAAATGAGTTTGATGGGTATGTAGCTGATGGTGCCTGCTCATATGAGAATGCCGCTGGACTTGGTGATTCTAGTTTCATAGACGGGGTGGGATTTGACAAAGTCTGAGGCTGTTCCTGCGATAGTAAAAGGACAAGGAAGGATTACGTTTTTGCAAACGTTGGCGGTGTAACACTTTTATTGGAACAGACTTAACTGATTAGAGTGTAATGTGAAGTGCTAAGTATCTACCCCATGATATGAACCACCCACCTCAATACCCACTCTGGTCAGAGTTTTTCTCTGTCCTTGTGTGGGCCCATTTCCATCAGTAGGGCTAATGCTCACATGGTTCCTATGGGGTAGATACTTAGCACTTCACATTACACTCTAATCAGTTAAGCCTGCGATAGTAAAACTTACAAATTATTATACCGATAAATGTATTGAATAATTAAAATGTTATAATGACTTAAAAGACAAGACAACTAATGAACATGACGCAAGGATTTGATTGCATTGTCAAGCGGTATGTGGATGATCCATTGAATCAAAAGTTAGTCGACGGTCCCGCTTTGCATCAAAAAATTAGAATCTTTTTCCCATGACTTTATCACCATCTCAGATCAAGAGGGTTTTAACGCTTCACATCTTATTCTTCTCATTTGAAACGTACTACTCATCCTAGTCCATGGTTTCAGCCAGTGTTTCCTAAACTAAACCGTTTTCAGTTGACAAAAAGGAGAAGTGATCTTCGCACTCATTTAGACAATCCAAGCAATTGTTTCCAATAGACACCTGAAAATCACTGAAGATCACACTTCAAATATTATACACTTTATTTCATTCATCAAGTCCTTTCACGGGAACACATGAGCCCAACAAACTGACCTGGGGCCTGTTTCTCGAACGTCCCGAAAACTTTTCGGGCCCGAAAAGCCATCTGTGAAATTGCCAACCGCTTGTTTTGGAAAGCCAATATTTTAACATGCTTTCAAGGTAACAAAACGAAATTAACTGTGAAGTTTGACGAATTAAATGCTCTCCGTTCTTGAAAGTTTCGGGACTTTCGAGAAACGGGCCCCATTTCTCAACTGAGAGCATTGCACCGGCATCTCAGAGGTCCTGGGTTCGAATTCCGTTGAAGCGACCTAAATTTTTCAGGTGACTATAAAAGACAATTCTTCATGTTGTCAAGTTTAGTACGAGGATCACTTTTCCCTTTCGTATATGAGCCACACTTCAAATATGTAAATTTATATTAAACCGTTTTCTTGTAATTTTCATTGATTTGTTTCAATTACTTACGATAAAAGGAGCAGTGACCGGCGTAACTACTGGCTTGGCGGGTTCTGGTCCTTTGAGGTATGGTTTCGTTTGCTGTGCCAAAGTAGCAAGGGTTTGTTGTGGGTGAGGTGACATCGGTCGGTTGAAAGACTGCGGTGCAAAGGGGTTTGCAGCGTCGGAAGACGAATCAAAGTATCTTGACATTGGAGATAAATTTGGAGCAAGCAATCCCGGATTATATGAAGCTGCCCATGGTGCTACCTGTGACAACAAACCGTTTGATTGGCCAAAAGCTGTTTCAATCGTTTGCGAGGGTGTTGTGATGGGCTGCAATGGCATAACCGGTTGAACTGGGACAACAGGATGAGCCTGCATAACTGGTTTAACTGGGACGACAGGATGAGCTGATTCACCTGCAGTTGAAACTGACCCAGGTGCTTTTTCCTTGATCTGCTGTGGTTTAGCATGCTGCTGCATTACTTTGTGGTCATTGCTGGAATGTGCATGCGCGATTGGTTGTGCTTTGAGAGCTGTGATTGGTGGCTGCAACGCTGGAGGTTGTTTAGGTTGGGGTATCTTTTGAATGGCGTAGTTTTCTTTTTGGGTGTAGGAGCTCGCAACCTTGGCTGACTGTTGCACCGTTGGGCCTGCTCTTGCTGCCTGTGAAGTTTGCTGAGGAGGAATCAATGACGCACTCGCCTGCGTTGCTTTTACTGCAAGACAAAATTCAAATTCATTATTAGGTTTCAAATTCAGAATCAGATTATGGCTATTCTTGAATTAAGTCATACCATAAATTATAAAATAATCTATAAAAATATTTTATAATAATTTATAAAAATAACAGTTATAAAATAAAGAGGAAAGTCAAGATAAGCTCGAAGTAGATTACTTCACGAACAAGAAAATCGAACAGGGAAAAATTGGTGGGACGTGATTTTTCTTGCCGCTTGGTTCCAAAGCTTTTTCCAAGTAGACATAAGGGGAATATGAGAAAAAGAGTGAAGAAAGAAAGAACGCGCAAACTAGTTTAATTAATTAGGAACAACTCTAATATAAGAATATACCTGTACACTTATAAGCTCACTGAGGTCCAGCCGACTGTTTGCATGTCAACTGTTAAATATCAAACTCCAATATGGAACACTGAGTTTGCTTTATCTTTGTTTATGATTTGCTCTAGTAAGATAATTTTGCCGGCATAAATTGCTGCCACCAAGTAACTCACTTGCATTAATATTCTGTATTTCCCGCTCATCTTGATAAGGTGGCACCGTACTGATCTGACTTGCTAACTCAGATGGAGACAACATCGTGCTGGGAGCAGAGGCCATACTAGGGGAGGTCATGTCTTGAAATGTCGGCGGTTGATAATCTGCCATGTATGACTGTAGCATGGGTTGATAAACAGGTTGTTGAACTCCTCCAAAATAACCTACTGTTTGGGGAACGGAATAAGTAACGGGCTGGCCAAGGATTACTGGAGGACTAGAAGCGAGCTTCCGCTTTTCTGCTTCTTCTAAATTATCTTGAGCGCGCTGTTTTGCCAAAAACTTTGCTGCCTCAAGATTGACGATCAGTTTTAAAATATTCTCTGCTTTGTTCATATCATCGTCGGCGTCTTTTTCCAACTTGATGAATTTGGTTTTCTTTGTTGCGTCTTGTGATTCATCCGCCATTTTCTTGAAGGTTTTCTCCTCACTTTTAAGCTCGGATTCGAGGTTGGTAGTCTTATTCTCGATGGTTGACGGATTCAATCCAAGTTCTTGTTCTATGCCCGTTAAAGCTTGGGCAGCTTTTATCGCTCGTTCTAATTTTTCTCGAGCCATTTCAACTGGGTCGTCTACAATGAAAATAACAGAATTAACGACAATATTCACTTCTTAAAAGATGAGGAGTGTGTAAGTAAATTCTCCCTTGTGTCTTTTTAGCAATACACGGAAACAGGTAATGAGAGTTTGTATTTTGACGCTGGTGATACCTTGAAGAGGGAGCTGCCGCTTTTCACGTGCGTCGTTTTTGGAATTCAAGGCAGAGGGTGTCTTTTGCGCATGCTCGTTTTCTGCAATAAAGACACAAATAACTGCTTTAGTAATGCTTCAAAAGGAAAAAAATGGACTGAATTTTGATGTTTCCAGGAAGCACCATATTGACGGAAAGTCACCGATCCATTACTGAGCCATAGAAAACCTCCTGGATGAATATTCGAGCCATGAACGTTTCGTTTCCGTTTTTTGTCTTTTAGTAGCTCCCTCTTCGAAGCTCTTAGAGCAAGGATTACAAAATCGTGACAACTTTTTGATTGGATATTTCACATACTAGAAAGATTGTGAATTAATTAACTAGTGACGCAAGCGTAAGAACAAGCAAAATATGGAAACTCAAATTTTTTGTTCATCAATGTCTTTTCTTATTAACAACAAGACAATGGTTGTGCGTATGTTGCTTGTTCGTATGCTTGCGTCGCCTTTATGAAAGTCATCCTATGGGATCCTTGCTGTAATTAGGCAACTACAGTAAATTAAACCTTTCACCGCCGAGGGCGGTAGACAGAGAAAAATCTGTTAAGTGTGAATGGCATTTATGGCGGTGAAAGGGTTAAACCATCCAAGTTCAACATTAGGGTTATTCCTTTGCCAACGCCCATGTTAGTTGATTTTCACGCCAAACAGCATCCAATAACTTATTTCCAGTGGATAAGTTTGGGTAATTGCCGTTCTTTGTTTTTAGACAACGACATGGTTGCCATGACGTTGTCATAACGATGCTGTTTATAACAAGACTCTACGAGAATGTGCGCTCTGATTGGTCAATTATGCTGTTAACATTTGCCTGTGGATAAACGATACTGACGACAACAAAGGATATAAGGATATACAATTCACGTCTGCTCCATTGCTTTCAAATGATGCGCGCGCTTTTTAAAAAGTCGTCTCCGGAGTTTTCTATGATATCGATTTCATTTTATGTTGTTAAAGAAATGGTAAACCTGCTGCGAAAAACTACAGTGTCTTGAGTGCTTAACAAACTTCCTAAGTGCTTCTATACCTCGATGGTTGCAAACTGCATGTAAACCTTTTGTTAAATATTGTATGGTACCGGTTGTGTTAAAAAAAGATAAGGTCTGGCGGACTGAGCTCCTTCGCCTCATGTGTGACATTACCTTTTACCTTTCACCGGTTATGTCGCGGGGTACCTTTCCATTGCACCATAAATCTAGTTACCTTTCTCTCTTCTCACCTGCTTTTTTGATGACATCTTTCTTTTCGTTATTTTCTGTTCCTTTGAAGTGGCTTTCCTGGTCTTCCTCATCTTGATCATCCTCCTCTAAACCTTCGTCAGGGAACTCTTCAACCGACGGGACACCATATTCTTCCAACATGGGATAGCCGATAAGGTTTTCGCCCAGCATTGGACTGTACTGCTGGAGAATCGGTACGTCATCATAAAGCTCTGTAAATTAACACAGAGAAAAATACGGACACGAAAGTCAACGTTTACAGATCACGTTCTGATTCGTTCTGATTGGCTCACTCAATTTCGGTTATCAGCTCATATACCGTATGACCTAATATGGTCATACGGTTATCGCTTGTCTCATCGATTATCGGTTGGTCTAAGAATTTAATGAAAATCAGGAGCTCATTAAGAGGAGCCTCTAACTCCCATACTTGGAAGTCAACCCTCTTTCCGAGTAGATTTATTTATAGAACGCTTTCCTTAGGAAATTCAGCACGTGCACTGTTGTAAAAGCCAATCAAAACAAAGCCATCTCGGCTCCAAGGGAAAAATGATACTTTTCGGGGGAAAAACCTGTTTCTAAAAATAAATTTACTCGAGAAAGTGTTGACTCAAGGAATTAGTGGAAATAGAGACTCTTCTTGGTGAGCTCCTGTGAAAATTTAATGAAAAATTATTCCATTCGCGTTTTTTGAATATGAGACTGATTATAGCCAACTCGGCGCTACATATCCCACATACGCTTTCGCTTATGGAATAATTGTTGAAATATACTACATAGGCCTGAGTTGACTGGTGTTTGAAGCACGGGATTCCGGAAGTATCAGCTAAGCTCTGAGGAAGGGTTATGTCAGGTTTTTAAATTTCTTGCAGTGGTCAAATTAACTTTTACTGACTTAATTGATACTACACAATTTCCGTTCACGAAGCCTGTGGGATAAGGCATTCGCCCACAGAAATGGCGCTTATGTAATTTTGTCGCCTGCGCACCCTGAGAAGAGGTAGCTCCAAACAGAAACGAACTGAAGGCCAGAAGAAGCACCCTCGATGAAACAGAAGCCATATGATACCTGAAAGGCAAACGGAGTTTAATTAAGTCAGGAACGTGCTAAATTTCAGTAATTTGTTGCAAATCCTCTAGAACAACAGTAGCCTACGTGTAGCCTTTTGTTCCCTCGTTTTTTCGTTTGGGGGGAGGTTACGGCTACACGTAGGCTTTTACAACAGAAGCTGTCCCCGTGGAATTAGGCAATCTCCAATTGAACATGTAACTGCAACAGCCCGGCCTGAAATTCCGCTCCGCCCACGGGCCTGAAATTTTGTTGCAGTTGCATGCTCATTTCATTTCAGCCCGGGCGCAAAACGCAAATATTTATGAGAAAATTTACTGAGATGCGAAAACACAATCGATGCGCATGCTCTCGTTTTTTTTTCAGCCCGGGCTCAAAAACTGATGGCGATTACATGGATTTTCAGCCCGTTTGCCCGCGCTGAAAATCGTAGCCCAGTTTCACAAACCGGGCTAGGATTTTCAGCCTGGGCTGAAATTCACCCCGGGCTGAAACCTTAGATTACATGGAGAAGGTTTCAACCCAGGCTAAACCGGGAAAACGGGCTGAAAAATCCATGTAATCGCTATCATTTGTTTAGCCCGGGCTGAAAAAGGAACGTGTCCATGTGCATCTCAGGAAATTTACTCAAGGAAATTTGCGTTTTGCTCCCGGGCTTAAACTCACCATGTAATCAGGCCCTAAGAAAGTATGCATTCAAACTGAATGGTCAAGATCCCCGTAACTAACAAAACATTTCAGTTTGAAAACCCCTCGCAGTTTATGTGCACGGTAGGTTATTAGCTTGCCTGAAAGTAGAAAATACGTCCCATCTACCCACTACCATTCTCTTAGAATTGGCCTCTTGGGCCCTGGGCAGTGACACTTTATGAACATGGGCGCGGTCCTGATGGCATCACAGCAAGTGTTAGGACAGTGAGGGGGTTTGAGTGAAAGTTATTCGTGTGCATTGTAAAATTAATATCTATAGGTAGCTGCTAAACCATGTGATTTACGCAGATCACTGGATCGAACAATTTACATAATTCGCTCGATCAACCATATAACTTTTATCGTTACCTCATTGAAGTTGATAAAAATTATAACTACCCCATAAGTAAACTATCCCAGACACCCGAATAAAAAACCTTGGTCTTATATAAATTATAACTAGGTTTTTAGTTTCTACAGAAGCTGCTAACGTGAACATTGCTTTGCGTGCTTCCCGCATAGGGCTTATTACTGGCATGTACATGTGATGAAATGTTTTCATTCTCCTGTTTTGAACGATGTTTTGGCAACATTTCCAAATTTCAGTTGTGGATATTTAACCTCAATGTTTTTTGAAGAAAGTATGATTATAAAACGCCATAATTAAAGTTCTACTGTCAAAATAGAGACAGAAAAGCCATTAACAAAGTGTTTGCAATTTAAGTTAACAGCTTTGCAGGATTCCATATATACCATCTTTAAGTAGATTTTTAAAATACCGGAAACCTTCAAAAACCAAAACCACCGTTGTTTCAAGTGCTTTAATATGTAAACGATGGTGAACGCAATTTAGTTTGACATGGCGTTTTAGCGAAAGCTAGCAGCTGAGATAACTTTCAGGATTATATAAATTATTTTCATGGCTCAACCTTCTACAAAACCGACTTGCGGTTGAAATCAATCAAGCCAAATAAAAGGCACAGCGTTTAATCGATGATCTTTGTGTTTATGCCTCTTCAAGTTAATGTGAAGGATCCGATACGAACAAACGCTTGGGTAGCCATGTTTTTCGGGGACACCTTTATGATTATAGTCATGACATGAAATAATATATTACCTGCAAATCCCGGTCATAGGTTTTCCATTTCTTGACACCAAACAGTATCAAAGAGTCGTTGTCCGCCGACCCACGGAAAATAAAAACCCAAGCGCAAAAAAGAGGAAATTCAACTGGCAAAAATTAAAACATAATTCGACTTTTCGCACAAGAATTCATTCAATAGGCCGCCATTGAGTTCCATCGATGGTGTAAAAATATGAACTCAGAATGGGTTATTGCCTGAGATCATCTTTCCAGTTGTCCAATGAGAGGTCGAGATTTTAACAAGCGTTGTTGCATTCTCACATCCCAGGACGTAAGACTGGTCAAGCGAAAAAACGCCCTCTCACCTGTTGTTTCATTGACCAATTATAAACAAAAAAAATGTGTTTTGAACCAGAGGAAAGTATATGATTTCTTGCTTCCATGTCAAAAATTATTGATTTTTTTGTAAAGACGCTAGGCGCGAACCTTGATTTTGAAAGTGAAAGGCGAGAGAGAGGAAAGGGTGCATTTGTTATCTTTCAAAGTATTTCCATCTGTGTTGAAAAGTAAGGTCAAACTGTGAATTGTCAATTGAAAATTGATATTCCAATGTTGGTTTGTGCGAGATGAAGTTCGACGCTCCCGCAGTCACCGGCTATCAGACAGCGGTTTGCTACGTGAATATATCTTTAAATAATATGTATTTAGTATGTATCTGTATATGCTCCGTATTTTAGCTGCAAATGTAATCTCTCGAAGACATTAGCTCCTGTTGTTATTCTGAAATTCGAGATGAAATAAAGTTTATGCATGTATGTAGGTTACCTTTCGCAGGGCGCGTGCGCACACTTTGTAATCTGCGACTCCAGTGCTTACCATATGAGAGAAAAAATGACTTTTCCCTTGAATATTTAAGCGATCGAATTCTTGCACTATATTGACAAGGGCGGTTTGGAACTGTGAGTAGGCGTGGAATTTGTCTCATATGGTTTAGAGGCCGACATATCTCTCCCTCAATGCCGTACCGGGAGGCGAAGTTGGTAGCAGAAAGCAGCGAAGAGCAAACTGCGTCCAAAAGCGATCGCACGGACCGAAATCCCGGGATGACTCGATTGGTACGACGCTCCAGCGCTATGTCTGGAGGTACTGCGTTTTTCTCTCTTGTTCAAACATTCCGTCCGCGCATGCGTAAATTTTCTGGCTCTCCGATACCTAGCCTACCAAAAAAATTACCATGCTGGTCTGTACCAGCAATTGACGTTTCAGTTCTATATTCTACAGGCATAAACGTAACGTAAGAACCGTGCGTGTCTGGTCTTCTCGAGACAGAGGTGAGAGATGGTTTCATGCAGAGTGGGACGCCTAAACGAATGCTCTGTTGTAAACATGGCGGTTCACGAGTGAAGTTGTCTCTCTGGCCTTTCTGTGGACGAATTCCAGGACCTACCGATACAATTTGGGCGAGTTTTGAAAGCTAAAAACTTCAATCGATGCGCTATTTTGCTGGTAGGACTGGGTGGCCCGACACTTATGAAAAAATCTATGAAATGAGGAATCGGGAGTCTTCCCTTGTCATGGAATGGCAGAATTACCCAGAAGTCTTTTTGGGCATGAGCGAGGCAACTTAAGAAGCACGAGACTGGCCCTCATCGAATGGTTGAAGCGCGCCTGGAGGAAAAGATTTCTAGCCAGATACTCAGGAGTAGGCCTGGTGTGTGCTGTTAACGTAGATTTTGGATTTCTCAACAAGTTTTTATCATAGAAAATTCGCGACAAAGTTGCGCTTTCATTTCGCTATAATCCTCGTGTCAAAAAAAACGGTATAATGTAAATAAGATAATAACGAGATTTATATTTGCAGCTTACCTGTCCTCTTACTACTAAAGTCAAACTCTACATTTCTATGAAATAAGCGCTTTCAAAATTTCCTTATATTACTTTATAAAAGTATGTGGTTTTTTTTGGAAAAAAAGGGGTTTTCTGATTATATGATCTTATATGAAAAATACGTTTTCTCTCCTGTCCTCTTCTTATGCATGATCTTCGCGGAAATTAAATTCTGTCCCTCAACAAACCTAGAACAAGCAGTTATGGTCTTAGTTCTTTTTTCTTACGTATCAGCTAAGTTGCGGAATGCGCTACCTGATTTTATCCGTACCGATGAGTTGACTGGTTTTAAAAGAGAATCCAGAGTTAAAATAGAGAATGAAAGATTTCTGTTCCATGCTTACGTTGTGGTCAAAACCTCAAATTTGGTGATTTCACGTCGTCGTTATGCAGAGTACCGCTAAAATACGTGCTAAAATCCAGCACGATTATTTAATCTTTTAACCAATGATGTTACTGTTTTGTGGCGATGTCGTGGTCGTAGCCGTCGTCGTTTGTTAAATTCTCCAGTGTCACCATGTGTACGAAAAAGTGAGCGAAAAAGAAACGTCTCTCGCAATTTTTGTTTTCAAGTGACACGGAGACATGTTTGACCGCTGACCGATTGGCTCAGTTGGTTGAGCATCAGACTACTGTGCGGGAGGTCTGGGTCTTTGAATAACTGAGGAATTTGCTCTGAATTTACTGTCATCGTTAATTTAGAAGACTGAAAGCTTGATATGGATTATGGGAAATGGTCATATATTTTAAAAGACAACCCAAGTGTATGGAAGTAGGACTCGAACCTGGGAATGTTCATTATTAACCCGTCACCTAACCACTTGACCACCGCACTGCTAGCTGCTCAAGAACAATATTTTAAACACTATTTGATAATGCTGTTTTATCAAACGACAACAAACAATATTACAAACTGCAAAGGTCGCTTTGCAAACTTCACGACAAAGCTAAACATTTTAAATCCAAGCTTAGGCTCAAATTATTAATCCAGCCTAGGCCAAATAATTCTTCAGCAGCGATATTCTATGGAAGTCTTGAATAAATGTTTTTTTGAGACCGCGGTGTCTTGATCTTCAGTGGTGAAGCGGAAAGAACCGGTTCCTATAGAGTAGAAGCTCCAGGTTCGAATTCAATCCAAGGATATGATTTTTTTTTTATTTCCTTATTTTCGTTGTTACCACAAGTCCTGGGAGACAGTGTCCTAAATTAACGATAATAGTAAATTGAGAGCAAATTAAGAATTAACGATAATCGTTAATTTAGAGAAGAGATCATGTTGCTTTTAGCCGGCGAGGGTTTCGCACCAGAAAACGAAGGGCTCTGGAGTCCCTGGAGACATTGCAGTCCCAGTTCTAGGACTTCCAGAGTTCATATATGAGTCGTCAATAGTAGTAAAAATGGCGGCACTCCAAAACATCTACATTTGAGGAACAAAAGAGCCCCGCCTGCTAAGAGAAGCGATGGAATCTGGGAACGAGAATGGAGATGAACAATGATGAAACAAAGAAGATTTCTCGTGCCCAGACTGACTTTGTTAAAAGTATCAACGTTTCCGTAGAGCTCTCATCCCCAATTTCCCCATCGTCTTAAGAAGCTCTCTTGCATATAAAACTATCCAAATAATTAGAAAACAACAGCTGCTTATTTTCTTCTTTAATTTACTTTTTAAAAAAAATAGTAATAATTCCTAACATATCGGTCGACTCTATCTGGTTATTGATACTGAAAAATTCCGCGAAATTTTCAGGTCCGTTATTCTTCATCAGTTCGGCAAATCTAGTTTTCTTTTTAATGCGTGAGTTTTAAATGACATATTTTCGTTGCTTGTTCTTCCCTGTTCAGATTTCTGAATTTTGTTTCGTTTGTATGGTATAACAGGCTTGATAGCGTCCTCGTTGATTGTGTTCAGTGGTATTCTCGGTCCTCTGGGCTGTGTGGTCATTTGAGAACAGGGTCTGCTTCCAGGAATCAGACCAGAAATCGCCTTAATGGCATTTGCGCCGGCCTTCTTGAAAAATCCCAGAATGTCCCTTGTCTCGCGCTGTTTTGGAGATGCCGATGCTATAAAGACAAAAAAAAAGAGAATAATGATGATTGCATTTTTAAAATACCAAAATGGTAGTCAGGGGTGAAAAAAACCGTGATTCAAAACGTGTTGTCACCGACCAAGATAGAAAAAAAGTAATGACGTAGTTAAACCATTTTTCCCTTTAAATAATTCTTTTAATCTGAAAAGTGAGCATAGTAACAGCATAGAGAAAAACACGAACGTAAAAAAATCTAAATGCACGGTTTTGCTTATAACGCGAAAGTGAACGTAGCTATCAGGTTTCGACGACCTGAGCCGACTCACTTGATTCTGAAGCTTTCAGTCAGATTGTCGAACCTCGCAAACGACACTGTCACAAACGAGAGCCCTTCTCAAGAATATCTATTATAGTTTAATATCACCAAACTATTATTCCCAAATAAATATTTCTTCAACTTGCATTTGCTAACTTTATTATTGCCTTTTCTGTCCGAATAGTTGAGTGATACTAAAACAATTAGACCCTTCGCCCTCAAGGGCCACGGGTTAATAGCCCATTCGGATTCGCCTCATGGGCTATTGACCCGTAGCCCGCAAGGGCTACGGGTCTAATTGTTAAGTAACAGGGGTGGATTCAGGATTTTTCTTAGCAGGGGGTACACTACCCGGGAAGGGCGTAGCTGACTGGTGACGTTTTTCTTTCCTTTTTTGCGGAATACAATGCAGTTTTATTAGAAAGCCGCAGGTCATCTCAAGGAGGGGGGAGGGGGTTGCGCACCCCCTGCACTCTCCCCCTAGATCCGCCCTTGTAATGCACATGAGCTTTCTCGCCACAATTGAAAATGTGCCCATACTGATAAGGACAGAGAAGTAAACTCTACCAATGTAGTTATACAGTTACCTTACTGAATAGATTATCTGTATAATAACATTTAAAAAACGAAACCCTTTGGATTGTCTTTCCTGGATTCAAACTATTTTCAAACGATGTTCCCTCGAGAAGTTGTAATGTGCCCTGGCAGGAGCTCATGACTATGAGCGTACTACTACGTTGTATTTGTGGAACGGTGCTTTTACAGACCGAGTTATTTTTAGATTATAATAACATAATAAAGAAAATATTATTAGTTAACATTAATATTATTGTGGACCTACTTAGCAAGAAAGGAAAATAATAAAAAAAGGAAGGGAGGTTGTGATATAAGTAAGAATAATACATGTAGAACAGATAATTGAATGAGGGAAGCAAAACTTAAGTGACAAAAGTAATCTTTGAGTTTACTTTTATAATTGGAAAGAGTGAGGGAAGTACGAAATGAAAGAGGAATACTGTTCCAAACTTGAGGACCTTGAACACAGATGGAGTAAGAATATGTCAAGGAGTGAATATGAAGGCTATCTCTTTGACGAGTAGAATAGTGATGATAGTCGGCATTGAAATTAAAACCAAACTTTCCAGCTGATCACAAGTCATAAGAAATTATCACCCATGGGATTGAGAATGGACACTCGAGCAAGGCAAATCTTATTTGAGAACTCTTTTAAAAAATATCTTGATCTGCGAAAATGCCGTTACATAGACCAAGTATTGGAGCTGTAGGCTCCTGGCTCTGGTCAGCGGCATTCTGTTATACCTGCATAGGTACTATACCTGGATGATTTAAGGTGAGACAAAAGCTTTAAAATGCAAAGCCGGACACTGATCCTCGCATGGAGCCGACCTGCTTTCATTCTCGGAATCCCTTTCACTTTAAAGGGAAAGTGATGTTTTTGTCACTTCGTTGTTCTAAGTTATTGCCAGTTCTACAGTTCGTTGATGACACCTACCCTGTTATAGCGCTACTGCATCGACGCGTATCAAAGGAAACAGGTCACTACAGGTAACGCTAAGGTTTTCTTTAACAAAGAAATGACAAAACTCAAAATAGAACCGGGAACCGACAACAAACCGAGACTGGCGGTATAGACTCATAGTTGTCATTAACAATAATAAATGAAAACAAATATTTACGCTACGTACCTTCCATTCCAAGTTCTGTTGAAAGAAAAATGAGGATTAACATTACCAACATATCGCATCCCTCCTCTCCGATGTCCTTTTGACTCCAGAAAAGTTTCAGTGCGTGTATTTCACCTAGGAATCGGAAGCCGTGGGCTCATTGCTTTTTGATGCTATTTCACAAAAAATGGAGGTGGGCTATTTGTAAACCATTCACAGTGGCTGATGTTGCTAACGCAAGTAAACACGTTGAGACATAAGCCGCCTATTTACTTATTCACGTGGCTGGTGACGTCTATACAGGTATAAATATATGTCAAGTAAAACACAGAAAGCTTGGAAACAAAGTGTCCTTTCAAATGTCTAAATCTGGTTTCTCGATGTCAGTTTCTTTTTACGTCTTAAGTTGAGTTTTAAGATACAAAAAGCGGCATTTAAGGAACATAACACAAAATAAATTAACGAATGAAGGAAAACTGTCAGCTTCTTTTATTGATTCTTTTTCTTTAATTTGCTCCTCGCTTTGTTTTCCCGAGAAGCGTGAGGTCAGTGTATTGCAAATCGATTCCCAGTGCCTTTACCAGACTCTGTAATAGGCTAAGAAGCTGACCAATTAGGACAAACCTACAAGAATAATCAACATTAGATGGACCTTTGTTCACAACCAGAAGTAAGTGGGTAGTTTCCAATGCATACAAGCGTATGTACTTTGTTAACTGCATGTCAACAAAGGAGATGCAAGGCAAGCTGACTGTGAGTGCTGACTGTGGCTGTGTGGAACCAACTGCACGATTTGGCGGTTTAGGAGTTACATAATCTATCAATATATCATATGAGAGAGTGTGGGGCCGCGCGCGATAGTTCATGCATCTTAAATAAGGTGAGGTTTGCTTATACGCTCGATGCAAGCATGACCTACTTAAAAATCCCGTTAGCAGAAGAGTACAACTCCGATGTATTTTTTGTAGAGACATGTATTCGAGTTTAACTTTAAAGTCATCTTTATTCCCGTGTAATCCCTTTGAGCGTTAGCCCTAGTAATGAAAATGGCCCCACAGAAGGACAAGAACTATGCATCGGGAGAAATGGTGCGACATTTACGCATATCAATGAGCCATTTCAGCGGACTATTCAAGCGTGAATGCGCGATAAAATCGTCAAAATAGTAAAGAAAATGGATGTTTAGGGGGCGATAGACTGACTAAAATCGTCTTTTCTGGACGTAAAAATGCAATTTCTTTAACATGATAGAGCGGATTCTTATACTTAAAGGGTTAATATATCACGGTGGCCTATTTTTAAGTGAAATAAACGAGATTAAGTTGTAGACTTTTTACTTTGAAAATCGGGCTTTTTGCGGTATCGGCAGTATGGAAAAAGACCCTTATTAGAGTTACACATCGATTTTCTGCCGAACTAAGGACAAATGTTCAGATGATAGAGCAGATTAGTTAATACACATGTATTACCTATACGTTAATAGCTTTTTCTCAAAATTTGGAGCAGAATAAGTTGTAGACTTTTGCGTTTGAAAATATACGGTTTAAACTTGGCGCGTTTTCGGAGTCAAGCTATTGTCTTTGCGAAAACAATGGTTGCCATGAAGAAAGAATGCGCAGTAATATGTTATTGATGAAAACCAGTCATCTGTAGCAGCCTAATCGACAAACTTCTAACAAGGCAGAAAAACCAGTCGCGCGCGAAATTTAAAGTCGCTTAGCAATCACAGCTTGCGGTCGGTAATAAACAACACTGTTTCAAAGATGTCTGATGTAAGGGTAAATGACTTGGACCAGGAGCTCTTTTCAGAGCTCACAGAATCCCTGGTCCAACCTTTACTTGTGCATGTAGTTGCACCGTTTCACCGTTTGTAAACGGAAACGATCCAAATTATTGTGTTCAAATTAATGGGAAAGTTTTATGGGAATGGAGGATCATGGATGGCAGCTTGAAGAAACTATTCGCTGTTCTTCAGAGCAACCTTCGTGCGAATGGCTACCAACTTGAGGAGTCTGCGTTTGATCGGGTCTCTCTTTTACTGAATACTAAAACAAGAACTTTCGTGGCTAAAATTAACCAACTAGTTAGTTTTGTTTTCCCTCGAGTCCTGATGTTTCCCTCGACTTCGTCTCGGGAAACATCAGAACTCTCGGGAAAACAAAACTAACTGTTTCCCTCGGGACCATACATTAAGTGTATATTATTACAGTTGAACCCACGTTTCAGCGGTGTTTGTTTCAGAGCGCGCAGAAGCGAGGCATTCGGGTCAACATTCCATCAGATATGGAGAAAAGTAAGACATTTAGCGAACGGAACGCGAAAAACAAAAACAATGAGTTCCTATGCAGAATTACGTTTTTTTCAGAAGAAGAGAAACTACAGTTGTTGAATGGAAGCTGCCCTCGATAGCTTTGAGCATTTAGGATTGTTACTTCGGTTAACACATCCATATGTTCTGCAATGCCTTGCCATACTTTCCGCGATAAAATTAGGTCAGACATACCTCAAATTACTCGAAAAGGAGCGAAAGAAACAGTCAAGAATCAAGAAATCACACAGTCCTTCGATAAGAAATTATTCTTTTGACCCGAAAGACTCGTTTTCGCGCCTTCTGAAACTAACACCGATGAGACGTGGACTCAATTGTCATAACAACTATTTCTTGTGAATACAATGGCTTGTTGGATGAACAACACGACTCCGAAAGCCATACTGAATATCCAACAGCCGCCATTACGCAATGCAACGGACGCTTCGGAAAACAGACTTCAGATCTAAAAATAACTTTTGTGAATTCACACATCACGGTCAACGCCCCACTCTTCCTCTTTCTTGTCAGTCAAACGATAATATGAAGCCAATCCTTGCCTCCTAAAACAAATGGTTAAGAAACTGCTCTACCGCATCCTCCGTGTGTTGAGAAGTGATCTTATTAATATCGCTCGGTTTGATACCGAATTTTGTTCCGATGGCTTTAGCAAGAGCCTCAGCCTTCTTCAGCGAAGAATTCACATCATTAAACACTTGTCTGAGCCTGTTCTGTGTTTCACAATGAGCTAGAAGTGCTTGCGCCACTTTTAGCTTTAAAGTGTTCGTTTTCTTGACCTTGGCCGCCAAAAACTCAATCGTATCAGCACCAGGGTTATTTTGTGTGGCCAGGGAAGTCTTATTTACTTTTTGATTCTGTCTTGTCGAAGGCTGTTGAGAATGCGTCGGTTCCATCACGTGATTCACATCGACGTCCTTGTGTTTTTCATCGCTAATGACTTTCCCGTTGCTTGTTCTGGCGCTTGTAGTGCGAGTGGCATTACTTATTGAAGCTACAGCCATTCCTTTACTTTGATGCTGATTTTCTGTCTGTTCTTCTTCTTTCGTATTACCTGTTTCTGTGCTTGAAAATCTGTTTTTAATTGACCTAGCCCCTTGTGCTGGCTTAAGCGAGCCTTCTGGGATTTTTGTAAGGCTTGTGCTGCCTTTTGGGGAAGAACTTGTAGATATAATTTGCTTGGTCGTGTTCTTGAGAGATAACTCCTTCTTGAATGCTACAGCTACCAATCGGCCCTTTTCTCCATGCTCTTGCTTTCTTGTATCATTTACTTCCGGAAATCTAGGCTTCTTTGCAGATTTCTGTGTTACTAAGGGATACTTCTCACGGGAAGTCAATATGTTCGGACTCTTTAAAGTCTTCCGGGAAGCTGTTTTGTTATGATTCTCTTCCTCGTGAACAATTATTTTGCTTTTTATTGCGTTCTTGTTTTCGTGAACCCGTGGGATAACTTTTCGTTTTTGCACCTGCCTATCTTTCAATTTTCTTTTTTTTTTGTGGTATCCAGTCTTATCCACTTGCTGCCCTTCTCTAACTCTTGGGTTAACTTTCCGCGCTTTTTCCGTTTCCAGCTTTATTGTGCGCGCTTTTTTCATTTTGGTGGGATTTTTCGGAAATTTGGATCTTCGCGAATACCGACTTCCTCTACTTTCGGCTTTTTTGAAGATAGCTTTTGTTTGGTGCTTCGATACCGAGTAAGGTTTAGTCTTTTTCGGAGAGAAAATGACTTTAGCCTTCAAGCTTTTCGCATTTTTATGCGACCTCTTTTTTCCCCGCTTTGAAATAGTTCTTTTCCTCAAATTTTCCATGATTTTCCAATACTTGTCGAGTCCTTTTCTGTGGAAATATTTTCGTAACACGTCTGGTGCCATCTTGGTGAGAATTGCCAAAACTCGCTTATGCCTGTTCGTCAACTTGTTATGGTTGCTTAGTGCTTTCGGTAGAGGCCTAGCTATATCCGATTTTTTATTTTCTATGATCGGCTCTGCACTGGTAGCGATGATCTCGATCAACTGTCTGTACGCCTTTTCAGGTACACCAAGATCCTTTTTTGCATCCAAATCAGCTCCGATCAGTTCTTTTACAAGGTTAGCTTTGCTTAATTCGTCGGTACGTTTTTGAACGTTTTTCGCTTTGTTACCCCTCTTCGCTTGTACAGGAGTTCTTTGCTTCGCGCGTCTACTGTTTTTCTTTTTCATAGTTTTGTCCTTACGTTTCTTAGGTTTCCTACTCTTTTTAATTTTCGTTGTCTTGCTTTTCATCACAGAAACACCCTTCTTTTTCTTAGGATATTTTTTGACCTTTTTGTCATTATCAGTAGTTGCTCTGCGTTCGATATGTTGGCTTGCTTCCGATAACAGGTTCGTATCCGTTCGTGACTCTCCGAAGTCGACATCAACAGATCGTCTCGACCGAAAGTGCATTTGCTCGTCTTCTTTCAAAAAGCTTCCAGATTCTCGAAGTAGCCACTGGTTTATCTCGTTAGCGATTTGTTTCGACTCCTTTTCAGCTTCTTCAATGATTTTCTCAAGACTTAGATCTGTGTTAAGATTACCTATAAAATATAAACCAGATAAAATTGTTACGAAACGTTCATTTTCATTGTGAGTTCCAAGAAATGGAATGTATAATATACGTCAACTGTCCAGGAATAAAAATGGCATGAACAGAGTTGATATTGAGCGAGGGAATTGAAAAATTATCGTTCTTCACAAGACCTAAATTTAGTCATTTCATGACGACAGAGAAAACATTGAGAAATCTGCCATAATGTGAAACGCTCTCGGAGAGTTGTTTTGTTCTAGTTCTCTCTTTGCGTAATAGTACACTGTTAATGTAGTTTCAGTGTTTTTTTTTAGTACAATTCATAACCAAAGCTCACTAGTATAAAATTCCTGATCACTCAATAGGGATGACATCAAAAGAATTTTATCGGGGTGCGATACATCCATATCAATGTTCTGGCGATTTTTGATATAATGTTGTGTTTTGACCTTGAAAAAAATGGCCAGTTTTCTCACACTTCAGCCATGCATTTCCAATATTTTCACCCTTGGCTTCACATGACAAAAAATACCGTGAGCCAAGAGAATATGAGATAAGAAAGCGAAGCGAATCCCTAAGCCGCGATGATAGGTATTTCAAATTTTTTCCAGATTTGTGGCCATTCTGAAAATGTTATTTTTATCTCTTGTTACCATGACGGCCAGGTCCACTTGAACACCAACTGACCAATCCCTGGCTTGCACCTGACGTCATGGCAGCCATGTTGGTGTACTGAACCATAGCGAAAACGTCTTTTGGGAATTTGGCTCTATTATTATGCAAATACACGAGCGACATTTTGCTTTTGTTTTGTACAAGAATTAGATGTCCGTGAAATAACCACGCAGTCTCACACAAAACTAAGGTCGTGTTCTATTGGGATCAACCGTTTCAACCGCAACTGGTTTCGGTTGAGGCGGTTGAGGTTTCCCAAAAGAACACTTTTCCAACCGTTTTCGGTTAAAACGCGGTAACTCCTGGGAATAGTTATTACCAGACTTCTCAGCGTTGACAAGTTGAGGCCTGAAAGCAACACGGCAGGAGCCCACGGCCGACTTTAAATGGCCCACGTAAACGACAGCGGTCGCTGCCAATGCTTTTTCAACCATTTCAACCTAGTTTGATGGCGGTTGAAAAAGTTGATCAACCAAACCAACCGAAAACGGTTTTTTCCCAATAGAACACTAAAAAACCCAACCAACCTAACCAACTAAAAACGGTTGATCCCAATAGAACACGACCTAATAATAGATTTCAAAAAACTTATCGGCAAAGTGCCAAATAAGGAGGATTCCCTCTGTTACTTCACATTCTCGTGCTTGAGCGCTCTAATGTGTTTCTTGATGAAGAAAATGTCGCATTATTTTTGGTAGCCATACAAATCTGCTGTTTACCAAGAGCGATGGACTCCTGTGTTTGCTCATTAAAGTAAGGCTAAAATACAACCTCGTTCCCAGGGCTTTTCACCACCGAAAGCCCGCCCGTCCCACTCTCGGTGGTGAAAGGCCCTGGGAACGAGGTTGGGTAAAACAGCCTGAAACTGCCCCCTTCAGGGTTCCGAGTCTTGCCAGGATTGCGGACGACCTGGACTGTTCTCCGTGGTGATTCCAAATTCCAATTCCGGGATTCCAGATTTTACCCCACTGGATTTGATTAGCTGCAATCATAGCTGGGTTTCCAGGGTCCCGGTTCCACCAAACTAATATTTCTTGGATTCCGGGGGGAGCAAGCCATGGCTCAACCGAATGACTTTTTTCAGTCTTTCTTTCTTAGTTTTCCGTGACTTCCATCAAAAAGTATCGTTTAAATTACCTATTTTACCTTTAGCTGGTTGGCAAAACGCTTTGACGACAAACACGACAAACACGTGTGGAAAGTAGGAGTGTCTTGGCCTCATAATCTCGCATGCTATGAAAAAAAACACCAGACTATTTTAAACATTTTATAAAATCAATGAGAGCAGAATTTTATTTGGTTAAAGCAAGGATCAGTTGAATGCTCTTCTTAGAACTTTGCGCGTGTGCTTTTATCACGCGAGTTCTTTGGAAAAGGGCAAACTGAGCAACGAAAAGGCGTCGTAGTAAACAATTTAAAGAACAACGACCATCGCTGTTGACACCCGTGGGTTTAGTAATGTGCACTTCTGGACATAAGGGCGTAGATCTCCACAAAACCTTCCTCTGGCAAAACCAATGTAATGTATATTAACGATCTCTCTAAACTGCCTCCCGGAAAGTTAGAGCACGTAAAATGTACGTAAAATATGTTAAACAACAGTTTATATTATTTACTTAACAACCGTAAACAAGTTCCAAAAGACATGCTGAACCGGACGAAATTTTCAATTGATTCGTGAAATAAACAAACCAAACTGTTCAGCTACAGGACTGAAAACTTTTCTCGCAAAATACTTTGGGTTGGGTTATCGGCTACAACCTGACCCTGAGCAGTTGACTACTTTAGCTTACCTCCGTAGGCGCCCTTTATTTTCCTGATCTCCTACAGCATGACCCACTAACAAAATTTATAATTTCGTTTGCACACTGATAGAGCTCCCAGATTACGAATTATCTAGCAGTTTATCCAATGTAGTCTTTTATGAGTAAAAAGAATAAGTGGATAATTTTATGAATTTCAACTGGAAACTTGTCGAGTTCTCCAGCGTTCTGTCAAGGTACCCGTTGGGTGTGATTAACAATTAATGTTGCTTTGATATGGCAAGTGACCCAGCCTTTGTTTCTGTGTTCACTTGCCGATTGCGGATTGTGATCTTTTGTAACCCCTTTCACTTGAGTCCTTATTGTCCTTAAATCACAGCGCAGAAAAAAGGCCGCGCTTAGCACTGAGTGGAATTCACACGGACGGTTTCCTGACTACGAACCTACTAGGTGAGTCTTAGCTGGTTTTATGACGATTGAAATTCTGCGTGGTTTGCTCAGGGTAGTGAGAATATAAGGAATGCAAGTGCGATTTCGGGAGGGGCTTTAACTACCCCACTCTCCCTGAGATACGCTGACATTTGGCAAGCTTCAATCATGTCCTTTTTTAGACATCATGTAAGGAAAAGTGAAGGAGCCTGGATACAAGGTCGGTGAATTTTCACAAGTAACGCAATCATCAGCATACACCTTATTCCAAAATTGCCGCTGATTTATGCGGATACAAATTGGCCCTTGTTGCCTCGTTCAAGATAAAATATTCTTTTGAATTTTAAGCTTAAGAACGAGGCATCAAGGGCTTATTTGAATAAAAACAAAAGAATACTGATTTTTGGATGAAGGTGTATTGGCAAAATACGCAGACTCACGCAGTAGTGTCTTTTGGCGACACGTAAAATGTCGCTTGTGCTTATGCTTGCAATGCTAGTGAAAACCAGCCTTAAGAGCTCGTGTCTCGTACTTGATTCAGTGCCTAAATTTCTGATAAAGCAATTGAGCACAAGAGAGAGCGTAAGAGAGCTTCATCAGAGGTGGAGAGCTTTTCAGTACGTTATTGACAAGAAGGCAAAAGGGCCCAGTGGTTAGGGCGACTTGCTTTGAAATCCGAACCGAACACACCGCGTTCAAGACCCGTTCTCACCGCTCTTTGAATTTCATCCTGCATGGCAGTTCCTCGTTCAACTTCTCGGCGGTACTTGTAAATAGCCAACTGGTTTACCTCCGCTCAGTCGGGATTCTAAAAAGTTGTTGTTCTGTTCTGTTGTTTCACTGAATTCGTTTCATTGGAAAAGCCCCTATGTGGCCGCGGGATTGAGGATCAATAATGATTTGAAACCAAATAAGTACCGCATTAGAGCAAGAACACTGCGTATCAGAAAAAGGAAAGGAAAGGAAAGGAACTTTATTTAAGTGTCTAGTCGTTCTAGCGCTGGAGCGCTAATTGGGGACACTGTAAACTGAAATTAACAATGAAAATAAATCAAGTCAAATGTTGGTTTTTGAGGAGAGGGGAAACAGGAGTACTCGGAGGAAACCTCTCGGTGCGGAGAAGAGAACCAACAAACTCAACCCACATATGACGCCGAGTCTGGGAATCGAACCCGGGTCACATTGGTGGGAAGCGAATGCTCTCACCACTGCGCCATCCCTGCACCCCAGACTACAGCATTCTAATTAAGAGTGTTTAAATGTCCGGTTTTTGTTAGAAATTCCTCAGTTTCGTCTAACAGAGATATTGGCGGAATTTACAAAAATAGGTTTATCAATGTTCAAAAATGTCTACCCTTACGAAAAGCATTGTTTCTCAAGGGAATTGTCACAAATGGTGGTTTTCTGTCTGAACGGCGGCGTGAGTTTCTTTTAATATGTCTGAGTACTGAACTCAAATCTCCGGCCAGTAGAGTGTTTTCAATTAGCGAGTATCGTTGGCGCGATCCGCCACAGGTACCCCAAGCTAACTTGAAATAAAGGTTGCAGCAATCCGGAACATGTGCTTACAAAACATTTTAAGAAATGGAAAATCTTCTGCCCTGTCTTGACTGGTAGCATTGATGAATGTAACCCCTCCACCTTTTAGTATTTTTGGATTGTGTATATACAAAGCATCATAAACACTTGTGATGATATGCTGTGCTCACTTTACAATGTTAAAACAAAAAGAATCTCTATTGATCAACGAGTGCATGTTATATTAAAAATGACTTAAGACTCATCGAGATTACAATTTTATTATACTTAAAACAAGAAACAGATTTGCATTTGGAAGATTTGTCAGCCGATTTTGGCTGAATGAAGACTTTCCTGTTTTTCTTTTGTGAACATGTGGCCAAACTGTCCTTGCATGTTAAAGTCTACTTCTTGAAATGTACGTAATCAAGTCCCATATGCTCTCCAGCGTGCACTAAAGCTATTTCCGCCTTCCGTATCACATCTTTCACCATTTGACTTCCGCCTTTTCCTTTCTGTCTCATGGCGGCCACCTTATCCGCAAGCGCAACAAATTGCTTAGCAACTTTAAGCTTCTTACGAGCCTTGTTAAGCTTCCATTTGATTTCCGCTACTTTGGTTTTGAATTTTGGTATCTTTTCCAAGACAACGGACGCGGGGGTCTCGGCGTCCTTCCCTGTTTCCGGTTTGGAAGCCTCGGCGTGCATGAGTTCAGTGACGAGTGAACGGTTACTGTCTCGTGGCTTCGACTTCTTTTCTGCAAACAAAAGTTAAACAGGGCAGGTGTTGCATTGAACTTACAATTACAGAGAACTGGTCATGTCTGACTCCGCATCATAAAATTTGTCCTTGAATTTTAGGTGAAAACCAGGGAGGTATACCTTTTATAAAGACAACCGATCAGGCGGAACTCGGCAACAAATATACTTTCCAGGAACTATCCCACGGAATGTCGAGCACTTCGTGCGCCGGCGGGGCTATACTTCTACGCAATCGTGATTTGCTTTGTTGACAAACAAAAAAAATTCAACCATGTGACACAGATACACTTTCATATGAAAGAAGATAAATTAGAGCCGTGCATGTAGCGTCGAGAAATCCTATGATATTAGTCCTCAAAGTACGCTATCTTTTTCGGTAAACATTAACAGGTTACTAGTATTGGTTGATTTAAATAGATAACAACTTGAAGGGATCAACAAGTGTGCGAACAAACTGTAAATTCGATGCTTTGATACAAACCGTTTTTCGTTGCCGTGGATAATGTCACTGTTAATAGAAGGACCAAAACAAGGGAGATATCCGCCCTCATCTCTAGTTTATAACTATTAACGAGACTTTGATGAACCCAAGAAA
>OX421452.1:32606480-32611480 GCA_949126865.1 Montipora capitata | reverse complement strand
CAAAAGAAGCAACTTGGTCGAAAATAGTGGTTCGCATCACCCTAAGTTTTGTTATTTTCTGGATCCCGAGGTGCATTTTTCTTCTGTTAGATAACAGCAATGCAGAAGGTGTTCACGAAGTTGCCGACGGCTTGACTGAAATCATGACCTATTGTTTTCCGGCGTCGTTCGCTCTTTTGTTGGGGTACTGGAGTAAAGAATTCAAAGAAGAATTTGCGAATATGCTTTGTCCCTACTCCTGGTATCAGAAAGCCAAGGATATGAAGAAATATCGTTTGGGAGAACCAAATACAGTGAAGCCGTCTATGATTTATAGAAAGCATACCAAGAACTTTGCAACCTAGTACAAAAAGAGGATGTGCTCCTTAGTTGGCTGTCTTTTCCATCGCATAGTGTTTACCACAGGCAAACCAGGCTTCGGTTGTTCAAAAGGTGAAGAGATAAATCACTTATCCAGCGGATGCAAGCGACACCAATTGAGTTATCCAGTGGATAATGATTTATCCAATGGACAGCGCTATCCACCCTTTGAACAACTAGGGCCTGTTCTAAAGTGGAGATCCCAAAGAAGGATCATTTCTTTGTAATTTAGGAGGATAAATTTGCATGCACACACAGGACAACTCTATATTATTTTACATTATTCAGTAATCCTCAGTTGTGCTTTTCGTGTTAGGGCAAGTGAGGTTGAGGACCTCTTTTTATGATAATTGCCATGGGACGTGAAACAATAATACTAACATGACACACTTCTAGGATGATAAGGCAATGCTGTGGAAATGGCTTCATCAGACATCAGACATCCCTCACTGTTTCTTTCAGCAAGTTGAGCTTAAACTGGTCGTAATTTTCTTCCACTACACCAGGTTTGACTGAGTGTCGTACAGGAACTATCATGTTGTATCTTTTTGGCATTGTCTTCTTTTGAAGTTAACCCATTGACTGACCTGGGGGTTCCCCATTGACGAGTAAAATCGTCTGGTGTTAGACAGAGTAAAATACTAAGTATGGCCGGTTTAGGCTGGTTTAGGGGTGAATGGGTTAAGTTAGTCAAGAGGACATTTCATAAATAACAAATTTCCTTATTTACTTTCAGCAAGGCTTTTTGAGATAACATTTGAGTAACTCTAGTAATTTTTATTATTATATTGTAGCCAATATGATATGAGCAGTGATAATATGGCAACAAGTCCTCTTGTATTATTAGGAACTTTACCAGTGGTTTCAGAGTAAAAATATAGAATGCAAGATTCTCATTTGCATGCTCATGCGCCATTAAATCTTTAAATTTGGCATTTTCACGTTGATGTTAATGATGATGATGATGATGATGATGATGATGATGATGATAATAATTGTCACAGCCAATTGCTGCCGCAAATACAGCAACAATGCAGCTCAATAAGGTCAAACCGAAAGCATACTAAGGCGCCCCTGGCTGCCGCTGTACAGTCCATGTGGTACCTTGGAGCACAGCTTACAGCCAGCTGGAATCAGTTGTATGCTGGTTTTTGCTGAAGAGGGAAAACCAGAGGACCCAGAGAAAACCCTCGGAGCAGATTAGAGAACCAATACAAACCCAACCCACTTATGGCATTGGGTCTGGGAATCGAACCTGGGCCACATTGGTGGGAGGCGAGTGCTCTTACCACTGCGCCAATGCTGCTTCCAACTCTGCAGAGTACACAATAAAATGTGTGCTGCATGTGCAGCATGATTTTGTTTTCCAAATGATTTTAACCAATGATATTCTTGTTTTGTGGCATTGCTGTAGCTGTGGTCATTTCCTAAACTCCTTATTGTCACTTTGGACACCCTTGCTACAACCCTAACCATTCCCATTGCCCTCATAATCCTTGTCATTGTCTTCATCAGACATCATTCCACATGGTCGTCATCATAAAAATGAACATTAATTGTAATTAGTGTGTTGAATAATTTCCTGTACATGAATTAGCTTTCACCTGTGTCTGCAGTACAGGTAGATTTGGCGCTTGCAATGAAAAATGGTAATGCATACCAATAGAAGTGTAGCGTTACCCATCAATGTTTTATCAAAGGGCTCAAGCACAGTACAAAGTACTGGAGATGTTCTCTGGGAAAAGTATTGGAAAGTTATGGAACATTTGACTGCCAATGTTGTAATTCAAAGGACTTGAACATGGTACAAAGTACTTATATTTGCGATTTTCCTTTAACCACGTGTAGTCTTCATTGGGAGGAATGATTAATAAAAGAGTGTAGTGTAATAGAAAGAATACAATAATTTAAAGAATTTTAAAAAAACCCCTTTATTGCCGTATGCATGAATTGGAGATATTGTCAGTACAAAGTATTGCAATGTTATTGATTTTACAAAATTAAATTTAAGGTACGTTTGATTTTAAATAATGTTATCAAGGTTTGTGATACTGTCTGATACAGTATGTATTTGTACAGGTGTTCCATGAATGGGAGAGTAATATTTTGTAAAAATGTAGGGGGCTTTCCTTTTGTCAAAACTGGCCGGCCAGACCAATCAAAGAAAATGCAAAAATGTGAAGGAACACTTGCATGAGAATCCCTCACATTCTTCTGAGGGAGTATATAGCATTCTCCAAGTGTGTTTATTTGAAGGTGTTGTAGATTTAGTCCTTCCAAATGCCCGGTTTTGGTGGTCAGTTCTGTCGAGTGGAAACCATCCTTAGATTACAGATGTAGCTATGACATTGTCATATAACAGTAAACAGTTTATAGCTGCAAATATCACATGCATGAATTTCAGAACATAAGTGAAATAATTTACAAATAAATTAGGCTTACGTCTTGTGTAATTGATAGGTATAAAATAATAAAGGATTATGTACGTTCCATACTCAGAGACTCTGACTTTTTTTGGTCAACACCAAGACAGAAAGAAATTGTGAATTATGAACTTTAGGCCCGGGTTGCTTGAAGCATGGTTAGTGCTAACCAGCATTAAATGCCATGGAAACCTATAGGTTTTAGGAACTGGCCCCTGGATATTATGTGTAGAGTCAGAAATTAGAATAATTTGAGTGGTTAATGCTTTCAAAAATGAATGTCACTAAGACCACGCATAATATAGAACTGGCCAGAGGTGGTTGTACTCATTGATGACCAATTGTGGCCTTTTCTCAGGTCAATCTATATTTAGAACTACCTTATGGTTGTTCTCAGTAATGACCAATGGAATTGTGGCCTTGTAGGAGGGGAGTGATAGTAACTTGGATTTTTCATGATGTCATAATGGACCAATAGCTTAAACTATGAAATAAAATAAGTATCTGCTTTTAATGTTGTGCGACAAGCTTAGTAGTCTGTAGCCTGGGCTAGCCTGCAGACAGGCTCTCTGTGCAACAAATGGCTTTTGGTCAACAGCTGAGGAACTTCACTGCTCGCTCCAATTCCCCAGCTGTTGACTGTGTGCCATTTGATGCATGGAGAGCTACACTGCTCGCAGTCCCTTCTGAGTTAGTTGAACCGCTGCTTTGGTCACCCAAGTGAGCCGAGGGGATGATGGTGATTGAGCAAAGATATCAACCACCATTCTCCTCTCGGCTCGCTTGCATGACCAAAGTGGGTGGTTTGACTGATTCAGAAGGGCCTGTGAGCAGTCTAATGGAGAGTCCGTGTGCAGGCTATAGCCTGGCCCAAAAGTATGAAGGGTGTCAACAGAGAAAAAGCAAATCACTATGAATAGTCAAATTATTTCAAGTGGTTCCTCAGTTAAGTTATGTTTAAAAATCTACGTAGGTTCATCTGCCAACTGTATCTTTATATGAGAGTCAACCTCTCCCCATTCCCCACTTCAACCTCCACATAAATAAACAAACTATTGTGAGTGACAGGAGCCAATGACTTCATGAGTTGGTGCTCACAATCCAGACCCTCGGAGAGCCTGCTCGCAGGCTAACAATCCACATACCACAGATCCTTTTCTCAGATCCATCAATATTTTTAGAACTGCCCTTCTCACCAGGTACTGTCACCTCAGCAAATCAATCAACCTCGTTCCCAGGGTCCTCGAGAGAGAGGAAGAGAGAGGACCCTGGGATCGAGGTTGCAAAAAAAGCAATGTCCTTTGCGTAACATGTGCACAGATATCAAGATAATTATTGCCATGTGTTGTATGCACGTGAGACTAATCGTAAACAGAGCAAACAGAACACGTTGAGCACTTGTCAACTTTCTCAAAATGGAGGCGGATTTTGGGAGTGATGTACCAGGTGAAGTACGACGATTTGTTCGTGAACACCAAAACGTTCTTGCGAGTGCTTCTACTTCGATCGAGGTGATCGAACCATTGAATGACGTAGCCGAACTTTTTCTGCGAGGTTCTCTCCAACCCTTCAAAGTTCCGCTGAACAAACGACCCGTGCTGAAGACTGAATTTGTAAACAATCACTTTATACGATTCGCTGATTTCCTTCTTTCCTCACCGATGACTAGCTTTTACGGTAATCTTACCGAGGACCAGAAAAAGGACCTCTTTGACGTGTTCTTCCTTCGAGGTCCTTCTCATGATTGTCTGCTTGCTTTGGGCGGTGCACTTTCTAAACAGAACGCCAACCAAAAGAGCACCAAAGTGGTAGTCTGTTTGCTTGAAAAATTCTTTGCTGAAGAAAGATTGGTTGACATATTTGTGCAGCAGTGTCGAATGTCTTGGAATTTGGCAAGTGACCATCAAAAAACCGTCTTTGAGAGTAAATTATGGGGACAACTCAACACGCTAATTGTTTCCTTCCCACAGAGAGTGGCAAACAAGATGAAGCTGAAATGCACTTCTTTGTTTTATCCCGAGCCTTACTTCAAAATGGTTGCTGGTCAAATTCTTGTAGCCTTGGAAAAGTTGCATGAAAACCTTTCAATGTCGTATGACTGCTCTTTAAGGTTTCTTGGTGAACTGCTTGGTAGGCTCTGCATGGTAGGACAAGCAACAAAGACATTTTCTATTTTATTACCTGCATTAGAGACTTGGTCAGGAAAAAGTCCATTGT
>OX421452.1:32568980-32601480 GCA_949126865.1 Montipora capitata | reverse complement strand
GGCGCAATTCAGTCAGTGCCCGCACTCGTCTCCTCCAACCTGCATGGAAAAAGAAGGAACACTTACAAAGAGGCAATGGTCTGGAATTTTCAGCGTCTCGCTCTCTGCAAGCGCTCGAGGCGTAAATTTTTTCATTTCTGCCACACCTTCTGATGTCGAGGCTGTGACGTATGCGTTCAGCCCCTTCCAAAATGGCGTCCAAAAGAAAGGGTGTATGGTTATGGTTGCCTACATGACATTCCACCTCAAGAAATGTCCCGTCTAGCAGATTATTTTGTCGTTTGTGGAATAGACAGGGACTCAAAGAACGGTAAAGAGTAGTTCCTTGTTTTAATCTGCGCTTCATCAGTCGACAAAAATGTTGTACAAACATATCACTGCTCTGGAAGTTTCCCGACTTGCTTATTTAGTTTCTTCCATTGAAATTTTTAGACGAAGTGAAAGGGAAGGTGATTCAGCGTTTTCCCAAGAAAGCCCGAAAAGATGCAACCTTCCCGGAGGGAATTGAATTGGTGAGTGGCTTGAGTTTTGGTTGAAAACCGAAAAATGTAGTTGTTTATGTAACTGTAGTGTAATACAAATTTTCGCGGAAGCTGCCTGCAGTGGTAGCCAAATGCTCGCTTAGCAAGACCCATTCAATTCGTGTTGTTGTATGTTATCTGTTCAACCGACTGTCGGGTGTGCATTCTCTTGTGTCAACCTGAAAAAATGTGCAAACAGGAGGACTTTCTCGTATCCGACAGTTGTAAATGCGTAAGTGTTATCAGGTTGAGAGGCCCATGTTTGAAGCCGACCATGTGTAACTCCTTATCATGCTTCTTGACTCGTAGATATTTATTAATGTGTTTTAAACCTTACATTGAAGGCACCATGCTCTGGACTTTCACGTATTCCAGTTCGCGCGTCAAATAACCAACATCTCAACATGTTTGCTGACCAATATTGGATGAAGTATTTCTCAGTTTATTGTAGAGTTAGCGACTCCTTGTATTGAATAAAGAGAATTGAGAATCTTTTTCTTTTGCTGTACTGCTTTCACAAAGTCGCTGATCTTTCTTTTCTTATAAAGATCGTCGGGGAACGCGTGCAATTTACATGTAAGCACTATTCCTCAGATATAACTGCTCTGCGTTGGCTTCAAAGGAACATTTTTACGGTTTAGGCTTGCTCCGAATCACAGTATTCTGCGCAGTTTGTTTGCGTACTTTGAGGTACCTTGATGTTGTCACAATGTTGGACTCTTTTTTCCCATCACATGCAAACAAAGATTTCTGAGAAAAAACTGGGGTGAAATTATATCGAGACTGGATTAGTGTCTTGAATACTTGTTTATATAGCTGATGATCAATGTGATGATACAAATACTTTCACTTCAAATTAATGTAAATGCTTATATTTATTTGGATGTATGAGTTAAAATCTCTTATGTGACTTGCAAATGACCTTTGTAAATTGGTTTTCGCTGTTTTGTGAAATTACCAAATGGTTTCAAATGATTAACATTATCATTGACAACTCGCCTTGATATCATCCTAATATTATTTATGTACCTGGGCAAAAATTTTCTGCAGTTGCAAGGATTACTATGGACAGCTTCAGAACAACAATACTCTCTTTTAAATGTATGAAATGAACAAATGCCCTTGCATGTTTATGCAACTGAATTCTAATCTACATGAAAATTTTATGTGGAGTCATTCAGGTCTATAAATTTTCATTGCAGCTGTGAAATTTGACACCATTTTTGATGAGGTTAAATGCAGTTCAACAGAGGGAACAACTAGGAGCAGCTGCAGTCAGTTGTCAGTGGTTTTGTTATATTTGCGCATGCATCTGACTCCTTGTGCCTTGTGTTGTAGAGCTTATTTGTTGGTTTGGCAGGAAGGAGTATTTTGTGTGGAGTGTTTAGCATTTTTTCCCCTCTACTTCCACTGTTTATCAGTGTCACGTGTGCCTAGCTTCTCTGCTGCATGGGGGCTCATGGCTGGGTTGTCAGGTTTTGCCAGCCATGGGTGCAATCTCCATCTTGGAGCTCGCTGCCAATGTAGTGGAAGCTCCAGGATGTTTTGGATAACGAACTTCCACTTAGCGATGCAGTTGTTAATTCAAGAAAGTAAATCTTATTTGTATCCTTTGTTTAGTTTTGCCAGCCTGGAGGATGGAACTATTCCTTCTACTGCAAGCCACCAACGTTCTTTGTGGCAGTTCTTACTGACATGGAGGGGGACCATCGATACTGTGCTTGCTTCACATTCTATGAAAAATGTAGTCAAACTAAGCCTAAATCAGCAGGAGCATTGAAGCCAACAAGCAAGGATGCAGCTGTGGATGGCAGCCAATCTGATTCATCTATGTCTGACAAGCGTTGCTCTGACAATGTGCCTGGCATTTCTGTTAATACTGGTGAATTAGCAATGGATAGGTTTGCACCAAAATGCTTGGTTCTTGTTTCGAGAGCAAATTATTTTGAAGTGTTTAAGGTACGTACATATTATAATTTTGTCAATTTGTAATTTAATCAATGTTTTTTAAAGGTTATTCTCCATTTTACAATGTGCAATGCAAGCAGCATACAAAGGTGATCAGGAGAAAAATAATTGTCCAAAAAGGAAACCATGCAGTTTATTAAATGCATTACCATGCCGTAGTAATAAAAGAAAAAATATCAAAAGGCAAAAAATGAAAACATGAAATACAAGGAATAAATAAATGTGAACTTACTAGATAATTAACCCATTGACTCCCAGGGGTTCTCCATTGACGAGTAAAATCGTCTGGCATTAGACAGAGTAAATACTAAGTCTAGCTGGTTTGGACATCAAAGGGTTAAAATAATGTTATTACTCTCATTCCAGATTTTCAGTGAGTATAAAAGCAGTGCTCAGGAGAATAAAGTAACAGAAAAATGCTCTGAAAAAGAAAAGTGCTGTTGCAGTGATAATAGCCTCTAGGAGAAAAATTTAATTAGAGACTTTCATTTAGTATCCAGAGAATGAAGCACTCCTGTGGGCTAATGAAGACCCAACCCATAATTTGGAAATAAAAGAGTTTCTTCATCCTGTGAGAGTATTAGATTAAAGTCAAGTCAGTGTCAACTTAGATCTATCATTCAATTAGCAGTCTCAATGAGACTTTGATTCACCTTTTTTAATCCTCCAAATTGTATATAATAATTTATATATATGTGTCAACTTGTTTGAAAACAAGATTGCTTTTCCTGGTGAACTTTTTCCCAGAATTTTTTCACTGAAAGCTAAATTAAATGTTGGCAGCTCATTGTAAGCATGCCTGTCGTATATAAATGTACTTTGCGTAGTAACCAGGCTTTTTGTTTGGAGAAAGAAACTGGTAACATCGTGTTTGAGTTCTCAAAGGTTGCATGGTGTTTTCTTGCTCATGGTGGATGATTCTTTGTAGAAAGTTACAGGCCATCATTGACACTGAAAAGCTTTGTGGTTGAATGGAGATTCCTTGTCTGGTAACTTTCGTCATTTTAAGATAGGTGAATCTAACTCACCTTTAAGACCTCCTAATGAAAGCAGTTGAACAGGCTTTCACCAGAGGGACACTGTCTATTATCAAACAATTTACGCGTCGATTAGGAAAGGTTTAGGTGTAGAAAGTTCAAAGGGTATAAGCAATTTCCTGGAAAACAAGTGGTAAATCATACTCAAAGTGAGGATTGTTCAATTCTCCCATTTTCTCTCTGTCCTTTTTATTTCAGAACTGCCTTACAACCATCTATTTATCATTCCTGTCTGGTAACACCAAATCTTTAGAAGGATTAGTTGGCTGCATTTTGGGCTTTGTTCAAGTGCCTCCTCCTGGTGGACCAAAGATGACATTTTCCATGGGAGCTGGTGATCGGCAGACTCTGTTACCCCCGGTTTCAGATACCCTTCCAGTGACTGGCAAATCAGTTGCTATCCTGTTCAATCAGCTAGGCAAGTTGTCAAGTTATCAAACCAATGAGCTGATAGGGAAATTATTGCTTTATAGTGACAACATACTTGTAATATTGTAGATGTCTTGTTCCTGCTGGTGATCTGACAAATTTATAATAATTACATGTATTTGTCATCATTTTATTCAACAGGTATCCACAATATGTTGGCTCTTTTCTGTGCCGTCTTGACAGAAAACAAGATAGTGTTCTACTCAAGCAGTTATTCACAGTTGACTCATGCCACCCAAGCTATGTTAGCATTGATGTACCCACTGAAGTTTAGGTAATAAGAAAATACCTGCCAGATAAAAAATATGATTGGGAGAAGTGATCCTCTCACTTATCACTTAAAAGATTTTGAAAAATTGAAAAATTCAGGCTTCTTCAACAGGATTTGAACCCATGGCCTGTGCAATGGCAGGAGAAGTGATCTTCACGCTTATCTGGACAGTAATATTATTTAATTAAACAATAATAATTATTGATCACTTCTCCCTTTCATATGTAACCCACACTTCAAATAATTGCTTTTGAAGAGAATACATTCTAATCGTATCAGTTCCGTGGGGTTTCCCTCCAGTATCTATCATGATGCCATACCATTTCAGCGTTGGGACGCCATCTTGTTCTGGCTCAAATAACCTTCTTTTTTCTTGCCATCGATCACTATGGAAATGAACAATGGTTAGATCATTTTAAACTTGCAAACACAGTCTCACTTGACCAATGTGACAATGCCTCGTTTGTTGCGATTGCACTTCTACCAGCAGTCTAAGTGGTCAAAACGTTAACAAAGCAAATGTAACAGAATTCAGTTCAAAAATGACAAATTTTCAAGCCAATTGTAATTTCGTCCATTGTCCATGCAGTGTTTCATATTGATTTGTTGTGTTAATACAAGGGACAGAAACTAGCTCACGAGACCCCTGTATCAGGGTGTTTTGTGACACATTGTGTGATGTAATGTGGAGACTACATTTAATTCCCAGCCTACCCTTCTGAGGTCGTTGTCATCGCTTGTGTTAGTGTTTTTTGTTACAATTTTAAAAGAGCATTTGTCAAAGCTGGAGGGAAGTTTTGTACTAGGTGTGGACCTTGCTTATTCATGTGAGCATGGCTTGTTTTTCTGAGGAGTGCAATATACTGTAATTATTGCTAAATTTGAGTGAAGGGACCCACTGCTGTTTCGCGATAATTCTTTAGTTTAGCTTTCCGTAAATCTGGTATGCAGGTACAGTAGGTGCGATCAATGGAGTTTTTAGCTCAGTGGGCCGACCAACCATTCTTGGTTATTCATGGGCAAATTAGTTACAAACAGCAAACAGAAGATGCTGCTGATGTTGGAAATGAACATTTGGCTCTGGCTGAATTTATGAGGTGTCTATAATTATAAGTTGTCCATATAATGGCAGGGATCATGTCTCCCTTTCACTTATAACTCACAAAAAAGATTGAATTGTTTAGAAAATAGCTGGCAATTTGAAATATGCTACAGAGTTTATTTTGAGTCAATGAGAATGTTACCAACATTATTTTCGTATCTTAACTTTGCTTGTCAGTTATGTTTTCATTCCAATTTTGCCTGCTGCATTGCTTGAGTTCTTGAGTGCACCAACACCATACATCATGGGAGTTCATGAAGGTTACAAGGATATCGCACCTGACTTGGTAAGGGAGCCTAATACAACATGTTGTCAATGCAAATGTCACTTTTCTAACTAAAACAAGGCTCTATATTGATTCCTTAAAGTGCATGTACCGGTAATTTCCAGAGTGCAAAGTGAAGCCTCAAAGCACTCTGATCTAGAAGACTGGTTCTTTCCTTCTTCACTTCCTTCTGTTTCCTGTCAAAACCAACCTACTTGAAGCCAGGAAGGCCTTGATATCCCGGCATTAAGATGCTCATAATGATTATTCTCACTTTACCTTATTGCTGTTTTGTGATTTTGCAGGCTGATGTTATCCTTGTGGATATTGATGGAGGACACATCTTCATCCCAGACACCATCAATCTTGCTTCGTTGCCTGAACCATTCTTAGGCCGAACAAGGCATGAATTAACCTTGGTAAGTCTTTATGACTCCAGTGGTCAACCTTGTTGTTTCCTTCGCAAAAAAACTTTGCATAACTCATCTCATTACTTATGGGTGGTATATACAGCACATGTAAATGACTCCTGTCCACAGTATAAATTATTTCTGGTTAAACCCCTGTGCTGGACTTACATGTAGGTCTTGTTAGGGGAATGAATTAGATATGATGTCACTCTTTTAAACTGGGGTAAGCTATAGATGCCTAATTTGGATCTTCATCCACACAGTTATCTATTATAACTACATGTATTTAGTAAAACAAATAAAATTTATGAGTTATCGGTCCTTTGGTATATGTACATTTCATGAAAATAGTTTTCTTTGTGTTCTTGTGTTTTTGATCACCTTATTTAAAAGATGAGTAAATATTATTATTCATGTTCAGGTATTGCATCCTCAACTTGTTACAGCAGACTGTGCCTTCCAGACATCAACCTCTCCTTCACTTCCAGTGCTTCAGGTGGGTATTGCCATGAGAGAACATAATTTTTCTCAACTTCTTTCATTAGTTTCTGGCAGTCGTAGCTCTACTCTGTAGTTTCCTCTTTTTTCTTGTAGGACAAGGAATTGCGTGCAGTGTTTATACGACTGCTTGCTCAAATGTTTTCTGGCTATCGATCTTGTCTGACTTTGATCAGAATCCATCCCAAGCCTGTTATAACATTTAACAAGGTACAGTAATTTTTTCATGTTCATGGAGGTCTGTAGAATGTTCTTAACTGATGGATTTACAAGAGTCCAGTTCCATTTTTTGCCTTAAAAAAATTTTCAATTCTTTTTTGTTTAGTTCTTTTCTTTGGTCATCCCCACACAATCCTCCAGCTCTCTCTCCTTGCATTAAATCTTTTTTTTTTGTATTGAGTTGATGTCGTACTTTCAGTCTTTATTTTTGTAACACTTTGTTGAAATGTAGGCTTAATTGGCTCCAAGCTTTAAAAGATGAGCCTTCCTCTTGTCCCCTTTTTCTGTTGAAGGTAAAGGGTTGTTTTCACTATAACTCTCCCAAAATTTTTGTTGATAGGGGTAAGTCAAAATACATGTTCTTTTGCACTCACTATTATAAGATTGAACTGTTGAGACTGCTGTTTCAAACATTACCCGTATATCTACTGTATTTCTCGCAGGTTTCATTCCTTGAGTATAGAGGCATGGTGGGTGATGCATTTTTGTCCAAGGTAAAATTTAATTTTCTTGTTAACTAGACTGAGAGGATCATGATTTAAATTTCCCTTCTTTCAAAGGCATTCTTGCAGTCAGTGGCAAGTGTGTAATACGTGTATCTGAAGGAACAAGAAAAGAGTACTAGTGCAGAGAATCACACAGTGCTTTTGTTTCTTCTTGGAATGTCTAATCCATTTTGTGTGCTCAGATAATTTTTCCAGACTGATGAGATCATATCTTTCTCATTCAAAAGGAATACATTGACTTTCTGTTATTGGATTCCTTCACAGGTTTTGGACAGCATTTCATTTCTCTCATTTGTCGCATGCCGTGGTCCTCCTTATAGAGCATGTGATCTGTTTGACCAGGTAATTCTGTAGAGTATACTTGTTCAAATTTGAAGTAATGTCAAGTCTAATGACATAATTGTGTTTCAAACTCCCTGGGGAATTCAGCCATCTCTTCTAGTTTTTAAATGTCAAGAATGTACAAAAACAAACCAAACTCCCTGGAGAAAGCTTAACAGACAGCTGCAGAGGGTAGTTGTCATTAAAAACATAATTGCCTCTTTTCTAGTTATCTGTAGAAATTGACGGTATTCTGAGTGCAGAAGGAGGATTGGATGCTGAGGTTCAGGCCAACATTCAACAGCTGGCACAGAAGCTTTATGACAATGTAAGTCATTGCTGCACAATGATACTACAGTACTGTGCAAAAGTAAGGTGACAGTCTCTACTCGATCCTCGCGAGGATCAAGAATCGAGTCAAGGATCGAGACTCGATTCACTTGAAATCAAACTGGATCCTCAACACTTGATTGCAAAATCACCGACGCGGAACATTGTCAATTATTCATACTTGATTCAAGGTCACGAAAGTGTTACTCCTTGATTAAATAACAACAGGAACTGTTTCATAAGAAAATGAGATAGCGGCTATCGTTCCTGTGAGTCATCTCTTCAAAACTGCAATCTTATGTCGTGGATTAAAATATAAAAGCAAAACAGTGAGCTTAACCGCGCGATGGATTTTAGCGTGAATCGAATGTAAATTTTTCAATGTAAACATTGAGAAATATTTGCATACCACGCGATTCATGTATTTTTACATCTTTTCTTAAAAGCAATGATTTGAAGTAAAATTATATTGATGGTTGAATCTCGGTGCTAGACTTGTTCACAGGTATCAGGTTTCATTCTTTGAAAACAGCAAGCGTTGCGAGCATCATTGCAGGACGAAGTACGTGTAGCAAAAGCTGTTCCATCCAACTTTTGATACCTTGAGTTGGGAGTTCGTATGAGAGCAACATGTTGTCTTTTTCTTTTCTCCTGCCTTTTTTGTAAATAGTATTTCCCCAATTAATCTGATCCCAGTACAGTGTCTGTTGATTTTTCTTGTAAGGGAATAAACAAACAAGGCCGGGCAATGAAACTCTCGGTCTCGAGTGAGTCATTACAAAATAGTTATATGTTCAAGTTTTTGTAAATGTAAAATTAACATACATGTACACAGAGGACATTTGTTTCCAGAAAGGTCTAGACACTCTGCTCCTGCAGTGTTACTGACGACATGTATCCAGTAAGGTCTACAAACTGCCTACGGAGTAAACTTGAAATGCCACTCTGGTGTATAGTGTCGAAGACTGTTTACAGTCCGTGCGATTTTGAGTATGCTTCAACCATATGGACAAAGAATAATTATCTCCTCCGCAATCGCACAGAATACATGTAGTTTCAAAGACTTTCCTCTCTCGAAACACAATGGAAGTAATTTTCACTAACAAGCTACATAGTAGGTTACAGCTAAATTGTCAGGCGGATCGTGCTCTTGATTAGAAGCCTATGGAGTAAACTTGAAATACCATGCCGGTCCGATAGTGTCAAAGACTGTTACAGTCCGTGTGATTGTTGAGTATGCTTCGATCATACAGCTGAGGAATAATTATCTCCTCTGCAATTGCACAGAATAGTTTCGCTCATTGTGATTTTTTCCCAGTTTCAGCAACCGGATTCGGAAGAGGTCTAAACTCGCTGGCTTTTCTGCGTTTCTTCCAAAACAACATTCTCCGAGAAAATTTGGCACACTTTTCTTTTATTCATTTTCCCAGTTGCGTTTGTGCTATTAGTCCATCGAGGAATCGGTCAACTGACCAGCTCATTAAATTCTTGATTCCTTCGACTCGATATTCGACTCAATTCTCAATTGTCTTTCTTGAATCCTCGATCCTCGGTCTTTCCGAGAATCGAGGATCGAAGATCGAGTCGAAAATTTAGACTCAAAAGAGACTGTCAGCTTACTTTTGCACGGTGCTGTAGTACGTAATATTCCAAAACGAGTGTGAGTGCTTCATTGGATTTCCAAACCAAAGAAAATATTTGAAACCACGAGGCCGCAGGCCGAGTGGTTTTAACTCATTGACTCCTGGGGGTTCCCACTGATGAGTAAAATCGTCTGGCGTTAGACAGAGTAAAATACTAAGTATGGCGGGTTTAGGGGTGAATGGGTTAAGTGCTTTTGTGCGTCTGGAAATCCAATGAACTACGACGTACAAATTTTGAAATTATTTCTCCAAAAAAAGAAACTATAATTTCAATCCCTTTTTTTCAAGTCAAACATTTTTTGTACACCTCATAGTTGTGCAGAAGCATGTGAGATCTTTGAGCAAGAACTGGTTACCATGTCCAGATGGAGAGTGCAGAGAGAGATTAATTTTAGACCCTTTAAAAGCTGGGAGGAGGAAGAAGATTGTGTGACCAGTGCTGTTCCGAATTCTGTACATTATAAAAACAAATAGGCAGCTCGCATTTTCGAAGATTAGAATAATTATTATAATTAAGAGCCATTTTGTACTTGTTTTTTCAAAACATATGTTTGAAATTATTGATTTCAAACCACACATTTGAAATTCATTTTATGAGTCAACAAGTAGTGTTTCATTGGGTTTCAAACTCGTCCTGGTGGCCAGAATGTGGTGATGCGATTGGCTTATTAACTTATGAATTATTAATGAGTTTGAGAAATGTAGTTCATGCAGTTTGGGCAATCATACAGAAGTTTCTAGTACATTAACTAATCAACTACTGAGGTGTCTTGGTTTTGCTGAGGTCTGACCCCAGCTTTTCACCTTTTAATTTCTGGGCCAGCAACATTCATTGTTCTGTTAGGGGATATTTGCAAGTGCTAAGAACATTTCTGCTTGTTTGTCTGTTTTTATCTTCATGACAGGAACCTTCTGGTGATACAGCGGAAAATGCAATCCAACCGTTGGATCCATCTATCGAAGCCGAATTGTACAGCAAACTAGTCTTTCCTGAGCTCAGTGAATCCGAAATCGGCCAGTATATTGATCAAGCAGAGAATGTTGCTGCCCCCTACAAAATCAAAAGCCCAGAGCCGTGTGTTGTGCCTTCAACTGTTGTTTCAAACCGCCAACAGCATTACATTCCAAGTCGCAAGCTTGAGGTGTTAAGAGACTGTGTTGCGTACATTTTTGATAACAAGATATCTGAAGCAAGAAAGGTAATTCATTCTTTTAGTTAGTGTCATCAAAGGAAGTTGTTTTGGATTGGATTTTTTTACCTTGTTTAACCCATTGACTCCCGGGGGTTCCCCATTGACGAGTAAATCATCTGGTGTTAGACAGCAAAATACTAAGTCTGGCCAGTTTAGGCCGGTTTGGGTATTAAAGGGCTAATACTTGTTGGTATACTGTATATGGACATCTCTGCAACTTTTCCCTGAATTTCACAGTATGGTCTGTGCAAACTGAAAGCTTGTATACATGTAATTCTCTCTTCTTGAACAGACCCTTCCATCAGTGGTCCGAGCACTGAAGTCCAAAGGAGCCCAGTTAGCTCTGTGCCATGAACTTTCTCTCAGAGTTAAGCAGAACAGATCAATGTTGGAACATGACCAGTTTGATTTGGTTGTAAGACTCATGAACAGTGCCTTGCAGGTTTGTTGCTTAGAGTTTTTAAGGGTTGTTGGCATGATCTCCAGCTTTGAAAAGAAATGGATCAGTAAGATTATTGGTACTTTGAAGACACATTTACATCATGTGGTGCCCCAAAATGGTACAAACTGTTCCCTTAACCCATGGGAATTTCATGCAAATTACTGTCGGGTTAGGATTAGGGTTGCAGGGATACTAAACAAAATTAATTAAGATGAGTCTTATCATATAGTTGCATTGGACAACCCTTTTTGCTTGCATGTGTCTTGGGTTGAACTCCAAGGGGCTTAAATTTTTGCACTTTAACAAGTGTATGTATTTAACATCAAGGTCAAACGGAAATGTACAAGTGAAATACATTAAAAACACACTTGGTACGACATTGGGACTGGCTGGCTCTGAGTGGGCTTTTTACAAGTATAAAGTGAAACAAAAGGATAGAAATAAACACACTTAAAGGTAGATTTCCTGTGAGTGGTGCTTAATTAAGACAGGGATACTTTTGGACATTTTAAAACTATGTGGAGAAAGCAGAACTTGGAATCCAAAAAGAAAATTGGGGGGGGGGGGGGGGGGAGAGAGATAATTAAGCTTCAGTTTGGAAAAGAATGCCATACGTAGCTTTGTAATTTAGAATATTCAAGTACAACTTGCGTGCACTTGATGACGCATACAACTGTCTGATTTCAAGGTGTCCAATTACTGTCCTATTTAATACTGAAGTCAGGGTTGTTGATGACCAATCACATTCAAGAATTTTGTAATAGTTACGATTAAATGTACAAGTTGCACTTTTAGGAGGAAAAGGGTTACTGCCTGGTATCTCTGATTTTTGGAGCAAATCACAAGAACTAACTCTGTGCTGATGCAAGATCTAGGAAGTTTGAGAAAATAGCTAATTGGGTGAGAGGAATAAATACTGTAGATCAGGGTTAGCATTGAAATGTCTCTCTTTGTCTTGTGTTTATCACCTATAGGATGATGCTAGTATGAGTAATACAGCAGTCGCTGCAGCACTTCTACCTCTTACAGCCACATTCTGCAGGGTATGTGATTTTGTCATCTGGGAAATTAAATGTATCTTATATTGAAAAGTTAATTGCAAGAGATTGAAATGCTGAATGTCTTTTTGTTAGAAACTCAATGCTGGTGTAATTCAGTTTGCTTACACTTGTGTACAAGATCATCCAGTTTGGGAGCGACAGCAGTTCTGGGAGGAAGCATTTTATGCTGACGTAGAGGCACAAATCAAACAATTGTATGTTGATGAAGAAGCCCCTAAGGCAAATGCTGAAGATACCTGTGATAGAGCCCAGCAGCGCATTTCACGTGTCAGCTTAACACCTATGACCAAGCACCGTAGCTTCTCGAAAAGCAGGGATAACATTTCATTGTCAGCTAAGGAGTCAGGGAGCTCCAGTGATTTGGATAATACTAGCACACAAGAAGAGCAAAAGTCAGTTCCAAGTGCACTTAGCATTGCTGCTAAGCAGGTTAGTTGTCATCACAAGATGATGAAAAAGCTTTTTCTGTCTGAAAATTGTGTCCATCAGGGCTCGACCTTGACTTTTTTAAAAGTAGCCTTGGCTAGTAAACTGGTAAAAATCACTAGGCAATGCGCTCTTTTTGTGAGCCATAAGGAAAACATTAATATGCTTTCAAGTAATAACTCTACAATGTTCTTCAAACTATATACATTTTGACATACATTATGCCACATTTAAAAACATTAAATGTAATAGTCCATTGACATTGGCCATCTACTTCTCCACAGAAACTCCTTTGTCCAACTTCACACAAACCTTCTTTTTCTGCTTCCACACTTTGAATTTTCCTCTTTGAAATCATCACCTTTCCATTTCAAGCTGTTCTCGGAAGAAAAGAAGCCTCTGATGTTCATTTGAGTAGTAAAAATTTCACTAGAATTTGACATGGATGATAATAAATTATTTGCCTTCAGCATTTCAGTAGTCAACATGGCTACTAAGCGAGAGAAGTCCACTAGCCAAAACTGAAAATCTACTAGTATTTGGCTAGTTGCCAACCACCAAGATCGAGCCCTGTACACTCTGATCAAGGTTAAAATTTGAGAGATTATTCAAGGCTATTTTTGTTTTTCAATTTTTTTCTTCCTTCTTCATTTTCTCTGGTTTTTCTTTTCTCCTTTTGAAGAAAAATAAAAATTATAGCTTTCTTCTTGTAAAAATAATAATAGTGTTGTTGCTGTTGTCTTCAAAAATTAAAATTACAGTGTAAGCTATGGAACCATAAACATTTTTGAATAGTAGTTGCACAGTTCCAAACTTAAACATTAATAGACCTTTTTGCAGATACGGTAGCCATTTTGATTTCTACTGTTCCAAATAGCTATTATGGGATGCCCCGGTGGCAAATATATTATATTAATTTATACCCTGAGCATCCCATAATGTCTTTCGAAACAATAGAAATCAAAATGGCCGCCGTATATCTGCAAAAAGGTCTACCAGTATTCACTGTGAATAATATGTTTATTAATTTATTTTCCTATAAAGACTATCATCATGTAAGTTGACTCAAACCAGTTTAAACCATTTGGAAGGAATCTCTTACTTGAAGGATTAACTCCACACATTACCTAACTCTTTCACATTAGGCAATGTTATTCTACAAAATGAAACACCTATAATTGCTCAACAAGATGCACTCATAGATGTGACATAATAGGTTACCATGGTTACCATTTAAAAGCACCCTATATTTTCTTTAAACATTTATTTCTCCAAAACAAACTTGGTGACCACCATTTTTTATTGAAAAGTAATTAGCAGGCTTAGATGAAACACTCTGCAATAATTATCTACATTGTACATTGGAAATGACCTTGTTTTACACTCACATGATTAGATGGCCATGTTGGTGGACAAAACGAAGCAATATTCGCTCACGTTTTGCATAATAATAGAGCCAAATTCCCAAAAGACTTCAGTTCACCAACGTGGCTGCTATTGATGTTAGGGGCAAGCCAAGGATTGGTGTTTTATTTGGTATCATAAAATCTGCTGTTACGTGAACAACTTGGATACATTCAATCCTTCCAAAATAGTACAGTTTGTTGAAAGTGTTAAAACTGTTTTCAACCTCCCTAAAGATGATGGCGTGGGATAAAAATTTAGTTGTTGCCCGATTTGTTTTTAGCTCAAGAAATGGCCTCACTACAGCAAGATGGAGAAAGACGCCAAGATAAACAGCGAGGAAGGCATTGTGTACAGTCAGGCAATACATTATGCCAATCGCATGGTTTACATGAGAATACCATTGGATGCAAGTGAGAAAATGCCTCAGCCCAGCCCGGCACCAGCAACAGGTTTGTTTATGTTTTCAGAGATAGTGCCACATGTCAATTGGATTGACTCTTCAATTAGTTCTGCTTTGCCCATCTTTGTTCTCTAGACCAACATTTCTTCTTTATTGTGTCACCAATTGAATAATCTTAGTAAATTAAAATGTCTCTTTTATGAGGTTGAACATTGTGCTGAGTTCAGTTTCATTCCTTACATATTCTAATCATTATTGCCCACTTGCTCCTTAATGACTAGGGGCAAGTGTACTCAGTGCTTGGCGTGGCATTGGCATTTATGGTCATATGGCGTGGTCTGCTAGCAGGCAATTAGCTAGCAGGCCATGTTCTGGTGTTGTGTTACTGATCTGGGCCTGAATTCAGGGCGTTCCTGTGTTCACTGGATCAGCAGTAGTCTGATACGGTCCATGTAGTTTTACCCTGCTCAGGGTATTGGACATTTTGTGTTTGTTGTATTTTCTGGTGTCCCCTCCCTCCTCTCCCCATTGTAGTATTACCGTAGTTGTTATCTTCGTAGTAGGTTCTCCACTTTTCTTCCACTTCAGTGTGATGGGTGCTTGGACTGAAGCTGGATAGGGCAGGCTTTTGGGTGTTCTACCAACTTGGGTTCGGAGCTGACAGTTCCAGCCCCCACATTCCTGGTCACTCAACCTCCATGTGTGACTTATAATACTATTGACCTGTTAGTGCGGCCATACCAAATACCGGTACTTGCAGAAGCCTCTTATCGATTATTACCACTAAGTATTTGATTCTTATGTCCAGATTTTGTACATCAAAAACATGTATGAGCATAGTGACATTAACAATGCACTTGAAAACCCATTGCCTCCTAGGAGTGATATTTAATACATTTTACTTTCTCATGCCAGGCAATTGTAGGAGTCAATGGGTTAATATAATTTTTTTTTTTTTTTTGCTGTGGCAGGTTTGGCCACTGTCGATGGTGATGAATCCATAAATGGTACCTACATGGGGAGCATAGTGAATGGCGTTGGTGGTATGTTTTTTGTTTTTTATGTACTGTACATTTATGTTTTGTAGTAGTTGAATGCAGAAAAATTGATGTTGTAGGAGTACTTTGTGTCTCATTGTTTATTCTGTTGGGAAGAAAACGGCCTAGAAAAAAAAAAAATTCTTACTTTCCCATTGGATAAACAAACCTTGTGGCCCACTTGCCTCAGGGGTCTATTCACTTGCCTGGGTTTATAAGGTGTAATGTAGATAAAAGACAGAAATACTCAGTTTATTTTTTTGTCTCAAAAAGTCCATGTATAAGCCGCACCTTTCTTCTCAAATGTCAAATAAAAAAGTGGGGGACTTTCAACTAATAGTTTTCTTCAGAAAATAGGACGTATACTAGATAACGAGAAATGCACCTTCCGTCAATATGGTAAAGAAAGCCTCTTTCATTTATTTTGGGAATGTAGCAAAAGCCGTTGTTTTTGGAATTATGTTTTTTCATGGATGCAGGCCTGTAAAATTGTTAGTAAAGAATATGCTTCTCAGGTAGATACTTGCTTGGGACTGAGGCCAGATACCTCTAAATACAATTTGCAAATTAATTTTTGTTTTTTGACAAGCAAACATTTCATCTGGCTGTGTAAATTTAAAGAACGAAAGCCAATTTTCGAAAAATACTTACGGCATCTACAATACATTCATAAAGTAGAGAAGGAAGATACAACAACGCGAAAGAAATGGGAACCGCTATTGCTTTAAAAATAAATAAATAAATACAGAATCCAGCACCTTGTTCTCCAACTGTACAGGTAATTCCCATCTTGTTGAGTATAATTGGTCGCTCCTCTCAAAACAAGAGCACACACACATATCACACATTGACACATATCTTTCTGCCACATTTTAGAAAATACCATGATATTCGCAAGTACTCGCAAGGCAAATGGCTGACCATTTCATTGTGATGCCCAGATTCCATTCCACATTTTAAAGCTTGCCTACTAAGCACTCGTGTATATTGTTTGAATCGCCTTCATGGAGCAAACTCGCAAGATAAAGTTATAAGTGAAATTTTGCTATCTAAAGACTGAATTTATGTGAAAGCCTGTAATAACCACCATGTCTGTGTTTTGAAACCGTACTTGTTTGTTTACTAAATAATAGAACTTCGTTGGAACTTCGAAGTTTGTTGTCTTAATTATTTTTTTTGAAATTCAAGCTTCCAAATGGGGGTGAGGCTTATCTACGGGTGCAGCTTATACATGGACTTTTACAGTAATTCTTTTGTGCGTGCTTGTAGGTTGGATAAGTGTTCTAAGGAAGTTGCTTTCCCAGACAACAGGCCCCAGTTGTTTAAAAGGTGGATAACGTTATCCACTGGATAAATCTCCATTCATTGGTAATTGATTTCTCTATGACTTATCCACTGGATAGTGATTTATCCAGTAGATGTGCTATCCATTGTTTGAACAACTGGGGCCAGGACAAGAGCTGAGAAACTCTTAACTGTGCTTCTCATCATTGTCTGGTTTCAGTGAGCAGTGAAGTGGGTAGTTGCATAACAGACAGTGGAGGATGGGAAAATTACATGGATGATGAAGATGGTGGAACCATTGCTGATCAAGTCACAAGATTTGTCAGTCGATTTGTGGACAGAGTCGGCACAGAAGCAGGAATAAGTCAAGAGCACTTGAAGTCTCTTTACACAATGATTCCTGGAGTGGTTGCTATGCACATAGAATCACTGGAGCCAGTGTATCGTGAGTACAAAAACCTGGCTCCTATTCAAAAGGTGTGTATCAGGGAAAATATTCTTTATTCAGGTTACAAAGTAATGAAAAATAGCTGAAACGTGAAGTGTAATCATTTATTATTACCATGGTAACGTGCAATTTCATTTTGAGTTGAGTAAATGTATGATAAGAGAAGTAAAGCTTCAAGTAGCCATTTGGGAAAAAAACTTGCATTAATTTTGTATAACAGGGCACGCTGTCCAATGGAAGAGGGTCTGGCTTATAGCACATTGTTCCTAGGATAACTTATTTTAAGAAATCGGGAATAAAATCATTTTTAGTTTGGTCGCATTTGTGGGGATACAGTCCTTACTGAGGAGACTAGCTTGACTACATGTGGTGTCGAAATATATGGAATATTATTGTTTGCCTTTTGTTACGAGTTAATGGTGTGTGTGAAAAATGGTTTCTATGCAATCAAAATGAAGTTTAAGTGGACCCATCAGTCACCTTTAACTTGATGCCAATAGGGTGACCTCAAGGCTTTGTTTCTTTGCAATTTACAATAGTAAAATTAATAATTATACAAATTGTACTAGGAATCTTTTTATAACCATCCGTTGTTTGGTTTTTGAATTCTTCAGTTTCTCAGTTTTTGCATTCTTGCTTCTGATTGCTGCATATCCCATGTTTTCCACACACCTGAAAAACAACGGGTCGCTTTAAGAAAGGAAATCCAAAAGCCACCATTTTTCGGGGTGACTGTTTTTCGTTAATTTTATTGGTTAGGTAAAGTGAGTGGGTGTCGCAGGACTCACAGTCGCTGCCACCTATCCCAACATGCTGTGACTGTCCAATGTTTGTCACTCACCGCAGGCCAAGATCATGAGACCAGCATTGTTGCAAGGAGAGGAAATGCTTAGTGATGGACTGCGTGCATACCTTGTACATGATGGCCGCGATCTAGGGAAGGGAGGTGAACTTGGAGGACCTTGTCTCTTACCAGCAGATGGTGCTGTGTTCTTGACGAATTACAGAGTGATCTTCAAGGGGACACCAGTTGACCCATTTGGTAAGTCAACATAGACGTCATGTAGCTATTTTCTTGTGCACTGTAGTATACATTTTGGGTCCACCTAGAAAGGTAGTTGAGATAATAGACAATCAAGGCTAGTTAAGATAATCCGCACAAAAATAAAGAAATCTTTTTTGCATGCTATTTATAAATGTGGTACAGATGTTAGCTGAGCTACAGATTGATGTGACTCAGTATTGGTATGTTGTTGACTTCTGCAGCTTCTGAGATGATTGTGACAAGAAGCTTTCCTGTTGGTTCGCTGGTCAAAGAAAAGAAGATTGGAGTGCAGTATCTTCAGCACTTGGAACTATGGCTTCATGAGTGTGTACAGCTGAGATCAAGCACTTTTCAGGTACAGAAACTTCTTGCTTAATTAAAAATTGATGGAGTTCTATCGTCTTAAGGGTTAACAAAGTTACTAATGTGCAGCTCTGTTCTGTTAGTAGTAACCCACTGAATTTTTTACCATTATGTCCAAAGCTTTCATTACGTAGATGTAAAAGTGTTGCAACTTTTGTTTCAGAAAACGAATGAATCAGTTTGATACAGTAGGCCATGTTTGATTTATCATTATTCACACGTGGTTTCAAATGTCTTATCTTGGTTTATTTCTCACAGTTCTCAAAGTGCACCTAAACTCAAATATTTTTTGACTACAATAATTATTAATCTCCCCACCAAAAGCAAGCATGTTTTACCATTCTTGCAAACCTCAGAATTTCTCTTTTTATCTGCCAGGCAAGAAACGCAAAGTTATCAAAATTAGCAATAGCTCAAACCCATGACCGTTATCTGAGAGGCATGAGTTTATTCTTGATTTTGTTACAAACTGCTTTGCAATGCAAAATTTCTTTGAAAACAGAAATGAAAAGCAGGTTGTGACATACTATTGAAATCACTAAACTGTTTGCACCCCGAAAAAAATGATCGAACGCATTTGAATTTCAACTTGCTCACATGACCATTTGGAATGCCCTGATTTGTAACGTGTCATTCTTGATGTGAGCGAGGCTGTGGGAAAATATAAAAGAAACAAACCGCGGCTTGAGAGGAATCACCCTGCTAGCAGAGCCTTTCTTTTGTTTGCTCGATTTTGGCGTTCTCGAGAAAGGTTCTGCATGAATCGAGTAAAATCGTTATTGAATATGCGCTGCATGTTGCCAGGATACAGTCTCGAACCCAAGCCTAATATGCCAGATCTCACGGCCATCTTGGTTTTTCATGGTACAGCGGGCTCAATTATAACCATCGGTCTTGTCACTAAACGGACCCTCGCACTGAAAAACCAGTTTGACGAGAGAAAACAAGATTGACTAGTCCAGAAGCTCGGGCTGCGGCGGCTTCAAAGAGTTGATGCGATTTGGGCAGAGCCTCCTTTTCTCCTCCTCAGTAAAGAAAAAGACAAAAGGAGGCTCTGCTCGCAGGGTGGAGCGTAATGTGTGCGAAGAACTTTTCACCGTATGGAAATGATATGTGGTCACTGATGGTTAAGTGGAGGGGGAGATGTTTCAACAGAATTCTACCCGGGAAGTTTTAGAGACGTAGGATTAAAGTACAAAATGATTGGTCTTACAGTTTCAAAAATATGGAAGATGAGTTTTGTTAAACATGCATCCAAAAATTACTTCCATTGTCACACAGCTAAGGGTCAACCGAAAAAGCTGGAAGAACCAGAACTAGATTCACTGCAACTGCTGATAAAAAGCAGACCTTCGGTAACTTACATGGCAAAGCTGGATACTTTGAGGTAGTGTAAAGACTTGTGCACTTGGCCAAGAAGAAAATAAAAATGTCGTACGTTTGCGAGGCAGTTCAGTGTAAACACGTGGTGCTTTGTTGTTTCAAATTTCATGCTCGTAAAGCAAAATTGTATGGTTTATAAATATAGTTTACGTTATAGGAAGTGCGGCCTAGGGGGTTTTATTCATGAGTTGTTTGTGTCAAAAACCCCAACAAGCGAGGAACGAGCGAGTGAGGGTGAATAAAACCCCGTACAAAGCACTTTCTGTGTCGTGAACTGTTTATTACACATAAGACAAGAATTTTCATTAAAATATTTTTCTGAATGCAAATTAGAAAGAAAAACTCACTAACAATAGATCCAAATGCAAATTTAATTTAATTCAATAACAAAGTACGATTTGCACGAGATGCACGAGTGATTGGCATGGAAACGCCTTTACGCTATCGTTGATTGGTTATACTTCTACATGTGAAATAGCTGTACGCCATTCTGATTGGCTGTATAAGCCTTTTCCACATGTGAAAATAAAGCGTATAGATTTGTACAAATGAGCTTTATGGAATAAAATTCTCATGTTATGTGTAATAAATACCAGTATAATATCGACAAATGGTTCACTGGAATTGATACCGAAGTCTCACTCCAATGATAAGTTGAGTTTTTATCCCTTGTTTTTGTTTTGGTTGACATAAATTCGAAGACAAAGTCTCTGCGAAAATTACATGAATTGTCAACATGTCAATGTCAGTCGTGGAGAACAAGTAAACAGTCACTATTTTCATTAATAATCAAAACGATTTCAAGTACGGTAATGTTGAAAATAAATGTAAAAGAAAACATTTGACATCTCTTCTTGTTTATTCTTATCGGTCGTTGTGGAACATCGAAGGCGGGACAAAACGTCTTCCATAGTTTTGAAACTGTAAGACCACTCATTTTGTACTTTAATCCTATATCTCTAAAGCGTTCCGGGTAGAACTCTGTTGAAACATCTCCCCCTCCGTTCAACCATCAGTGACCACATGTCATTTCCAAATGGTGGAAAGTTCTTCGTACACATTCATCTCATGCCACAGTCTGTTTCTTTATTTTCCCACGGCCTCGCTCACATCAAGAATAACACGTCACACATCGGGACGCTCCAAGTGGTCATGTGAGCAAGTCTAAATTCAAATGCAATTGTCATTTTTTTCGGGGTGCAAACAGTTTTAATTAGTGATTTCGGTAGTAAAATCAATAATAGACCCTGCCTTTCTCATCACGGTCGTAGGTCCAAATTACTTCTAGTACTGCCAAGTTTACGTGGCTTGCATGGCATGTGCAGAAAAAGCGAAATTCTGGGTAACAATGGTGACATAATGTTTGCTTTGGATGGGGAGATGAATGTTAGGAACGAAAAATGTTTGCACTTTAATTAAGGAAGACTTGAGTACAAAAGAAGGTTTAAACTTTTGTTCTGAAGTTTTTATTCTATTTGAGGTGTTCATTTGCATAATTTCAACAGATTATGAAACTTGTTTTTGATGAAGAAGTTGAACAAGAAGCTATTGAGTCATTTCGAAAGAAACTTCTGAAAAGACGTTCACCCAACACAATATTTGGATCATTTGCATTTTGCGGCAAAGGTATTGCTAGGACGCCAACTTTTGTCATTCAGAAACACATGGAGAGGCAAGGAACTCTTAAAAAAACAAAGAACAAACTTGTAAATGCGTCAAGGAGCAAGACAAGCCAACTAAGGGGCTCTCTTCGGAAAAGAAAACATAGGCACATTGATTCAAATGGTTTAGAGACTAGTCGATCCCCAAGTGGATCATTGACAACGGATGATGATGATTCTGTTTTGGACATCAATGAAATTCCTGTCAAAGTAGAACCTGCTGTTGTTCAAGGCGTTGAGAGACTCAGCAAGTTGTCTTATTGTGGGGATTATGCTCGGCTTAAGTTAGGGAACATTGAGAAGGATTCATCTGTGGGGCCTTGGAGGATATGCATGGTGAATGTAACATACACAGCTTGTCGCAGGTAATTCTAAAATCTCAACATGCAACTGGTTTGCATTGATCTGTTGCGGGTGAAATTATCTCAATCTACAGGAGTGTGAATTTGTGTTATTTGTTAACTGTTAAATGAGGAAAAATTTGTCAAAACAAAAAGCTGTCTCTGACTTTGATTTTTTTTTACTATAATGGGTAATAACAGTTACATTTTGGCTGAAAGACACAATTTGAACGAAATTAAATTAATATAAAGCAAAGAATGCCATGGCTGGGAGTGAAAGTCCTTCTTGTTGAAAGTAAAGTCTCTCCTTACGAGCCAAAAGGCTCATCAGGCCAGCACTTATCTCTGGTTTCATGAGCGTGAAGTGACTTGGAGTATTTCTACTCCCCCCTGGATGGGAGATGCTAGTCCATCGCAGGGTTACCCCCAGCATTTCGACGGTACCCATTTATACACCTGGGCGGAGAGAGGCACCGTGAGAGTAAAGTGTCTTGCCCAAGAACACAACACAATGTCCCCAGCCAGGACCGGAACCTGGACCACTCGATCTGGAGTCAAGCACTCTAACAATGAGGCCGCCGCGCCTCCTTCATGTTGAAAGGCTTAAGTGTTTAGCATTGACAAGGCGACAGGATACTGACCAATAGATGGTTTTCACCTGACGTCACAGCAGCCATGTTTGTGTACAGAACAACTGAGAAAACGGTCTTTTGGGAATTTGACTCTATTATAATGCAAAACATGAGCCATAATTTGCTATTGTCTTGTACACAAACATGGCCGTCTCCTCACGTGATTGAAAACCATCTATACATGAACAGTAACAACTAACGAAATACTTTAGCCTAAGAAACAGTACCACAAGAAAGCAATTCCGTTTTGTGAGAACAAAATAAAAGAATAAAGAATAGTGTGTAATGTTTGACCCATTCATTCCTCAGGCACCCTAGCACTCCGCCAGTCGACAAGTAAAATTGTCTGGCATTAGACAGTGAAATCTGTTTGGTCTCACTTTCATGGGGCTATGGATTAACAATAGTTTAGTATAAATACACAGGTGATTATACAAAATCGCGCGCTCTCATTGGCTCGCTATCCCGGATTATCAGCCGATAATCACCTCGACGGACAAAATGGCTGCCAGTAGTCGTTTTGCCACTGTAAGTGAGGATGATTTTCGCATTGAAATGTTTTTTTTTTCTCTTTTTTGAAATAATCACCTGTGTAAAACAATTATTCACCTCAGGCTCAGTGATTATCGGTGTATATTCACCGATAATCACTTCGCCTTCGGCGAATAATTGTTAATTAATGATGAAAAATGAAGTGGTTAGAAAAGTCTTTTTTTTCCTTACAGTTATCCTTCAGTGGTGGTTGTACCACAGAGCATCTCAGACGACAGCATTCTAAGAATAGCTAAAAATCACCGCCAAGGACGATTCCCTGTTGCTGTTTGGAGACATCAGCGAAACAAGACAGTATTACTAAGAGCTGGAGGCATTGAACGAAGCACAATAGGATCAATTATGAGACAGACCAAAAATGTTGGTGGAGGGCATGTTACAAGTAATGCTATATCTTCATCTGCTTCAGTTGAACAGGAGAAATACTTAGCTGCTGTGGGTGAGTATTTGACAAGTTTTTCAAAATTGAAAGGGTGGCGACAAAGTGGTCATTTTTTAATGCAACAAGTTTGCAATAGTAGTAGCATGAAGTATTATTTTTCTGGTATTCACTAGACACACTATTTCAAAATGTGGAGCAATTGTCTAGGAATTACTGTAAAAGCCTGTGTGAGCACAGTAGACAAGAAAGTATGAAAATTCCTGTGACCAGATTCTGTTGAGAATTTTAAATCTATTCATTTCATATTGCAAAGAATGCAAAGATATATTCAAATAATTAATGTTAACTGTACGTAATCTACAGAGTCTTGTTTTCTTGTATTCTTGTTGCTGTTTTTCCTTTCATTGAGATTCTTGTTTGAGATCAACCTGTTTCTTTGTTCTTTGGATAATATGAATGCTTCTCTTTCATTTTCATTCAGTGGCAGCCACACCCTTGAGTAGAAATAAGAATATCAAACGCGATAACTCTCTTCACCAAGGAATTCTTCTGCGAGATGGAATTTTTGACCAGGTCAACAGTGACCAACTTTTAGACAAGACCATTTTGAAGAAAGGTTGGGAGTCTGCCGCATTGTACATCTTTGGTGACAAGTCATTGTTACGGGTATGTTTATTAATTTGTTGTCTTCCAAATTCATTCATCCCTTTTGTTGATAATGTGACTAACTAGTTTGTGCCACGTTCATTAACATTTACAATTTTGTAGTTTATAAGTCAATTTTATTAGTTTTCCCTGTTTTTTTTCTGCTGTCAGTCATTGATTCCCATCCACCATTTAAGGTCCAGTTTTTTAGCTGTCACCCTTGCAAAAAAAATTTTTGTCATCAGTAAAGCCTGGTTTTCACTAGCAACATGAGAATATACACAAGAAGCATAATTTATGCAAACTCAGTCGTTTGTTGTTCATTAGAGCCTTTTGTTAGAACAATAGACACTAATTAAAAGCAAGTAAATGTGCTTGCGTGTGTTCCTTGTACTTATGCTTGCGTCGCTAATGAAAATCAGGCCTAAAAGTGAAACCAATGATCAAAAGTTAATTTGAAGGTTATGTGGAGTAGTGGACATGGCAAACTAAGTTTATTTTATTCTTTAGAATGTAAAGCAAGAGGCTTATCCAAAGTGTGAATTTATTCCGATTGAGGTAAGATAGTAAAAGTTCCGTTTTGAGCTTCTGTAAGGTATTGCAGAAAACTGTTTGTTGCAGAAAGCATGTTTTGTTCGCATTGTTTTGTATTATTCAATTTTGTTTTACTGGAGAAGGGTAAACACTTGTGTTCATGCTGTGAAGTTAATTAGTTTTAAAGGCCCATCTCCAACCAACAGGCTTTTCAACCATTTCTTTTTGTTATGGAAATTTGCGTTGCTTATCATGGCAATAAGATTGGATGAATTTCACCTTTGACGGGGTTGTCATTTATGAAAATTGTTCCACGGCATGCAAAGCCTGTCGGTTGAAGGTGGGCCTTTAACAGTTATATGGTACTAACTGCAAAACAATAATTTATTATATATACATTTCCAGCTCCCTGACATTCGCGCAGTGAGAGCAAGCTTCAAGAAATTTCAGCGAGCCACTTGCCCCAGTTCAGAAACAAGCTCTAGCTTTATTCAGCAAGTTGAAGAGTCAGAGTGGCTTCAGCAGGTAAGCTTTGTGAAGGAATATTACATCAAGATATGACAGGGCTCGACACTAACAGTAGCCAACTAGCCACAGGCTAGTGAAATTTCACTTTTGGCTAGTGGATTTTGAGCTTCCACTGGTCATTGGGGCTAGTAAATATTGTGAAGCAGTGGACGAAAACAAAAAGTATTTCTTATGAAGGAGAGAATAGAAACTAACAACAGAAAACTGTGAGCGGATTCTATGGAATTTACTGCCTTAGAAAATAAGTTGAAAAAAAAACTGAAGAAGAAATCAGCGCGGATTACAGTTTCCCTCGGCACATTACGAACGATTAATCGCGTGTGAAATCATGCAGAACTTCTTGGCTGCTGTTTCCATATGCACGTAACTCTGTCGCGAACAATGGCAAGCACCTTCAGAGAGCTTGATCACAAACAGTTTGCGTAAATGTAAACACCTTTTACGGTCATCCCCGACCAATCGCCGATAATCACCAATGATCTCAAACAAGATGCAAGAGATAGAAAAATTTCTATTGCTCTTTTGCGCCCTTTGCTTACGATGTCACGAGATCAGTTTGCGTAAAGCAATCATGCATATGGAAAACAGGATCGCAAACGCAAAAAGTGACAGTGTGCGGTCGAGCCAACGTAAACTGTTTGCGACTATTTGCAACTGGGTACGTGTGTATGGAAAGAGGTGACGTGCTTGTTTAGAAATTGAATCCACACATAATTTATTTCAAATTTTAAAAAAAGAGAGAATATGCAGCGACTTATCTCATTTACTAGGAATGGTGAATCTCACGTAAAAGGAGAGATTGACCCAAAAACCATTCAAGCATAAAACGCACGGATTGCTGTTTGAAACTAATAAAAAGAAAATCTTATATGAGGGCAAGTCTCTCCTTTCAAATTTCCTTTATATCTAATTTAAGATATTATTTTCCTGCATTCCGCTGCTTTTGTGCTTTTTCGTGATAGTTTTTACTAACCTTAGTGCAAATTTAGATACTAACCTGATACTAGTCACTTGGCTGGTGAGCTAAAAAGTTAGTCTGGAGCCCTGTATGACAAAATAATAATTGAATAGTTGGATAAACTTTCTTTAGGATTCCTGAAATAATTTGTTTTGCATTTAAGCTCACACCAGTGGAGGATGGGCCCTTGGATACTACAGGGGCCTCCATTTTGACTGCCCAACCTTAAGACTACAATGCACCTACACGTACAACACACATCGTTCCTTTCAATCCCTGCATCTCGGTAATGAGCTTCCAGTTATACATGTTCAAGCATCCTTACACAGGGTAATGCTGTAAAAGAAAGAGAAGGGAAATGAAAAAAGGGAAAAAAGCAAATATGTACCATTCCACAAAAAAATTTAATGTCTAGCTTCTTTGATTTTAACTTTTTTTACATGCAGTGTTTATAAAGACTGTTTGATTTTTAATTATTTCTTTTTAAAAAAATGTTACACTCAGTCACATCTCTGTGAAGGGTGAAATTGTGTTAAATGGTCTTTCTTGTTTCAATTTTTTCTACAGCTGTCTGCGGTCATGACTGTGGCCAACTGTCTTGTTGATCTCATAGACATCCAATGCTCTTCTGTACTTGTCTGCTTTGAAGATGGCTGGGACACCACGGCACAGGTAACGTGTGCATTGCCAGTTGTTGTACAATGTCATTATCTTCATTGTTGTCATCATTATCATTGTCATCATCATCAGTCTACTTCAGAGCTGCTGACCATAATTATGATTTCTCCAACTGCAGGATCCTTATTATTTATACAGGGTTCAAAATTGTGACCAATACAGTTGCATTTGCGAATGGATTTTTCCCCTTTGTGTCTAAGCTATCCGGAGAAGTCGCAAATTTGTGACTAGTCTTCAACTTCACTCTTTCAAAATAAAAGGGTTCGCAGTTGCCACTTTGCTGCTGCTTTTGCTAAAATAAATAATAAAAAGAAATTTCAAAAATTATTTTGTTTCTCGCTGTGAATTTTCTTTTAACCCATTGACTCCTGGGGGTTCCCCATTGACGAGTAAAATCATCTGGTGTTAGACAGTTAAATACTAAGTATGGCTGGTTTAGGGGTGGAAGGGTTCTGAAGATATGGGCACAAATTCACCATTTTCAGCGGTGTCCTTACACACAAGTTTGTGGGCTCATATTTTGTTTTGTTGAACTGCTGGCAACACAATCTTTGCAACTAAATTTTCATATCTTGTCGCAAAATTGCAAGTAGATTTTTTTTATTTCTAGGTTATAGCAGAGTGAGTTAGTTTGCCTGCACCATCCTTCCAATAATAGAGAGCTTTTAGCAACAATCAAGGCAACAGCCATGCAAATTATTGTGACAACATCTAGTTTGTGATTTTTCCATCCTGTCCACCCTGGATTATTTGGAATGGCATTCAGTTACTGTAAATATACAGAATGAAGGTCTGCCTTTGGTATGCTGATGATGTTATCAAAACAAGAATTTAGTAGTTTTACCTTTGCAAAGGACTAAAATGCATGTTGCATGTACAACATGCTTTTGTCTCTTGTCAAACCCAGTTTCTGGTGTTGTGGCTGTTGCTACTGTCATTGTTGCTGCAATAGCTCCCTGTTGAGCCTGATGAATTATGGTATTGCTCAAGTTAATGGAGCATGTTATTAAACAGGCTTGCCAGCATCAATTCTTAACTTTCACAGCATAAGTATTTGGGTATCTTGGTGAAGTGGAAGTATAAAAAGGAGTGGCTTTAAAGGAATGCTGTTTGTTGTTCATCCTACAGGTGCTGTCACTAGCAGAAATCATGTTGGACCATCACTACCGCACCATAGATGGCTTCAAACTCTTAATTGAAAAAGAGTGGCTTTCATTTGGGCATCGGTTCACACACCGTGGAAATCAAATTGCCTCAGCACTGGCTGGCTTCACACCAGTATTCCTGCAGTTTCTGGACTGTGTTCACCAGGTATGTAGTTTATTGTACGAAAGCCATGTGTGCCAGCCATACAATAAAAGTCAAAGGACTTTGCTAGTTTCATAAAGAAAACCTGAGTATCTAAGCTATAACTTATTAATATATGATTTCAGTAACTTTTTAGAGTACTGCAACATTATTTATCCCACACCATGAAGGAAAGGTATATTCAATGATAATTTCTTTTTTTTTTCTTTTCTTTGCCTTTTTCCCTTAAAGATAATGCTTCAGTTTCCACTGTCTTTTGAATTTAATGATCACTTCTTGAGCACCATTGCATACCATCACGTGTCAATGAGATTCCGCACCTTCCTCCTGGATTCAGAGCATGAGCGATCTGAGTCTGGTTGGATGACTGAAGAAGAAAGCAAGCCAAGAGGAAAATCACTGTGGGATTACATGGACATGCAAAAAACTAGATCACCTCTCTACTACAACTTCCTGTATTCACCTGACCAGCATAAGGTACATGTCAAATTAGAAGTTTCGTTGTTGTAAATTCTTATTATTATCAATATACGCGGCCAAATAGAAAATCGGCCTCTTCAAAACACACGCTCAGTGGGCCGCAAAAGCCTGACAGCCGGCTGCTAATGCATTATCAGCCCTACAGCTGATTGGTTCTTGCTTCAACTTTGTGATATGCCTATTATTTATAGACGATTTTACGCATTTTTTCGGTAATTTTAAATAAGTTCACTGGACTGAGTTGATTCTTTAATAGCTTGTTCAATCAACACTTACATGATGATTTGAAGTGACTTTGAATTCGTTATTCACTTAGCTTGTATTATTAAAACTCGCATTCTTGATATCATTTGGCCTTGTTTATTGATAATAATGATAATGACATGACTTTTCTCGGGAATCGCGTGAGGGCCGCAAATGACACTACAAGGGCGCAAATAAACAATATTCCCTTAAAAAGTCATGTTATTCCCTTATTAAGTAGCGGTACAACGTACAAGGGTGGGAGGCGTGGTGGCCTCATGGTTAGTGTGCTCGACTCCGGATCGAGTGGTCGGGTTTGGGTCCTGGCTGGGGACATTGTGTTGTGTTCTTGGGCAAGACACTTTAATCTCACGGTGGCTCTCTTCACCCAGGTGTATAAATTTATGGGTACCGGTGAATTTAATGCTGGGGGTAACCCGGCAATGGACTGGCATCCCATCCAGGGGGGAGTAGAAATACTCCTAGTTGCTTCATGCTACAAGAAACCGGAGATAAGCGCCGGCCTGATGGGCCTTCAAGGCTCGTAGCAGACTTTACTGACCTACAACGTACAAGGAAGGTCTCATTTAAAATCCCCAACAGATCAGCTTTTGAATAGCATACATATAATTTATTGTACGATGTACTGACTTGTGTAATGAATATGTGATGTTTTAAATTAATTTACATTGTTCATTCTGGTGCAATTTGCTTTTCAATGTAGGTATTACGACCCTTCTGTAAAGTTTCAAATTTGAAGGTGTGGACATATTACACTACAGAGAACTTGTCAACAGGTCCAACTTATGATCTGGAACTGATTAATGACATTACAACCACCACTGAGAATGAGCAGCAAAGTGGGGACGGGAAACAGGTGAATTAAAATGATCACTTCATTCTGTTTTGTGGTTCTATTAAAGTGGGCACAGCTTGAGTTGCTACTGATTTACTCTCCTGTCATGCCTTCCTTTGCCTATCTTGTCTTTTCGTAGTACTAAACAAGTAAAGAGCCCCATGCCGTGGGTTCAGGTGGAAAGAGATGCTGGATGTGTGTTTGAAAAAAATTTTTGGTGTGGAAATTTTTTCCCTTGGTGTTATGCTGATTTTATTTTTCACAGAAACAAAATTGTTCTCATTTTCACAATTCAACAGAACATTTTTAAAGTTATGATGTAAGGACAGTGAAAGGCCAACTGAACATGGCATTGTAATTCTTCAATATCTGTTTGCAGGAAACCTACAGTGGCTGTATGTCTGGTGTCTATGGTGATGTGACTCAGTTTTCAAATGATGAGTGTTCATGGCTGCTTCAGGAGCTGTACAGGCTGGAGGAAGAAGCTGATAAGAAACCCAAGAAATGGGAACATCACTGGCACCACCTGTCACACCCAACCATAAAGAAATCGGTGCGTACATGTATGTGCATGGTTTCGATAGAAAAATGTGGCCTCGTCATTTTATTTCCGCCCTGATGGCAACATACTACAAATGAACCAGCTTTATAAAAAGCAGCAAGAACTTTCCTTTTCAGTGTGAACATGAACTACTTACTTGAGATAACTTAAGATTTGGGGTTCAGTGTGCTTAAGCTTCCAATTGGCTTAGTTGGTTGAGTTCAACTCCATCCCATCATGCACTATTTGAAAAGAGCAGGGGACAGAGATCTTTGCTGTTGTTCGTTGTGGGGCATCTGCACAGAAGTTTTGGAGGGTGACATTTCTCGAAGTGCGCATGCTCAGAATGGAAAACTCATACTAGTAGTAGTTATCCTTGTCCTTAAATCTAAAGGTCCCCATTTATTTCATTTCACTTCATTTTAAAGCCAAATACGTCTATGGCGAAAAATGGGATGAAAAATTGTCATCTCTTTGCTGTCTGTTGTATTTGCAGTGTTTGGCTCTCAACAAAAGATGGTCCAACAACCAACGACTTTTGCTTCACAAGAGAAATACAATGGAGGTGATATTAAAGGTATGCCAATCTTGAGTAGTCTACAATTTGCTTGGTGTGTCTGTAAGTGTTAGAGGTTACAGATGTGTAAGCCATTAAATCTAAGTAGAACCAAATTAGTGATTTAATAGTGATTTTCCCATGGCCAAGCTCTTAAAAACCACACACCTTGTTGTTGTTGTTGTTGTTGTTGTTGTTAGCATTAGCAATAGCATTAGCATTAGCATCATCATGGAAGTGACTTCATTTGGATACTATCATCTCAGGGCAAGATGCAGTTACAGGAACGAGGAGCCCAGGGCTTTTCACAGCCACACCAATTTGTTCCACACACATTTATGCCACCTTCACATTGTGATGTCTGTTATCAGATAATCATTGGAATCCTGAACAAAGGTCAGTGGGTGGTCTTTTACACCTTGTTCACCTAATTAACCTTTGAAATTGACTAACAGGCCAATTTCTTCCTGGAGTTTTACTCTGTAATCAAATAGACAGGTGGTGATGGCAATAAAGAAATTGATCACTTGAGATAATTTTCCTGATTTATAAACAGATTTTCGTTATAAGAGGCAAAATAGATGTGTGGCTGGAGCTAGCACTCAGATCATAGTTTACTTTATTTCTCCTTATGAAGTGATGGCTTATTTTCATATAATGCTCAAACTGCACCTTACCGTGTCATAGTACCAGGACCATCCATTGTAATATGGACACACTCAGAGTTTACACAGAGACCGTTTATCGTCTAATCAATATACACTTTATGTATGGTCCTGAGGGAAGCAGTTAGTTTTGTTTTCCCATGAGTCCTGCATCTCGGAAACATCAGGACTTGAGGGAAAACAAAACTAACTAGTTTCCTGGGAGACCAGACATCAAGTGCTTTGTTATATATTTAGCCTTTCCTTTCAACAATCACAGCTACATATCCGGTCTGTACAACAAGTGAAAAACTGTATCCCGGTCAGGATGCATTTGAGTTTGATTGGGGATACGTGACCAAGAATCAACCAATCAAAGTGCTTGGTTTGTTGAGTGAAAGTCTAAGTTTATAACAATGTACTTTTGTTTTATGATGGAAGACATTTTATCTAAAATGAACACTATAATATAACAACCATTGAGATATTGGAGCATAGTAAAATCAATGAAGAAAATGAAAAGGAAAGAATCGACGTAATAGTACTACCAGCAGACTAACTTTTATGGCAGGTTTCCGGTGAAACTTAAGATTAACCCTTTTCAGTTAAACTACCTTATTACATGAAATTTTCGCGACACGTTAATTTCGCGATTTTACGATGCGCGTATTTGGCGATTTTGCGAAATTCTTGTACTGTGAATCACTTTAATTTCGCGATCTTTAGTAAGTAACACGCTATTTAAAGGCATTTAACTTATCCTTGAAGCAAATAGAACAACTTCATTCACAACAACGTCAAAATTTACAACAAGAGATGCAGGGACGGGTCTATTTGAGAACAGTTACAAGTTTTAACAATTTCCGCAAGAATTTTACGCTTGTTCGTTAATTTTAGTCAATTGACCATGATCTCCAGAGTCGTTTGTGTAAATTTTGGGATGGAAGCGGAA
>OX421452.1:32556480-32561480 GCA_949126865.1 Montipora capitata | reverse complement strand
TGTGTGATTCGGGTTTGCCTAAAATCTGGAATCTGGAAACGGAAATCTGGAATAAGAAATGTGGAATCCGGAACACAGTGAAAGTCCAGCGAAGGTTAAAATTAATACGGAAAGCAATAAACACAACGATGGAGACATTCGCTTAGTGAGGTACTCATAAATTCGAAGATAAATAAAGTTGATAAAGTATTTCGTTTGAGTATGTGTATGCTTTTTAAATAATATTTCGCCCGTTCGAAATTCGCAGTGGAGAGAAGAAAGGCTGCCTGTGGGCACCCACCCTGTTTGGAATTTTCCTTTCTCTCCTCCTCCAACACGCCTTCCAGTTCAGCAGTGACGGCGTCCTCCTCCACACAAGCCACGACGGAAAGCTACTGAACTTGAATCGTCTCCGCGACAAGACCAAAGTGAAGACAGTGCTGATAAGAGAGATGCTCTTTGCCGACGACGCTGCCTTTGTCAGTCACACAGAAAGCGGACCACAAGCCATCCTAGACCTCTTTGCGACTGTCTGCCAGGACTTTGGCCTTACCATCTTTATCAAAGAGACTGAGGTACTGGCAATGGGGACCCATGCTGAGCCGACCATCCTGATCAGCAACCAAGCACTCAACTCTGTGGACACCTTCAAGTATCATGGCTCAACAATCACCTCCAATCTCTCCCTGGATAGTGACTTGAATGCTCGCATAGGCAAGGGAGCCTCGGTCTTCGGAAAACTGCAGAGGTGCGTCTGGCTAAGCCCAAAACTGCGCTCAAAGACCAAAATCAGAGTCTACTCTGTATGCGTCCTCAGCACCCTGTTGTATGGGAGTGAGACATGACCTGCATACACCAGACGTTGGCTAGGCCGTAGCGTGGGCCCCAAGCGCCTTCCAAAAGACCAACCCTGTGGACAGCTGCCTCAAGGCAAACGATCGACAGGGCGACCCCTTCTTCGCTATAAAGACGTCTGCAAACGAGACTTGAAGGCAGCCAAAATCAGTGTAGACAACTGGGAATCGCTCGCTGATCACCGTATTAAGTGGAGGGCAGCCGTCAAGACGGTCTGCAAACGGGCAGAGGAAGAGAGGATGAGGATCTGGGAGGAGAAGAGACAGAGGAAGAAGGCTTCCGTCAACAACCCGTCGAACGCGATAACTTACGCCTGTTCAAATTGCCTCAGGCCTTGCAGCTCAAGAATCGGTCCTCTCAGGCACAAGCGAAAGTGCCTACGCCAATGATCCATTGCCTGCAAGGCAGAAGGAGGCCATATATGTAAGGCCAGCATAGGGTGAAGCGTCCGGAAGATCGAAAACAGACCCAGTGTACATGTGTTAAGCGAGACAATTTTCTGATCGCCCAAGTTTGAGCTCCATAAAGTAGTGTACTCCAAACTAATGACTCAACAAGTCGCTTTTTCAGCGTCAGATTGAAGCTTAGTCAGCAACTCTTTCCTTGTGGAGAAGGCATCCTTCGCACGTGCAATTCTCGTACGGATGTCTCTTGGTACTCACCCGGGTGGGAGAGAGACATGGGCATACATTAGGACATGGTGATCTACTGACAATTGTTATGGAACGGAGAATCAAAGGCAAGAGGCCCCCAGGACGACGGAGAATATGCCGACAAAAATATAAGGATTTGTATGGGAATAATGGGAATCCCGATAAAAAGCTTAAGAAGATAATTATGGGCGCATTCTTTTGGGACTATTTCAGTTATTTCTATTCCGATTTGCGAATAACGGAATACACGGAACACCAATTCCCAAAAAAACGCAGCTGCCGAATGGGTCCCAAAAAAACACGTTTACCGTCTATTCGGAGTATTCCTGTTCCAGAATAGTCCCAAAAGAACGCGCCCCATATGAAAAAAATCTCAATTAAAAATCCTAACCTTATTGCCATTTTGGGAAGCTTCCCTCCATTTTTCAATTTTTTGGTTGCCAACAATATAGTTTTAATTGAGAATTTTTTCATTCAAGTATCAGTTCTTAACCCTTTGGTCGGGATTCCCATACAAATCCTTATATTTTTGTCGGCCATGCTCACACTGAGCTTGGGGTGCCTGTGGTTGTATTTCCAATCGACTACCAAAAAGAAACAAGAGGCTATGGGTAGCCTACACTTTGTTCCGAGGATTTTTAGCCGACTTCCTTTAAGTTCACAGTATTTCAGTGGGTTTTTATTATGTTACAATATCTTGGTAAATATCCAGTTTCAATTCCATAGTCTGAAGTCCACAGTCCACATTCCGTGACCCAATGATAGGGTTAAGTGCGATCGTGGATATTTGTTTACATTTAAACAAACTGTTGTTAACGGCATTGATTCCAATCAAAACCAGAAAACAGATGCTTGCAAGTCTCTACGATGATATTTAAAAATATTTAATACTTCTTCTTAAAGTGCATATGTCAGATTTTTTTATTTGCTTGCTTGAATGTACCCATTTTCCTGATAACAACTACAAAAACACTTTTCGATTTCGATTTTTCTTCCCCTAGTTTTAGCCATTAAAAGACGCAGCATTTCACTTCCGGCGTGGTACAAAACCGCGCGAGTACAGAAGGGGACTGGAGATGATTGTGACGTAATCTCGGGAACGCTTGTTTATATCTCTTGGTCATTCCTTTGTGATATTTTCATGTGAAGGCTTACAGTGCGACGCGCCTTACCGTGGCCACCTAACAAAGTTTTTTACAAATTGTCCGTCAATCAGGATGTGTGAATATGATTGACAGTCACGCTTCCTTGCAAGGTTTGTACAGTTGTAAGTTGAACACCGTTGCATGGGTTGTTGAGTTGACGTATTTGCACGTAATTGTCGAACGTGAAAGTTTGTTGGGCGGCCACGGTAAGGCGCGTTGCACTGTAATACGGTCGGTAGACGCGTTGTATCCGGATGAAACAACACGAAAGACGAAGAAGATGATTTTTCTATCCATGAAATACTGTTTTACGGTTATTCCAGGCCAAAAGCTATCAAAAGAAGACGAAACTGGATCTCTTTCGTAAACTTGACGAGGAAGAATCTGAGTGTCGGTACTGGAAAAAACACACTCGGTCATTTGCTCAGTGCATTTTGCGCCAGACGATTTCACACGCACGTTTTCTTTCAAGGATCAAAGTTCACCAAAAGCTTTTATATGACATCGGAGTTGTTCCAGTGCCTAAATTTCACCGTGTAAGATCACCAAAAAAACATATACGAGCAGAGGACTAAGCATGAAGCAACGTTCGGTAAGTTGCGACCTGCTTTTGTGTATTGTGTTCACGCATGTAACTTTTAAGACCTTTTAATTTACATGTGTGAACACAATACACAAAAGCAAGTGGCAACTTACGAAAGTTTTATGTCTTTCGTACGATCCTTAAGTGGGACTTAATGGCAATGTCAAGGTCTTTCCCTTGTTCTTTGTCTTGAAGAGAGTTACTGATTTTTACACCAGACGAGACTCAGGGGGATAACCCACAAAATACACAAGTAAGATCAGCTAGAATTTTCCATAAGAAAAATAATAAACTCGTGCCGAACTTGATCATGCCAATGGCCTGAAATTTTTTAAGTCTTCTCATAATATGCAACACCATACACCTTATTCCAAAATGGCTGCCATTTTAGTATTCTTTTGTTCGATTGCAAATTGGCCCTTTTGGCCTCGTTCGAGTTTAAATATTCTTTTGAATTTTACGTTTGAAAGCGAGGTCAAGAGGGCCAATTTGCAAGGAAACAAAAGAATACTAAAATGGCGGCCATTTTGGAATAAGGTGTATACCCTTACCTTACTCATTATACGTAGATACTTGTTTGAACCATAAGAAACTCCGATCAAGTTTTATGATGTGAATTGTTAATTTTTGACCTTTGGCCTTTTTTAAGGATATCTCTTCAAGTGCTAAAAGTAGTCCTGAAAGGAGCAGGGTTTGGAACGTTACCGACAATATCAAGCCCCCCATATCAGGCCCCCCATACAACCCTCTACAGCCCTCTACAATATCAAGCCCCTATATCGGGACCCCCATATCAGCCCCCCCCCCCCCCTCCCCTTCCATGTGAAGCCCACCATATCAAGCACTTTATCTGGCCCCGATGAAGCAATGCCTACCAAGACCTTCGGTGTAAAGCTCTGGCCAACCATATCAGGCCCCGACCTACAATATCAAGCCCCTGATATTAGATCATCGATATGAAGCGATGACACACCATATCAGACCCGGACCTACCATATCAAGCCTCTGATCCTAGATCGTCAGTATAAAGCCATGCCACACCATATCAGGCCCGGACCTACGATATCAAGCCTCTGATCTTATAGATCGTCAATATAAAGCAATGACACACCATATCAGGCCCCGACCTACGATATCAAGCCCCTGATCTTAGATTGTCAATATAAAGCCATGACACACCATATCAGGCACCGACCTACGATATTAAGACCCTGATATTCGATCGTCAATATGACTTCATGACACACCATATCAGGTCCCAACCTACAATATCAAGCCCCTGAAATTAGATCGTCAACATAAAGCCATGACACACCATATCAGGCCCCGAACTACGATATCAAGCCCCTGATATTAAATCGTTGATATGAAGTCATGACACCATATCAGGCCCCGACCTACGATATCAAACCCCTAGTATGAATGAGATTGTCAAAACAAGCCATGACCCACTAAATAAGGCCCCGATCTACGATAACAAATCCCTGAAATATGATGCCATGACCCACCATATAAGGCTCCTTGTTAATTTAACCAATTTTTAGCTGGTCAAAACTTAACCATCTCTCAACAGGATCGCTGAGTTCTCCAGCGAAAGTTTATTCATTTATTTTCTTCGTCTTCTGTCCATTGTTATTGTCGGGGAATAGCGACATGGTATTCTTTGCTTTAATTCCCCGGCGCCGTGGAGCAGTTGAGAAAGGTGCAAATAGTTAAAACCGGCTGCAGGAATCAATCGAGAGTCGGTAACGAACTGAATGCAGTTAAGTGAAAATCCGTAGCGTG
>OX421452.1:32526480-32538980 GCA_949126865.1 Montipora capitata | reverse complement strand
TTCAGTTCTCCATGACCGCTGAATAAAAACAATGAATAAAAACAATTTTTACAGGGTTAGCCTCCATCTGAATTGAATATATTCACAAATACCGGCAGGAAGGTGCCTGGAATTTGAAACTAAACAATATAGACAGAGTAGTCTTTAAACAAGTCATCTTTTCGCTGGAATTTGTGAATACCGTGTACCGGTGAATTTGTGTCTACCGTGCACCGGTGGCTCAGTTGTTTAAGTACCGGGCTTCCATGCAGGAGGTCATGAGTTTGACTCCCGCTGGACCAACACTCAGGGTCTTTAAATAACTGAGGAGAAAGTGCTGCCTTTGTAATTACATCTGCAAATGGTTAGACTTTCAAGTCTTCTCGGATAAGGACTATAAACCGTAGGTGCCTTCTCACAAATATCTTCCATGGTCATTAGTTCCCTGTGGGACGTTAAAGAACCCACACACTATTCGAGAAGGGTAGGGGATGAAGTTTCCGGTGTTGTGGCTGTCCTCTTTGAGTATATGGGTGGGTGGGTATAGCCTGTTCAAACAAATAAATAACAAACAAACAAACAATATATTCACTTCAGATGGAAGCAAACCCTGTAGAAATGCATCCTCAGTGTTTTTATTCAGCGGTCACAAAGAACTTGAAACTGGACTATTGGGTTGATGCAGGCCTGGCAGCCATTTTTGTTGATTGCGTGACAAAACATGATTGACTCAACTGGCTGAACACAGAAGGCATTGGTAGCAATCTGTCTGCCTACAATCCCACAGAGTACCCAGAAGATACAGCTGAGTGTCAGTCACTAACTTAAGCATTTCCTCTTAACAAATTACCAGACTGAGTGCTACTAGGATATTGCATAAATCAAGCGCTCATTCAAATAATATGGTTTATTATCATGGTATTCAATGAATCAAAGATAGTAAGGTTGGGATTCCTTTAATCCAGAAATGTCCAAATTCAATGAAAAGATCACAATCACCCAACCCTTGAATCTGACCATTGTTTCTGCAAAGTCAAAAATTCACTCTCCTAGATGAGGTTACATGTATTTATCACCAGTTAATTCCATTGTTTTGGAAATAGCAGCTGTTTTATTACTCATCAGTGTCACAAATTCTATTTTCGTGAGTTATGCACGTGCTACAGGCCTATTGTCACCATAGACTTACACTCTTACAACCCAGTGACAGTGTGTAGTGCACTTACACTGTGCTACCACAAAAAGATAATAATTATCTCAAAGTAAACTAAAACAAAATAACAATATTATTTTTAATTCTTTTCAACTGACCATTTAAAGAGTTTTCCAAAATGTAGATAAAGTTTTTGAAGACTGTTTCTTTTTCCAGTACTGCCATCCATTGCAGCATAACCTCATTGTTACTTAAGCAGACATTTATTAACCTAACAAAGAGAAAAATCATTTTATTGCAAAATATAATGAGCAATGGCTTTCAAATAAAAAGTTACTCAAATAGACCCATTGCATAAATAGCACTGAAATTTTTAGAGAAAGGATTTCTTGCATAGATGTGAGGCTTAAGATGTATAAGTATTGTTATTCAAATTTCAGTGCCATTTATGCAATGGGTCTAGTATGGTTTATCACCATTTCCAATGTACGGAAGTATCCAAGACTACCAGGCACTAAATCGGTTTATCTACTAGCTCCCAGTCTTTCGGTAAATTTGAGTTGCAAATGGCAGTAATTCCTTTGTAATCTTTACGAAATTTACAACTTGAGAGTTTTGCCTAGCAATTGAAAAAACCACAGACCAACCAGTAATTTAACAGCCAGTGCAACAAAGTGTTTCATCTTCAAAAAAACACAATAGGACAGCCTTACAACAACAGCCTAAAAACTAACCCTATCACCCAAAACTACCGGTACTGACTTTAATGTTGGGAATTTGACTTACTAACAATACTACATTAATTTCTATAAACCAAAAAAGAAGAGCTTGATAACTACCCTGAATGCCAAAGAACACTGTGCTAGTGGGCAACAGTGTCCTAAAGCTTCCCTTGCTTGCCAGTAAAGCACAAAAGGAGAAAATGTGCTTACCTTGTCACTTCCACCAAAATAGGAGCATCAGGTTCTTCTAGCAGCGCAGTCACAATATCACTGCAACACACAATATTATTATAATTGCAACCTAAATAGATAGATAGATGCCAATATACTTTTTGAATGTTGTTGAGAAGCTTAGTTAAACAAAAGCAACATGGATTAAAAAACTGATTCCATAAAACAATGGGTTTCCTACATGTATGTTAAGGCTCCCACTGCCACCAGGTTGACAATCAGACATACTTTGACGCTTCTCTGGTTAGGAGAATTATGAATGTACAGTATCTTAAGGAGTTACAATTAAAATACACAACGCTTAAACTATCCTCTTTAGAGCCTTCATCAGGGGTGATCCAAAGCTCTCATAAGAGTTTTTTTTTTTATGTTCACCAATTTGCAGAAAATGAAAAGAAGGTACACTCATTAAAAGAAAATAGCATCCTTTTCCTTTAACATCATGGAAAGAGGTGTCAGGTAAGAAAAAAAGCCACCCTAACAGTTCAAAGGAGATGTGCCCAGTGTCAACAATCGCAATGATGGTAATAATTATTTATTATAATTATAATAATGATGATGATGACGATAACGATGATGATGATGATGATGATGATGACGAGGAAGATGATGATGACGATGTCAGTGATGATGATAATGATAACAATACTTGTAAAAATAATAATAATAATAATAAGGGGTGAATTAAGAAAGAGAGGCAAGAATGAACAACTTGAAAAGAAGTATGATTGCAGAAGAAAGGAGATAACTACAGTGACTGAGGAGCTACATTAAAGCAGAAGGTTCTTGCAAAAGCTGCAAAGATAAAGAGATATGAACAACGAGCCACACAGTATAAGCAGAATGTATTATTCCAACAAGATCAAAATAGATTCTACCGGGTGTTAAATGACAAGGCCAGTAATGAGAACGTTGTCCCTGATGCAGATGAAAGTACTAAGAAGTTTTGGGATGACATTTGGACTGTGAGTAACGAGTACATTGTAAAATAAAAGCGTGGAATGGCTGAATGACATCAGGAATGACATTGGGGAAAACCAACAGAGGGATTTGGTGTTAACAGCTGGTCTGTTATAAACTATCCAGTGTAGAAGGATGCCAAACTGGAATTAGCTCCTGGTAGGGACGGTGGCTGAAAAAGCTGAGAAGTCTCCATGGGAGGATTGCTGAGCAGCTGAACACCCTATTAAATGGACACGAGAAGTTGTCAGAATGGCTAACATTTGGGAGAACGATTTTGTGTTTGAAGGACCCCAGCAAAGGAAATGCAGTTGACAATTCTAGACCCATAACTTGGCTCCCCACTATGTGGATCGAAGCTTATGACAGGAGTCACTGCTGAGGTGATGTACAAATATCTGGAGGAGATCCTGCCTGAAGAGAAGAAGGGGTGTAGGGGGAGAATACATGTAGGGCGACTAAGGATCAACTGTTGAATGATAAGGCAATTCTAAATGATTGCGAAAAGAGACTATGGCTTGGATTGATTACTATAAGGCTTATGAAATGGTGCCACATTCCTGGATAGTAGAATGTCTGGAAATGTTTGGTATTGCAACTAACCTAAAACAGTTCCTCCTGAGGAGTATGAAAGAGTGGAAGACTGAGCTGACATCCTGTGGACAAACTTTGGGAGTTGTTAATGAATGTTTTGAGAGGATCGGAAGCTGGTTATAAGCGGACCACCTCTTGTTTATGGATAACCTATAACTTTTTGGGAAATCCTACAATCGGATTGACTCCCTTGTGCAGTCAGTTCATACATTTAGCATGGACATAGGGATAGAATTTGGGATCAAGAAGTGTGGGGTGCTAGTGCTGAAAGGTGGTAAAATTGTTAAAATGGAAGGAATGGAAGGGTATAAGTATTTAGGCATTCTGGAAACAGATCAACTGAAGGAGAAGGAGACGAAAGACTTGTTCTCAAAGGAATAAAAATGAAGACTAAAGTTAGTGCTAAAGACAAACTTGAACGGGAAGAATAAAATTATAGCTGTCAACACATCAGCAGTTGCAATTCTAAGGTAAAGCACTGAGCTAAAAGAGCTGGATAGAAAGACCACAAAAATGTTGACATTGCGTGGTGCATTACACCCTAATAGTGATGTGTACCAGGTGTATCTGTCACAACAGAAAGGAGGAAGAGAATTGATCAACCATGAAACATGTGTAAAAGCGGAAGAAAATAATCTGGAATGGTATGTTAGGAACTAGAAGGGGAGATTGATGGAAGGAGTGAGAAAGACAAAAATCTTGAACAGTGAGGGAGGTAAGGAAAAGAATGAATTCAAGAAGGGCAGACAGAATGCCACATTGAATAGATGGACAGAGAAAAAAGGCATGGTCAATTTTTGCAGGAAATGCCTGAGACAGTTGACAAAGATATGACCTGGGAGTGGACTAAGAAAGGCGACTTGAAAGTTGAAACTGAAGCACTGATTTTTGCAGCCAAAGAACAGGCACTGAGAACAAACTATGTCAAGTTCAACATTGACAAGTCAGTGAATTCCCCGCTTTGTAGGCTGTGTGGCCAAAAGGGTAGAACAATAAATCACATTATTAGTGAGTGCAAGTGTTTGGCGCAAAAAAGATGACAAGAGAAGACATGACAATATTGCCAGGTTGGTCCACTGGAAGCTCTGTTGTAAGAATGATATGAGCAGAAGTGAGGTACATGTAGGCAGGATGCTAAAATTGGTATTCTTAGGGAGTTGTGCCCCTGCCTTGCCAGCTGGGTAGACAGGTGAGTGAAAGCCTCTGCTTGACTTAATTGGCCATCAGTGGCAAGTAATTTGCTTTGTTGGCAAATCTTCCCTGTCAGCCTGAGGACTAAAAAAACCCTTCTGACTGTTCTGATGTAAAGTCTCTGGTACGAGCCTAGGAAGGCCCATCAGGCCAGCATTTATCTCCAGTTTGTGATGTCCTTTACCTTAATTGGTTGAGTGAGTCTAAAACATCTAATGTCTACAAGGAATTGCCTAGTCTAAGAACAAATTGATCGCATCCTCGAATTTCAGCTGATGGACTGGTGCCTAGCTCACTTTAATTGGTTGGCTTTGCAGAACAGACGCTTATACAAGGTGCGATATTTATTGAGGAAGCGTTATGATTTAACACTTTGACTCCCAAGCCGGCCTGAACCAGCCATACTTAGTATTCACTCTGTCTAACGCCAGACAATTTTACTCATCAATGGGGAACCCCCGGGAGCTAATGGGTTAATAGGTTCTAATCACCAGCTCAGGAGTATACCCAACCAATGGAATTGTGTATATGAGGTTGTGGAATAAAATACTTTATTTTGTAATGCTAGCCACTATTTTTCATGGGATGACTGTGCCCACTTTGGCATAATATGGCAATTTGGGCTAAAAAACCTCATTGGCTCACTCATAATAATAATAATAATAATAATAATAATAATAATAATAATAATAATAATAATCAAAAGTAAAAAGTAAAAAAAAGTAAGGTCAATTTATTTGATGTCGGTAGTTCCTTCAGTTACGAAACTGGTATCAATTGAAGCCGACGGTGCACCTTTAACCACCCCCCCCCCCCCCTCTCTGTCAGTGCTCCATTTCATGGATATTTAAAGCTATAGAGACACTGATCAGAAGAAAGTGGAAAAAGACGTTGAAGTCACCTTACTGAAGTCTCAACAGTCTTCGTTATAGCATTTTGCTTGTCAGAATATGCACTTTAATGTGTGAGATAAATTAAGGATATTACATACTTTCAGCACTCGAAGATAAAATTTGTATCCCCGCGCAGCCATGGATGGCCCCTGGATGGCCCCTGGTTGGGATGCTAGTCCATCGCAGGGTCACCCAAAGCATTTTCGCCGGTACCCATTTATACACCTGGGTGGAGAGAGGCACCGTGAGAGTAAAGTGTCTTGCCCAAGAACACAACACAATGTCCCCGGCCAGGACCCAGACCTGGACCAATCGATCCTCTAACCATGAGGCCACCACTCCTTACTTCTGAAAGCCAAATGATTCAATTAATGAGTTTGCATATCATGACTTGTCATAAGTGCTTGATGGTAAGCTAATTGATTTTTCTCTTGAATGTTTGCTTCCCTCTGAAATTCTTATTTACCCAGTGGGTAAATGTGGTTAGATGTAATTTAGGCAAAGGTAAGCCCATACCAATGCTGCACTTTTCATAACCTGCGGGGTGGTCGCATCAGCTTATTGCTTGCCTTGTGACTTTTGAACTGATCTTTGCAGACCTTTTGTCTAGCTGCCTGTATTTAGCAAATCATTGCAGATTTCAGCTTCCAGTATGTCTCCAAACAGTCATGTGAAACAGCCAAGACACTGCCTTTTTGCAACCAGTACATTGGCTAATTCACTCGGAACAGCGCGTTCTTTGGTTGCAGTCAGCACAAGCTCTGCTCAACTCGTAGAAAGCGTGAACAGTTCAACCTCCTCCTTCTTTTTCAGCACTGCTCAGCCTTCTCCAGAGTTTAATGCCACCGTAGTCCAGGCTATAAAAGCTGCGTTATCTGTGGAGTAAAACCCTGTTTTGCCTAGCAGTTTTGGTGGTGCTGATTTAACATATACAGGTGCATTGTCTTACATGACTGGGGGCGTTCTCAGCCAAGGCTCTCAAGCTTATGCCTTGCTGACAGCGGGAGGTAGGAGTTGCCTCCCTGTCATCTTTGGCACCAGGATATTTGACTCAGCCTGCCATTGTCATTCTTTCCTTTGTTTCTTTGTTTACACCACTGACTCCCTCACTCGTTTCGTCCAGCAAGATTTTTTCTTTGGCAAGTGCATCTCAAGCTAATCTTTCACATGTCCTGCCTTCAGTTTCAGCCCCCATTCTGCAGCAACCTTTTGTAGTTGGCCCCAGGATTCTCGCTAATTCCTGCAAAGTTGGCGGGCCAGATTGTCCCCGGAATAGTCATGGAATGGAGTGAACTGTTATCCTTGAATATTGTACTGACTGACCCTGAGCCACAACAGCTATTCAATGGAAGTTTAGTGCTAAACTGTGAAAAATTAAACCTCTTTGAGACATGCATAAGAGCAGAGGGAAACTCGTTGCTGCCAATGTCCAACATGTTTACAGCCATGTAGCAGAATCCACCAATCACAACAAGCCTGCCTGTCAAGTGGCTGTGCTTGGTCCAAAATACAATGGGAAGACCAATGATCTGGCCATCATGTGGGGAAAGGAATACGGGCTCACAAACAGCTGGAAATCGATCCTATATGTTAGCAGCTTTGGGGTTACGCCAAGAAAAGGGTCAACCTGGGAGATACTGTAGCATCTTACTGGAGATATTTTCTCTCTCTCTGCCAGTGTGAATGATTGGATTAATGCCCAAGAATTCTCACATCACTAAAGAACTGTAGACCCCTAGGTGATTTGCATAGTATCCCAGGTACACTGATGATTGAATTTGATGTTGAAGTCGCCTATCAGAAAATTGCTGTTCATCCATCTGACCGATATCTTCTTTGAGGTGGTGCAACAAGTTTTATGTTGATTTGGCTCTCCCCTTCGGCATTCGCTCTGCTCCTTATATTTACACGATTCCAAACTAGTTACATTACTTGGATGATTTTATTACTGCTGCAACCCCTGGCTTCTCTCAATCTCAGAATCTCAGTTCTGAGTTTGTGGATTGTGAACGTTTCAGCATAACTCTGCACCCAGGCAAGTGCGTGGGACCTTGTCCGGTGTTCTCTGTGTTGGGCATTGAGTTAGACTCCTTTGCTCACATGGTTGGCCTCCCTACACACAAGTTGCAGGCCTTGAAGGAGCTTATTATTTTGATCATGGCTGACCCGCAAATGGTGCAATAGGAGGGAGCTTGAGTCTCTCATTGTCCATTATTTTACATCACGCTTCCAAAGTTGTCTGGCCAAGCAGGACATTTTTGTGCACAGGATGATTGACTGATGTGTTGCTTTTGCAAGAAAGGACATCCCATCTGCTTAAATAAAGAATTTCACCTTGATCTTCAGTGGCGGGATCATCGCTTGGATGAGCAACATGGTGTCAGTTTCTGGAAGCAGCAGTTCTCCTTCGGCCTGACAATGATACTGCTGCTCATTTGCTGAATTCCACAACTTCAAAGGTTCCTTCTCTAAATGAATCAACTCTCTGTTTGTTTGCCACATTCTTGGTATATGTGCACTTCACGTTGAGCAGGGACTTCCAGAGATCCACTTCAAAATTGTTTGCATTTGCAGAAGGCTATTCATGGGATGCAGCAATTTCAAGGTTTCTCAGATATCGTCTCGTCATTTGCCTATCAAAGACAGTTGCCCTGGTCATTGCATGTTTTGGGCCACTTTGGCTTTGTCCCTGCAGCTGAATTTACAGCGCCAAATGTGGCCAATTTTTCTTCTTCACTTTATTTAACTGTGCAGGATATTGCAGTGGATGGTGTATGCTTGTCAAAATCAAGGCATCGAAGACTGACCCCCTTCCCAAAAAGTGTGACATAATTTATTTGAGTGGGTAGCTATCCTATGTGCGCAGTGCAAGCTATGCCAATTGTTTCTGCTTCAAGATGGTTGTTCATTATCCCGAGTACTACTCACTGATTGGTTTAAACAGATCTTTGCTCCTGCCGGCACCCTTGGCAATTTTTCTAACCGTAGTTTCAACATAGGCATGGCAACTTTTGCAGCTTATATCAGTGTTTCGGATAACCTAATTCAAGCATTGGGTCAGTGGTCCAGCCAATGCCTACCAGCTGTAAATAAGGACTCTGTCAGAGGCTTCGGCATTCCTTTCCCAGAAGTGATCTTCCCTTCACCCCATCCTTGTGCCAGTGTGGCTGTATGCAGTTCAGAAAGGTATGTATTGCCTATGGGAGGGAGTCTCCTCTCTTATTTCAGAGTTGCTAGATTTTTCTTGGGGGAATTTTAAGGTCTTCCCTGTTAGCAGGTCCCTGGCAGGTTGGGGGGTTCCCCACTCATGGCTGGGGTTACCATGGATACCTCCCTGTTAGGCCTGAATTTGCTCAGGCTCCCTACCAACCTTTAAGGCACCAGTTCCAAACCTCATCAATGGGATTAAATGTGGCTAAATGTAATTTAGGCAAAGTTATGCCCACGCCAAAGTGGCCAGCAGTCTTGTCCTCAAGCTTACATGATCTGCTCCCAGGGGATTACTGCTTGCCTCGTGACTTTTGAGCTAATGTGTGTGCAGATCCTTTGTTTGGCTGCCTGTATTTAGCAAACCTTTGCAGATTACAGTTCCATCCCCTCTGCCCTTTCTCACTTTTGGGCATTGGTAAGTTTGGGTTCAGATGAGTATGTTCCACTAAACTGACAATACTTTCGCCCAGGGAGCAAAATACATATTACCATAAAAACTTGTGTATAAGCCACATCTTTTTGTCGAAATATTGGGCTCAAAAATGTGGGTGCGAAACCAAGACCATTGCTTTCAGAGGGGGTAAACTGGCTGGTATGGGGTCACAAATAACACTAAAAACCATATTCTTCGACCGACCACTACAACATTCTCCACTGTGTGCAAGGAAATAGTAACCATGCTATTCGGGAGAACTCACAAGACAAATGGCCAACTGTTTTGTTGTCCTTCATTATTTGCATGGCATGTTTGTCCTTGTGGTTGTTTAACTAGAGCTTGTTTTGCCACATGTTTTTCTCCAATCAGTGGCTTCCGTACATCTTTGTAAACATGCACAGCTGATGTCCATGTTGTTTACTTTGCGGTGAACAACCTGACTTGGTCCAGACTTCCTTCTGTAAATGACTGCATGGTTACTAAGCAAACTTGTATCGATCCCTGCGCTTTTCGCTCAAATTTCATTGTTTTTATTTCAACTTTAGGCTTTAACAATGAAGACAACTGTTGTCAGTCCAAAGAATTAAGGAAATCAATTAAAAAGGTACTTTAACAAGTTGATTAACTTCTTAAGGTCGCAAATACACAGCATTAGATTTCAGCAAATTTATCACAAACAAATGCAAAGAAACAAACAACTTTTTGCCAGAGTGCTTTTTTCAAGTTTTTATTTTTTTCATCAAATCATGCTAGAAATTTGGGAGTGCGGCTAGTTTTTATGGTAACAATAATTATTATTTGCCCCCTGAGCATCCCATAATATCTTTCTAAACAATGGAAATCAAAATGGCTGCTGAATCATCAAAGTTGTCTATTCCTTTCAGTGTAACGGTGCTAGTTGGTAGCTGCATGCAGGGGGATTCCTACACACAGGGTTGCCATGGATACCTCTTTGCTAGACCTGAATTTCTTCAGGCACCCTACCAACCTTTAAGGCACCAATTCCGAAGCTCACTGATTGGCGATGAGTTTAACCCAATCACACCTTAAACATCCTAGGAAGTCCCCCCATTGACAAGTATGATCGTCTGGTGTTAGACAGAGTAAAATCTATTAAGTGTCACTCTCAGGGGTCAATGGGTTAAACATTTAAAAAGTGAAAAAAAAAGGAAAGGAAACATAATATTTGAATGGTAAGCAAAATTTGAATTACCTTTTATGTACAATGTATTATTTAGTCACCCCAGTTGAAAATAATTTCCCAATGGATGGTTTTTAACTCATAATAAATTAACAAACATTCAATATCATGCTTACATAAGCTCTCTGTTTCTTATCATCTTTGTGGAAACTTCATGGTTGCAAGCCATATTGGCGAGAATGCCAACACAAATTTCCTGATTGTAAGCAACAAACAAGAACAATAATAATATAATATTATTAGTGAAAACAATATTGATTTTAATAATCATACATTTCAAAGATTTTACTTCCAGTTAAAGTCTGGTTTAACAATTCCTTAACATAGCTTGCTTGGGTAAAGAATATGTTTTAGCACTGTGACACTTAATAACACTATCATGCAAATATTGTAAATATTCAACCATAAATATCTCATATATATATATATACATAATTATCTTGTCATTTATGTCTTATAAACTAAACGATACAAGGTTAAAGTACTCACAGTGACTCTGACATTCTGAGATTTCAATATTGCATCAAGAAGGACATCAGTTGTTTCCATTTCTTCTAAAAAGGCAGCAACATCCTGTAATAATGTGATATGAAGCGAAACCGTTATACATAACTCATGCACTTAACCTGTCACCCACTGATTAAATTCCACCACTTTCCAATCTCCCTGACACATTCACCCCCTATTCTTGACATTCACTTGAAAGACAATAGCCATGCTGGTGTCCCTCAACAATGGAACGGCAGGCAGGGGTATCTTTTGTCGTCATTTTGGTTTGTTTTGGTTAAAATAGAGGACCACTGGAAACACAAGAAAAGGGTCCTTCTCACCAGGCAGGGGTATTTTGCAGAACACCAAATGCCGAATACCAAACACCCAACATTATAAAATAGATCTGTATTTGGCAGTATTAACTGTACATATATGCAACAATAACTAAAAGTTGTCCATTTTAGAAATCGGTGCTTAGACCTACATTACCACAGACACTGGCTACCATGATAATTGAAGGCTGACCATTCTGTGTTCGGCATTCTGCAAAATACCCCTGCCTCTTCCTACCCATCCAAATAAGTATAAATGAAGAATAATGCTACTCAAGGCAGATTAGCTAAGGAGATTCTCTCTATAACTTCCCTCACTAAATCATAGAATACTGGCCATGTATAGGGAAGATATCATTGACATCAGCTCTTGTTATTAATTAATATGCCAACCAGAGCCTCATTGGTTGTTGAAAAAAAGGGTCTTTTGTTCCTGTGGTACATTTGAATAACAAAAGCAATGTTTGCAACAGATATCTTCCCTATTTCCATATCAATGAAAAATAATCTACTGTTGCATGCTTACTAAATAAGCTTTTTACAGCAATTATTGCTGAATACCCCGCCACTAATTTGCATAAGAATAACATACTTTGATCTGTTATATTCTGACTTCAGAAATTTTACTTAACCCTTTGATTGACACCAAATCCAGCCAAAACCGGCCAGACTTAGTATTTTACTCTGTCTAACACCAGGCGATTTTACTCGTCAGTGGGAGCCCCAAGGAGTCAATGGGTTAAGGGGGAAAGCCATGCATCCTTACCCGACCCCTGACCGAATTGTCACACGTCACGCAATCCTCACACCATAACAACAAACCCCTTCTGACAAATATGCCTTTTTTACAACTACTCACAGCATTCATGGACATGTCCCAGAGTTCACACAATTCCCTTTCGAAAGCATCGTCCAACTCGTGAGGGTCTTCGTCTTCGCGCTGCGATTGTCGTAGTTCTTCGTCGGGTTCCTCACCTTCGAGACCCTCAGCATTGGTCAGAGTGGACTGTACCAGCTTCATGAGCGTACTCAACACCCATTTCTTGCTAAAAACTGTTTCACCTATGTTGTCGTACTGTATTAACTCGATTTCTTCAGCGGATAAA
>OX421452.1:32503980-32506480 GCA_949126865.1 Montipora capitata | reverse complement strand
AAATAAATGTGCCATTCTTTAGCCGACCCTGGAAATTTTTCCTCGGCGTTTTTGTCGCCATAAGAGCTAAAACTATTATAAATGCTTGAAGTAATGAAGTATTGCAGTTGCAGTTGCGTTACCTGCGCAGTAAAAGTTGCGCACAAACAATTAGCGCGAACGTCCTTAATTGCAATCTCGTTCCCAGAGTCGTCGTTCCCTTGACCAGCGGTCGGGAAACGAAAAATCCAAGCGTGCGCAGAAAGACTCTGGGAACGAGATTGCCTTAATTGATGAAACCTTGATTTGATTGGTCGTATCATTAAACAATGAATAAACGCTTGTCACCTAAAATCACCTAGCACAAAGGACCATTCTCGCCACCTTTACGACGAAGCAACTGTTATTGCAATAACAGTTGCTTGGCACAAGGCAGTGACCTTGTTATCATTTTTAACTCACTGCATGAGTGTTAATTAAATACTGGAAATGATGTTCATCAAAGCACAGAGCCCGGGAGCTACTCATAGAAAGTCCCTGGGCTTTTCTCGTCTTCGCTCGCCTTACAGTCCCTCCACATTCATTGTTCAAATCGTTCAACTGTGGAATGGTTTACTGTGCAAAGAAAACTGTCACTGGCCGCCTCCGTAATGAAAAATTAAAATTGATCGAATAATTCAGCTCTAAATGGTTTTTCTTATTCCTTCCTACACACTACGTACAGACTATCGGCTAATAAACTGCAAAGCGGCCAATGCCTTTTCAAGACGTCATGCCCGACAAACCGCCGTCTACAACGCTTTACTCAGTTGCACAAATATCAATCATTTTCTTGTAAAAAAATCCACATTATTTACTTAAGTCATTAAACAAAGAAAGATCGCTCTATAATCGTGTCTGTTTAGCAACAGCCGAAATCTATCAAACCAATGTTGAGTTTAATCAGTTGTTACCAACAGGGCAGAATCGTATTCAGTTCCACACTTGTAACGATATTCAAGAAATCAAGGCTAGTTTAAAGTAGAAAACACTGGATGAAAAGAAAGACAGGAGCAATTTACGGATTCATCGGAAACAGTAAGACCTCGAAAGATTTTAAGAGGTAACGAGCACCGCGCTTAGCGCGCTTTATATTACGATAGCGTGTTAATTTTCGCGCAACAATCTATCAGTCCTCTTTGAAAACCTCTTTTCAGTGAAATTCAAATTTTTCATTTCGAGAACAATTTGTGTCTAAACAATAAAAAAATGGGACGATGAAAGAAATGTCAAGCCGCTCAGACGGTTGCTAAGGATGAATTTCTAATTTATTTTTGTTTATTCAACGTGTTTAACATTCGCGTTTAATCGACGATTTGTGTGGGGCGGATTTAGGACTTGTCTAGCCCTTTTAATGAGTGTGTGTCATCCATAATAAACATCTCCTCACAGAAACATTTCCGTCGCTATTCCGGCCCAGCGCCTTAACACGTGGCCTCCAACATTTACAAAGTGTCGAATATAAATTGTAAATTGGAACAACGAAAGGAAAAAGAACAAATACACTGCCTCATCTAGACTTGATGACCATGTGACAAGTAAGATTTTTTTTCATGGTTTTTTCTTGTATCCCCTGTCTTTGGTATATAGCACAGACACTTTGTCGTCATGTTCATGAGATACACCGATCGAAATTTGTGTGTGTGCGGTCAAGGCGCGTCAGCATTTAAAAGTTTTTAAAAGGTCTACGACGCGACGGAAACGAAAACGTCACAAATTTTGCATATTTAATGAGCAAAAACGATAGCTTTGCACGCTCTGCACGTGCATTTTTCATTCTTGTACATTTCTTTCACGTTTTGCACGTAGGGCATGTGGTTACCGGTGTTGTGGTCTGTCTTCTGTGGTGTATCATGGTTGGGAGGGTAAATGCTCGGAGATATTAGCTACACCAAGCTACTCTAAAAATCCGAGGGTAAATAAAAATGTATGTATGTATATATGTTTTTGGCAAATCTACGACGTGAAATGACCAATTCTCGAGTTTTGTGGAGAACGTGAACAGAAGCCAGCGAATTTGAATTTTCTGTCATCATCATCATCATCATGATTTTCCCCCGCTCAAGTAATCAACTCTTTGGGGTGCTTCTGTCAGTGTTCTTCCTAACAGTTGCATAAAGTCTGATTTGGCCATCATGGACCTTCTCAACTGCTGGGCATCTAAGCCCAGTAGGTTATATTATAACCACCCTTGATCATTTTTCTTAGGAATCCATGCCAGACTACCTCTATTTTATTGACATCACTGGCAGACATCTGCCACGCTTACACGCTATACAAAAGGCGGGATCGAACACATGCCACTAGGAACTTGACCCGGGTTTGTAAAAGGGTACGGTGGTCGGTTAGAACAGTCATGCTTTAGTTCGTTCCATTTCATGAATGCGGCACCAGTTCTAGTGTAGAGGAAATTAGATGATTCGGTGTTGCAATTACTAATGGTGTATCCAAGGTATTTAAAGGTACGAACATTCTTGATATC
>OX421452.1:32478980-32498980 GCA_949126865.1 Montipora capitata | reverse complement strand
CACAGTTCTCCAATTCAGGTGCACTTCGATTTTAATGGGGTTTCGTTGAACAATCCATTTCCGTGACGTCCGCCACACAAACAATAACATGCGAAACTCGCTATTTCAAGTTTATCTCCTTGTTTCGACACCGGAACGTCTAAAAAAAGTTGTTCCTCGTTCCTTTGAATTTTTTATGCCATGCGTTGCTGCCGGGATGTTTGATAAATTAGCGAAGGTTTAAAACTGTAAATAAAATCGGTTTTTGCTAGTAAAAAATGGTTGATGTTTCCATGATGTTACAATAATAAGCTTAATTTTCGCGGAGAGTTCTTTAACCACAGCGATAGATTTGTTGGTACAAGTTAAGATTTGGCCAGGAGACAAGAGCCCTTTCAGTGGTCCTTTTTTTCCGAATGTCTAGACAAAATTTGAAAATGACAGGAAGTGACTGCATGTTGAAAATTTCTGGTTGAGTCGGATTTTTTTTACTCCGGTTGTATTATTTTGTTTCAGTATACATTGTCATTAAGTCTTATTTTCATCAGCTATCCACCTGCAACCGAAAATAGTTTCATGTACGATTTGAATTAATTTGTTATAATAGCAACAATTTTAAAGTCTTAAGTTTTGAAGAAAACGAAAGTCACTCTCTTTTCGTTCGACTTACAATCTTTTCTCTCGTTATCTTTAATCCTTGGGGGATTTATAATTTCCTCCAATCTCAAATTGTTAACATGTAAATTTATCGTGGAATTCTAACATTTTTAAAGTCTTAAAATAATTTTATGAACCAGTGTGACACCTTGTTTTGATCAAAGTAAATGAAGAGTTTTGGATGTAAGAGAATAGAAAATTAATGTTTGTTGGTAAATTTGTTGATTGAGATCACTCAGTGTTTGTAGTCAGTCAAGCTGTGCTCGATATTTGCTTGATTAACATAAAAACATGGTTGTCAGATGTGGAATCAGATTAAGGATATCTTCAAACTTAACTTAGTTCCTGAAAATTTACTGCATATCTTCCTGACAGTTTGTTGAGCATATAATGCCTCTGATGAAAATCTGCTTATTAACTTTGAAGTAGCTCTTGACTTGAGGGTTAATAGATAAGCTGCCCCAGTCTTCCATATATCAACTCACATGATCTTCCTGTTTTCACTGATTGTATTGCACAAACAACATAATTTGTATCTTGACACAAGCAATGCATTTCTATTTTTCAATCTTTTCTCTGGATGCTTCAACATGGTTGAACTTTCTTCCCAGATAAGATTTATCTTGACAAGAAGTTTTTCTCATGCTATGGCATTTATTTTTTCTTTTGTCGTCAAAGTTCTTCTGGCCTTCAAACTGAAAGCTCTTTGTCATCTATTTTTAATACATGTCCTTTAAAGGCAGGGTAGTTTTTGAGTGGTCCTAGAAATTAAAATAAAGTCAAACCTTATTTGTTGAGGCAACAGTTGGCAATGGTGTATCTACGGGTAATACACATTGTGATTTTTAATGCAGTAGCAAATTAGGTCTTGACAAATAAGCCAGTGATCGTTGTGTATTCAAAGGGATAGGGACACATGAACATCTGGGATTAGGCTCTTTTATAGACCACTTCATAAATGGCAAGCACTTTTACATTCTTTTGTATTTATGTTAATTAGACCCACTACCCTTTTTGAAACAAACATTCTTTAAAATTTGCTTGTCGTAGCGAGGCTAGAAAGGCTTATTAGCATTAAAACAAAAGAACATTTTATTTGGCAGCCATTATGAAAGAGGTCTATAGGATCCTCCCTACGGTCAACGGTCATGTTGTCAATTATTATTTTAGCCCGTGCAGCTGGCGGAATATTTACCGCAGGAGTAAATCAATGGTTGTGTCGTTGTGTTTTGGCAGCGATTGAAAATCTTGCCTGCCACATTTGCTGCAATTTTTGAATGCCGCCCACTTTTGTCACCTTGGTTGATCACCCAATCAGAGAGAGGGTTGTAATGCGACCCTTGTGGGAACAAGAGAAAAGGCACAAACGATAATAAAAGGACTCTTGCCAATTAATGCGGTAGAATTGATAGAGCATAGAGACATTTAGAAAACAAAGCCTGCAAAAGGTTGAAAGACGAAGTAAGAGGGCTCAAATGACTATTGCAAGTTGTGTTGTGGCTGTAATCTGAAGCAAAACTTTGACGAGTTAAGAAATCATTCTATTTCTCTACTGCATTAAAATTCCTTTAATTAAGCCATCTGGTCATGCTGGCAAAACATTTTTTCGTGTATTGGTTTGAACTTTGAAAAGCTGGCGTCTCTACCAGAACGATCATGTAAGAGCTGAAAAAGAAAAATCTGCAGTACAGTGGAATTTTACGAGTTTGTTTTGGCAAAGCCACGTGGAAAGAGGGCCGTGGAAACCACACAACCACTGTATCCTCTCCTGATCGAAGTCCCAAGTCAATCCTCTCCTGATCGAAGTCCCAAGTCAACGAAAGGGTTTGAAAAACACTGTTGTGCGACAAATGATGGTTTGTCTCAAAGAATCAAGGGCCTTAAATGCCAATAAAACTAGAAAGTGATCACAACAGATTTCCCTTGGCGGAAATTTAAAGTGGTTATCATAAATCCTAAAAATCAGAGTCGATACACAGTAGTTTGATGACACTGCCATGTTTCTTTAAAAAAAAAACTGGAGAACTGGGTAAATTAAATATTTCAACTTCCAAACATACGCTAAGAATTTGGACTCTGTGTTAGGAAATATGTGCGTTGGTGAGTTCCAAAATATTACAAGGATTCCAAACAAATTCAATGCTTTCCCGATGTTTTCCTTTATTCTACAAAATTCTCTTGGGACAAATAAAATATATTTGATTGACAGGTTATCTCCTCTTGGCCAATCCAATTTTCCTGTCCACCGGTGGACGGACTATTCAAAATACCCAAGAATTGTAGCAGGTGGGATTTCAAAATTACTAGTCCCCATGCCAGTCGCGGCCCACCAGCGCCAAAACCATCTTACTCTCGAATGTTTAGGTAATCCTGCAATGAAATATTCCGCCAGCTACAAAGGCTATTATTATTTATTATGGGATGTCACATGACCTTAAAGTAGCCAATGGCCGTTTTTATACTAGAGACGCATAAGTTGTCCGGGACGAACTTGGGCAAACAATTTTTCTGTATCTGTTAAATTCTTCTAGTATCAAGACGGGCACAAGAGGCATAATGTGTCTGGACGCCTCAGGTATCAACTTTAGTGCGTCTTTGAAGACGCACTTTCCTGGAAAGTTCGTCCAGACGCTTTATGTGTCTTGTGCCTGTCTTTATACTAGATGAATTTAACAGACGCAGAAAAAATGTTTGATCAAGTTTGTCCCAGATGAATTATGTGTCTTATATAGTTTGTCCCATCTTTACACTAGACGGATGACAAGAGCGACGCATAATTCATCTGGACGTATTATGCGTTTCTGGTATAAAAACGGCCTATGACAGCACCTGCTGGTGTGAGAAAATGTTCAATGCTTTAACCCATTGGCCCCTGAGAGTGACACTTATTAGATTTTACTCTGTCTAACTCCAGACGATTTCACACGTCATTGGGGGGCTGGCATTAGAGGTGTGAATGGGTTAACACTGTTTTTTAATGCAAAATATAATGTACCTAGGAAGTTATTGTTAGTCACTAAGTACATAGTATAACCGTTTAGCCTATTGCCTCCTGGGGGTTCCCCATTGACAGGTAAAATCATCTGGCGTTCGACAGAGAAAAATACTAGGTATGGCAGGTTCAGGAGTGAAAGGGTTAAAATATTGATTAAGAATACCACACGATAAAGGTGGGACAACGTTAGGTTATGAGGGTGGTTCTTGTCATTAGAAAGCAATAATTTTTTTTGCAGCGATTTAACACTCAGCCAAATTATAATTATTGTTTCAGTTAACCCATCATCAAAATGTTTTTACTTTAAAGACTGCTATATTGCTTCCTTTATGTGTCTCAGGAGATTCAACTGTTACATTCTTTCTAACTTAACTGTAGTGCTCACCTTAAAACACTGATTAATGTTTGGCCCGTGGTATTGCCTTCGCCACTACTGAAAATTTCTGCAGATTTCAAATATGTGCAGTTGATTTATCTTTGTTTAACCCTTCCCGATGTGAAGGTGACTAATAGATTTTACTCTGGCTAATGCCAGACAATTTTACTCGCCAATTGGAGGCACTTTAAATATGTCCAAAAATGGAAGTAGTTAAGATACAGACAGATTTCAATATTAAAGCGTCACAAAGTAAATCACAATATGTAGTGCTAACTGCGCTGAACAACAGAACATAAGTGACCTCTAAATAGTTTTCTTATGCTTTTTCTAGCTAGACAAATGTCTGCTGGCATAGCCAGTCGGAAGAACTGTACTACAAGCAAATGTATTGTTACACATGTCAGCTCTTCTAAAGCTGTGAATAGAACTTTGAAAATGGGCCAATGCCATGGATTGTAGTAGCCCGCAAAAAGTTTGAAGATAGAATGCAATAAATCTTTAGTGTTTGCTGACCTTGGCAAGTAGACAGCACAATCGCTACATTGAAAACAAAGCCGCTGTGAAAGGGGTACAGATAATAGCATTGTGATCCATTAACTACATTTTACTCGCATGACAGTAAAATTGCCTTTAACGTCACAAAGTGTCCCCCAAATGCCACTCCTCAATATTATTAACGATAAAGAGCTGCATTTACTGTGACCTAAAAATAACCTTATTGTTAGAACATGGCATCTGACAGGATGCGGCGATGCGGATCCGCATAATTCCCTAAAATCCGCATCCTCCGCATAATGACGATATTTTCCCGCATAAAACTGAAGAAATGCCTGATATTAGTGATAAAGCAGCTGCTTACCATCCTCACAAACACAAAAGCCAAAGAGATTATTTTCCTGAACATTGAAGAAAACACGCCATTTCGTTTGCAAGATGAAAGTTTGTAAGCCGTTTCTACGCATTTTTCGGCAATGAGCCTGGACTCTAGTTAAACAGTTTTCATAAGATACCCTAGGCTCTAACTTTTTAAAAAGGGTGCAACAAGGTATGAAAATTTGGCTGAAAGTTATAGTAGCAAATTAAATTGATCATTTGTAAAAGTAGGGAGAATCATTGCGATGAAGTTGTACAAAACAAAATAGGAGCCCACAATACGTATGTGTAGGGAATGGATCGTGGTTCAACCACATCACAATTTTGCTACATATCTCCAAATTGAAACAAAATTCATGACGAGAAACAAAATATTTTTTTATCGCTTTATTTATTTAAGCAAAAGTTTCGGCAAAATGCTGATTACTAACCATTTTAACGGTGAAAGCTGGTCGCAAATTGGCGATATCGCAAAGGAAAAAAATCAGTCGTAAATGCGACTGTATTGGTCGCAATTTCGAGTCCTGATTTACCATAAGCATGTAAATACATTGAACGGGCCTAATTATTAGGTCTATAAATTGTTTAAATTTCTGCATAATCAACGCATGTTTACGCATAATATGGCCAAAATTTTGCGCATAATCTTTAATTTTTTTCCGCGTCCTATCAGAAGCCCTGTTAGAAATAGGTAGGAAATGCTTGGATTGAAAAGGGACACTTAGTGTTGGATATCAAAATTGTGCATCTAATTGCTTGCATTTCTGGACATAAGTGATAAAAGGTTAAGAAAAGAATGAACATGATATAAAATAATATTTTTTCTAAAAGGTGGTTCTTATTACAGAACATAGCCACTGGACTGAAGAACTTCAGTGAAACTTCAAGAAACCATTTTACTTCTATCCTGTCAAAGAGCTTGCATCTTCATGATCAAGGCTGTGTGATTCTTCATGTGTTCCCAGTAAGTATTGTACATATGTTTGAACGTTTCAAATTTAAAATTTTTCAAACCAGTTCAATTTTGATTTTTTTTTGTTTCAGATTATGTTACCTTAATTTGGAAAAAAGAAAAATCAAAATTGAACTGGTTTGAAAAATTTTAAACCAAGATGAAATTGAACTACCACACATACTCATGTGATGATGATAATAATAATAATAATAATAATAATAATAATAATAATAATAATAATAATAATAATATACCAACTTTTATTCATTCAATACAATGAAAGGGAGAGATACCAGAGGCTATGCCTAAACGAGGGTATCCGGCCAGATGTTATTGATCTAGAGTCGATTTTGATGAGGGAGGAAAACTGGAGTACCTGGAGAAAAACTCTGAGAGTCAGAAACGGAAACTCAGCCCACATGGTACCTCGATGCCAGGGTTGAACTCGGGTCGCAGAGACGCTGTTGATAACCACTAAACCACCCTGACTACGCTGATGAAGCAACAGTCGCTAAGATGAAGAAGGCAATAAGTAATATTGTCTTCATCGTCTGGAGTTTCATTGCTCCTATTTTTAATCAGTCTCAATTAAGTGTAAAAAAAATAATCAGCTTTCTTTTTAGTTTGGATATAGACATCCACATCAGTGAGTAATGTCTTATTTATAGTGAGGTGAATCACACGCTTGGGTGTTGATGTACCGATATGTTTTTTCAATGTTTTTTATCTCAATGTACAGATTTCTGTCAAGAGGATTCAAGTGGAGCTGTACTGTGAGAAAAACATGGCACAGGCCATGGGATCTGAATGGGAGCCTAATGTATTCATACCAGCGGACAAAATGATTAGGACTCTTGATAGTCCAAACATGCAGCCATTTTTAAAAGAATTTAATGTTACTGCTTATGGAGTTAAGGTATAGATCTTGAGTACAAAACTGATATATTACCTCCTTCTCTAGAGTGCATCTAATGTTACTTGTTAAAATGGCTGACACATAAGGTAATCCAGAATAGACACTTAAATAAAGTTCCTATTCCTTTCCTCTTTTAACCCATTCACCCCTAAACTGGCCTAAACCTGCCATACTTAGTATTTTCAGGCTCTGTCTAATGCTACTCATCTATGGGCACCCCCAGAAGTCAATGGGTTAAACCATTCTTGTTGCGTTGATTTCAGGGGCCATGTAACCATGAACATTTACTTTAATTCTATACCTCCGGGTCCCTTACCTAGAAAGCATTTGACAGGCCAGATATGTGATGCATGGTTTTAAAAAGTAACAAGTTCATTGCCTCATGGGAACATTGGAACCCACAAATGACCAGCTCCCTACGTCAGTGGCTTCTTAGCTCAGTTGGTTAGAGCCTCGCATCGGTATTGTGAGGTCACAGGTTCAAACTCTGTTGAAGTCATGAAATTTTCAGGCTTCTTTACGTAATGGCAAAAATTGCGTTCATACATGTAGCTGCGAGGATCATAGCTTCACTTGATTTCATATCCGCAGTTCATATATGATCCATTTCATATATCATTTCATCGTTAATGTCAGTTACTATTGGTTAAATGGCATACTAGAACAAAGATCAAGGTAGGTAAGAGTATAAACTTTGAAAGAGCTGAGTGATTCTTGCACTTAACTGGACAATTTAAGCAATTGCTACTTGATAGACACCTGAAAAATTCAGATGGCTTCAATTGGATTTGAACCAATGACCTCTGTAATGCTGGTGCAATGCGCTACCAACTGAGCTATGAAGCCATGCAGACAGTTGGGAGCAGGTCAATTTGTTCAGGACTCATGTGTTCCCGCGAAGGGACTGACGAATGAAAGAAATATATAATTATTTTGAAGTGCAGATTTTAGATGAAAGGACAGAGTGGTCCTTGCACGTAACTGGACAATTTAAGCAGTTGTCACTTTATAGTCACCAAGGAGGCTTCGATCAACAGGATACAACTATACATTTCTTTCATTCAGTATAAACTACCAAGGTATTGTGTCAGCCGTGCATTGACCAAGATGGCTTCTTGAAGTTCTTGAGCTCTGTTAACCCATTGGCACCTCAAACACCCTATGACGCTCCCAGACGAGAATCATCTGGCGTTGAGTCTCACTCTCAGGAGTCAATATGTTAAATTTTGCTATTTATTCTCTCGTTCTTAGAAGACCATTTTGTTGCAATTTATAGAATACTCCTGAGATAGATCTAGCTGTGTATCAGGAAATGTGGTTCCCAGTAGCAGTGGTGGCTGGGGTGACTGTCATACTTATCTTTCTGGCTATTGTGTGCTTGGTAAGTAACAGGAAACCCAACAACAACAACAGTTACTGAGCAACTATGATGGCAACACTATGTAATTTTCAAAATGAACAGTTCTGCAATCAACGATTTGGGATTGTTTTTATAATGTACAAGACAAACAATGTGAGTGAAGAACACTACAACTGCAGATCAATGTTGATGTCTGCAGAAGTAAATATTATAATGGAGAATGAAAGATTGAATTTTTTCATTTTATGTTAGCATTCTATCCTCAGATGTTGTAAGTTCAGGTTGTTGATTTGTAGAGGAGTAGTATGAAATGCGCTTAAGTGCAAAATGCACGTGTGGCACACTTGTTTCAATGATTGATTTAGTTTTTGGTATCATCACTGTTCATTGTTGCCTTCATTGCTGCTAAAGCTGCCTAGTAACTTTAAGGTGCAGGAAATAATCAAGGGAAAAGTGGTTAGAATTTGAATTTCTTTATTAAAAAACTGTGTTGTGTTATGGTTGCCCAATTGTTGTTGTACAAAAGCTATTTGTATCCTTACAATAGGCCACTTTGGAAAATACCATAATACTCCTTGTTTATCGGCCCAAATTCTACATAGGCATTGTTTTTGTTTTCTCTTGGGACCATTGTAAGTCCCAAGAGAAACTGGAAACAATGCTTATTCAAAATTTGGGGGGACAAGCAAAGAGTATTATGGTATTTTTCGAAGTGGCCTATATAAGCAACATGTTACAATAAAAATAAATTATTCTTCAAAATGACACTGCCTGGAAATTTTAAAAAAAGGCAATTCTGAAAATTCATTTCCTTGAAATACAAGTTCTTTATTGATTGGATTATTGTTCAGCAAATTTTATTCTAAAAAATATTTATACTTTTGTGGGAGTGAAAGTTTCATTTACATGTAAGTGAGGACTACCCAGAAAACCACAGGTAGCCCAAGCTCTGCATATGAGCATCTGTACTGTACTACAGGGCTTGAAATTAGCAAAAAAATCCAATTTTGTGACAAGATAAGAAAAATTAGTCCCAATTTTGCAAATTTTAATTCTTTGTATATATAAATTGTCACATTGCATTGTGTTGTCAGTGGTTTAGTAAAGCAAAAGATGAGCCTGCAATACTTGTGTGTAAAGAAAGGGCTGAAAATAGGGAATGATCGAAGGAATGGAGTTTTGCAGTTGTGCACGTAACATTGCAGCTAAATTATGCTACAATTACACTATCTTCAGATTGAAAGAAAATTCATGGTGAGAAACAAAATAATTTTGTCGTTTATTTATTTATTTTAGCAAATTTAAAGTAGCAGCAAAGCGGCAACCGCTCACCCTTTTGTTTTTTGAAAGAGCAAAGGTGAAAAAAAGGTCGCAAATTTGCGACTTCTCTAGATATTGTAGTTGCAAAGGGAAAAACTCAGTCGCGCCTTTATTGGTTGCAATTTCAAGCCCTGTACTATATTATGCAAGTAGAGTAGGAATATGTGACTAGGGGTATTTGGGAAAACCTGGCTTAATGAAATTTGCGTTAGAATGCATTTCATTCTAACATTCACCAATGACTTTTAACACATTTGTAACGTTTCCCATTGATCGTTGGCAGTTTTGTGCAATGTTTCACAATGATTTTCCACCGTTTTTCAGTGCATTGGCAACGTTTCCAAGCATTTTTACCGAAAAAGTTAAATAAATTCTGAAGGCGTTTCCACTATCAACTGGTCATGATAAACATTGACACATTCGAACCTTGAAAATACACCGCTTTGCATGTATTGGGAACTACCGACATGTCACTTCTTTCTACAATGATATCCAGAAAGCTAAGACACAGATTTCCCTAGTTTGCTCACAAGGGGAAGCCCAACTGACATTTTAATTGACTTTCCAAAAAGCTGAAGTGAGGATCCATACACATTTGCGTGACAATACACCTTATTCCAAAATGGCTGCCATTTAGGTATTCTTTTGTTTTTATTTAAATTAGACCTTAATGCCTCATTCAAGGCAAAATATTTTTTTGAATTTTCAGCTAAAGAATGAGGCATCAAGGGCTAATGTGAATAAAAACAAAAGGATATTTAAATGATGGCCATTTTGGAAGGTCTATGGGCCCTGAAGATTTTGCTGTGGTTCTCATGATTGTTGCATGAAGTTAATTCTTATAAAATTCTAATTGCTCGTTATTAATTTGTTCTTTTTAATTTTCATGAAGCTACAATCTCGGACAAAACCTGTTGAGACAAAGTGTCCTTTTTGGTACTGCAACCACTTATCCAAACGTTCAGCTTAAAAGCCGCCCTTTCCCCTCCCCCCAAACTCAATGTTGCCTTATCTTGGTCGGAAATATACTGTAGAACATATGGCAATACTCAGCAACATTGACTGAGGGGGAGGGGGAGTGTTAAGGGGGGAGTAAGTAGGGGTGTGTCAAAATGGAGGTGAAATTGTGTCACTGTCTCAACAGTTTTGTCCGAGATTGTCTGCGATCGCATAACCTAAAGAAATAGCATTAGTTCTGTGGTTTTTCAAACCAGGGCAACAATTTTGGAACAGTTCAGTAAGTGTGACTCGAGATATAATTTTGTAAGGAAAAATAGCTAATTAATCTCATTAGTGACGTCACAAAAGGAAAGAATTGTGTGTCCTTACACTGCAAGTATGGTTTTCCGGAGAGTAATTGAGGCGAAAAGACGAACTTATGCAATGTTTGTGTATCCAAAGGATGTGTGGCCAAACAACATAGCTCTCTATCTACATAATGTGAGTTTTTACCACTAAACCAATTTAGTAGACCTAGCAAGGGGACCGCAAGGGCCAAATTGATGCAACAAATGTGAAGGTCCTAATAGAAGTGGCACGGAAAAGGGTGCTAAAGTATGCAGCGGCGGGAGAGTCATAAAAGTTATTATTTTTCAAGAGCTATGGAAAAGGAGTCCTCCGGTGCACTTAGTATGAAAAAATGAATGGTGAGTTGTTTGCTTGCTCCGTGGAGAACAACTATGACGCCATGTGTATGCTGGCCAGAACGGGAACATCCCGGTCATGGATTCTGGGTGGAGACCCCAGTCAAAATTGTGTCTCTGAACGAAATATGTTGGAACGCAGGGGTTCTCAGCTATTAAACATACTAACCAGTGCCCAGAAGCCCGGACATTAATCCTACAGAAAATTTATTTCATTTAGTGAAGTTAAAACTTCACAGAGAGGCGATTAACTTCAACATCAGGAAAGAAACATACGAGCAATTTTCCACCCGTGTGATTAGAACACTGATGACATTCTCAGTAGAAACAATCAAAATCTACCAGACTTGATGGATAATAGAATATTCCGAGGAAAAGGCTACAGAACAAAATATTACAAGTTATATGTCTTCAACGGTTTCGATTTAAGGTGTAAAACGGACCCTTTGAGAAGCCTGAGAAACGCACTTACAAATAAATAGAATGCTCTAACTCAATTATCATTTATTTACTCAACGACCGGATGATCGTAAATGTCACGAGCGAGGAAGGAAAATTTACTTCAAATTGATATTCTGTGGATGTTTCTGGTGAAATTATAATTCAATATGGCTTTCTTGAAGATTTCGTACCTATTTACACGATTAACAGCGAGTTTGAAGCAAGTTTCAACGGTTAACAGCGGTTAACGCAACATTTTTAAGGAGAGGACTCTTTCAATTGCTTGTTAATGCGAGCGAAGTCTGTTAACCGTCAAAAGCTCTTGTTAACCGTAGCTATATTTCTACAGCTCCTTTCTAATGACATGTTAATCGACTCATGATTGCTGAAAGACTTTATAGACGTTAAATAAAGTCGCTGGAAGACACCGAGTAAATTCCTTATGTTACTCCCTTGGGATTTACTTTCTATCTACAGGCCATCATGTCGCTTTGAGGATCATCAATTTCTCCATTTTTAACAAACATTATGGGGCCTTTAGAGTGAAAGATGTTGGTCTGTCTCTATATCGATAGAAATGTCTTGTTCAAACTGTGTTTTTGGTGCGGGTAAAGGAACAACATGCCCCTCAAACAGTAATAAAAGATCGCGCCAAGAAATATAATAATTGGCGACTACCGGAAGTCATTTCAAAAAGATACAGTAAAATCCGCAACTCTCTATAAGATTTTGCTCAAGACAACAATTCCAATGCTTAAAACATGTCTTAGCAACCTGTCAAAAAATGTATCTTTTCAAATAATTACTCATTTTTCGGCTTTAGAGACATAACGTGTTACAGACAATCTCGGACAAAACCTGTTGAGACAAAGTGTCCTTTTTGGTACTGCAACCACTTATCCAAACGTTCAGCTTAAAAGCCGCCCTTTCCCCTCCCCCCAAACTCAATGTTGCCTTATCTTGGTCGGAAATATACTGTAGAACATATGGCAATACTCAGCAACATTGACTGAGGGGGAGGGGGAGTGTTAAGGGGGGAGTAAGTAGGGGTGTGTCAAAATGGAGGTGAAATTGTGTCACTGTCTCAACAGTTTTGTCCGAGATTGTAGGCATAGTCTTTTAAGCGTCTTTCCCGAAAAGTTGAGGCGAAAGTGCATGCTTAGTTGGCAAGGCTCGCTGGCTCGCAGTTTGTCAAGTAATGTTTAAAAAATGAGCAGGAGTGTTTTATCGGGTTTAAAACCACAAGGCGCAGCCGAGTGGTTTTAGACCTGATAAAACACGTGCTGCGAGTTTTTTGAACGGCTTCAAAAACATTCCTGAAAAAGCGTGTGTCAATAGATTTCATAACAATTATGCTTTTGTGAATGTTGGAAATTTGCATACGAGAAAAACATTTTTGGTATAAATTAGTATGCAAGAAAATCAAATCTCACACGTGTTTTGAACTTTTCTTCTACTAACCGAAGAGGACATGGCGTCCTGTTCCAGCGCTTTTCGGAAGCCTAAAAATGCTGAGGAAGAGAGGAAATTAAGAGATTACTGTACTAATGGCATAGAGAATTTTTCCAGATCTGTATTTAACAACTGTACTATTAATTTTGTTTAAAAGTCAATTTACTGTGTGTGAAATTAGTTGAAACAACATTAAATATGCACCCACCATTTTTGTGTCGGTTGCGTGTTGATAATTAATTATTATTCATAAGTCACGTGCAGTGACTTTATATCTGATAAAACACCGCATACTAATAAGGATGAGATTTATCGATATAAAGTCACTACACGTGATGTATTATCAACAATTTGATAGGTCAATGGGCTTATGAATTATTAATGAGGTTTTGAAGACCCTTGTAAAACTTGGTATCTCAGAATTTAATTATTCAGTGTTTTCATTTAAACTACCTTTTGCGAGAGTCCCGTCATTTAGCAAACATTGTAGCCATTTTTTTCAGTCATTCAATCTTGGTAACAAATGACCCATTTGTATCACTTGGGTCTTGTCATGAGAGCAACAATTTGCATTTTAATTTATTCAGTATGTAAATTTCACACTCAGAGAGTTTCAGGCTGTTTTTATATCAACCTGATTTAGCGAGAGATAGAGTCCCGTCGTTTAGGAAGCACTCCATTGACTATTCATTTATGGGTTTGTTCAAATTTTAGAAAATTATTAAAGGTTATTTGCAATTAATGGCAAATAATAGTTTATAGCTGCAATTGCTGGCAGGTGTTTGTTTGTCGGTGCTAATTTCCAGACTGAACAGAGAACGTTAAACGGGCCGTCAAATCGCCCACCATAGAAGCCGGCATCCTCTAAACTCTGGAATAAGGAAAGTATTATAACTCATCTTAGCTAGAAAGTCATATATATCAATCGGAGGCTTGTATCACATATCTTTTATCTTTTCATTTTTGGGGAACTTTCAAACAAGGTATGATACAAATACACAAGGCCGTCACATAAAAGCGTAACGTAACACTTGACCTCGTGTCTTCAGATCAAATTCAGTTCACTCCTTCTTCACCCTCTTTTGCTGTGCATAAAGAAACAAATTACTTCATGAAAATCCAAACGGGTTTTTGATTTCTTGGATCTGATCCTGAGACATTTTTCTCTGCAAATTTATTTTTTTTTAAGAGGCTGTACTAAGTTGTAGAAGGACACAGCTGAATTCTACTTGTGACAATCAGTCATTGACATTGTTAGAATGTTTAATTGTAGTTGTTTCCTAATACAGCAAAGATGATGCTTTGGAGAAATGTATTATCAACGTTTATAAACGTTTTCTGAATGTTTTAAAATGATTTTTCAGTGGTATTGAACGTTTTCTATTTATGTTGAGGAACATTACATTAATTAACGTTAAAAGATGCACTGAGAATGTTCCTGAATGCATTTCAACGTTTCCAAATGCATTGCTGTGAAATACAGCTCAACACAATTTTCATCAAGCCTGGTTTTCCTAAATAGGGTCACATATAAGGATTTGTATAGGGAAAACGGTTTTTCTCAAAATTCCAAAAAATATTTATGATTTAAATTGTAAAAAAGCTAGTTACCTTGCTTCAGTCTTGTGTCTTCGTCTCTGGTATGGTTTCTGGGTCGATTAAGAGCGATTTGGGTGGTTTTTGGTTCCTCTTCTTTTCCCTCTATATATTCTTTCCCAAGGTTGGGCATCAAGACGAATGGAAGCCGCCGAACAGAATCACTGAAGGAAAAGGGCCATAAATTCGCTCCCAAGGCTCCGATCACCTCGAAATTCCACGTACGTAGATCACGGATGAGACCTTTGCTACCCATTTGTCTTCTTCATTCAAGCCACTTGTACCCTGAGAAGGAATTAAGGGCCGCCAAACTCTGCAAACATTTGCTTCGAGAGCCATTGAATGAGGCTTTATTCACAACCCACTTTACCCAAACCATTGGGATATCACCCAGCAATCTGCGATTGGTCATTATGGGCACAATGGTGACCAAATTATTGTGAGTCTTAGGCTGGGTTGCTAAGCGATCTTCCAACGGTTTGAGTAACGCGGCTGGTGAATAAAGCCTCATTGGATGGCTCTTGAAGCAAGTGTTTGCAGAGTTTGGCGGCCCTTTATAATTCCATTTCAGTGTACAAGTGGCTTGAATTAAGAAGATAAATGGGTAGCAGAGGTATTGTCCGTGATCTTCGTGGAATTTCAAGGCAATGGAAGCCTTTTGAGTGAATTTATGGCCCTTTTCCTTTGGTGATTCCATTCGGTGGCTTCATCTTGGTGCCCAACCTTGGGAAAGAATATACAGAGGGAAAAGAAGAGGAACAAAAACCAACTTTCCCGTAAATTGCTCTTAATCAATCCAGAAACAGTACTAGAGACAAAGACACAAGACTGAAGCAAGGTAAGCTATTTTTTATATTTTTTTTAGATTTTGAGATAAACTATTTTCCGAATACAAATTCTTATATTTCTACTCTTGAATGATGAAATGGTGTATGAAATGAATCATATATGAACTGTGGATATGAAATCAAGTGAAGCTATGATCTTCGCAGTTATGAGCGCAATTTTTGCAATTGCGTAGAGAAGCCTGAAAAATTCAGGACTTCAACTGGGTTTGAACCCGTGACCTCGTGATTCCGGGGGGACGCTCTAACCAACTGAGCTATGAAGCCACTGACGTTGGGAGCTGGTCATTTGTGGGTTCTAATGGTCCTGTGAGGAATGAATCAATGATGAAATGGTATATGAAATGAATCATATATGAACTGCGGATATGAAATCAAGTGAAGCTATGATCTTCTTTGCAAAAATTGTGCTCATAACTGTGAAGATCATAGCTTCACTTGATTTCATATCCACAGTTCATATATGATTCATTTCATATACCATTTCATCATTGATTCATTCCTCACGGGACCATTAGAACCCACAAATGACCAGCTCCCAACGTCAGTGGCTTCATAGCTCAGTTGGTTAGAGCGTCGCACCAGAATCGCGAGGTCACGGGTTCAAACCCCGTTGAAGTCCTGAAATTTTCAGGCTTCTCTACGCAATTGCAAAAATTGCGCTCATAACTGCGAAGATCATAGCTTCACTTGATTTCTACTCTTGCATGACATACATGTAGTACAGTACAGATACTCATATATCAAGCCTGGGCTACCTGTGGAACAACTCCCATATAATGTGCTCAGCTCTGGGCCTGAATCTGCAAACTTTGGATTGCTGTTCATGGTACCACAGGCTTCCTCCATGTGTAATGACTCAGATTGATGTTGAGGTGGAAATACCTCTTACTAACCGAGTTTGTGGTCCATGCTGTAAGTGGTGGACCAAGTTTTTTCCGCTGAATTATGGTGTGGGCCATAAATTAATGGGAAAAACGAGGATCTGTAACTTAAGAACAGACTGAAAAACTAATTAATCTTACTGGCTTTTTGAAGTATTGTAGTTGCTTACAAGATTCAAGTACTTTTACAAGTTTTCAAATAAACAATATGAAAAACTTGCTAAAAATGTTTCATCAGAATTTTAAATTTAGCGGGCCATACAGCAGATGCCATACTGTAGAGTATGGCTCTCTAAAGTAGCCAATCATATCACTTGTACTATCTGAGATATATATATATATTTTTTATATAATTATGATATAATGATCATCAGCAGTTGATTACAAAGCCCAAATCAGTGTGAAAGTTGATATGCTTATTCTGTAACTGCAGCTGTTCTGTCGGCGTCATGTCGAAACTAAAGCGGAAGAGGAACACTGTGCTCAGCAACTTGACCCGGAGAAACTTCTGTATCCTGCCGTGGATCCAACAAACACTATGTCAACAAGCATGATACAGCCTGATGCTGGACGAGTTTACACAATAACAGGTGTACCTCCCAAACCAAGAAAATGGCAAGGTTCCAATTTATCACTCTCAGACAGGTCAGTGCTGCAGTATTTCATTGTTTTGGTTTGCTTATTTACAGTGTATATGGTTGAATATTTTTACTGGTCAAATAATGTGAAGGAGCAAAATATTCTTGTGATGTTTTTTCTATGGCATTTTTTTCACTAGAAGAATGTCTCAACAACTCTTTTGCAACAAATGTTCTTTGAGGCACATCGAATATTTGAAAGAAGTAGATTACCAATCAGGAACTTAAGTTGATTAAAACATTTACACTGGTTCAGAGTTAATGAAATTGTTATCTCCTGGGCATTTTCTCCTAAAACAATCTTTCTTTTGAATTCCAGGCGGGGCTCAAAAGCTTCCTTAAAATTGGATCTGGCGCCTTCATTAACAGACTTAACACCCAGCTCATCTGCACCAAGTATTTTAGAAAGGTATATTTGGATTTTTTGTGTTTACATGTAAAGAATGTGGTAGATTATGAGTACATGTAACAGTAACTGTTATCCTTTATTTTAGATTTTAGTCAATCAAGGTTGTCATCATCTTTGTGAAGGAAGTGAAGGGAACAAAACAACTATTATATACAGATTGGTCTTGGGGGGGGGGGGGGGGCTTTAATTCAATTTCTAATGAGCATCCCCACCCCTTCATATGCAAAGTCACCAACTGCCACGTGATGCTCTCACTGATATCTGTTCAAATTTTGACAGTTCTCAGGGGTATTAATTGTTGAAATGTTGCTCACATGTTGCTATTCATTCTTTTTTTGCAGTCCCACAGAAGAAAAACTTGCTTCCAAATCAAGGCCATTGACGTACAATCAATTGGAAGATTGTGTAAATAATTCAAAGAAACTCTATGAAGAATTTTGGGTTAGTGTGATTGAAATAACAATTATTGAATTCTTTATAGCACTGTATGTGTTTTCATAATCCAAAAGGAGTCATTGTGACTGAAAATCTGTTTGTCTGGTGTGTGTTGTCTATATTAGGAATATTATAACATTACAGTTACTTTAATTTCTATCCAGGAAATTCCGATGAACCACCCTCCCCCCGAGGAGAGACTGCCTGGTTCCTCTTATAGAAATAGATATCCATTTATTTTACCAAGTAAGTTGTAAATGATATTTTAGAATAAAATAGATGTTAATGCTGGTAAGCAAATACTGGGCAGCGCCTGGGAAGAGAGCGTGACTTCCCATCACGTGACTACCTTATTTGGCTCTTTCATTCATCCTGCCACGCGAGCCTTCTCAGTTTGACATTTCCAAAGCTCAACTAGTTCTGTTTTTTCCGTTGAGCAATTTAATCTTTGCTGGGAAATTTGCTGACATCACAAACATGGTTTTTTACGCCCCCTGCTACCTCAAACCATTTATTTATTACTGGAACTCGGGAACAATTTATTGAACGGCTTCACACTGTTGATCCTTCCGCACCATCTTGTAGCTTGCGTACACCAAGCGTCCATCTGACCAGCAGAGAAACGTTCACGCTCCACTGTGAACCCCCCTTTACTTCAAGTGCTTCTGCTGAGGAAGTTTCATCCTATATAGACCCATCAGCAACTGTCACCATCCCTGACGATGCGCTGCTTGAAACAGCGGTCAAAACGGTCAAATTTTATTCCAAAATGGCGTCCAAGCAAGAAGAGCTTCACACACAGACACGTCCCCAACCACGTTAGCCACTCTTATTTCCATCATCGTGGACGAAAATCGAGGAATCTACCGCCAAATCAGTTCCTGCTCCAACCTCAATATCCTCCGCCTCAATCTGTGCAACCTCGACAAACTCCGCGCCATTTGCTACTCACCGACGACTTAGACTTCATCGCCAGCCTTATCAACCCTCCCAGTGCCAGCAACAACATTCCTTCCCCATTTTTCAAGGACAGTCGCCGTTATCAGCATATGTTCCAACCAAAGTTAAACACGCAACTTTAAAGGGTGAGTATGTTGAGTTTGTCGCAGTGCTGCCAGAAAACTCACGCCTTTCAGATAACGACCTTCCCGGGCTTTCCATTTCCTTTATCAGTAAACCACAAAGCGTTCCCCCCTCCTCTCGGATAAAGTAAGCCCAGCTCGATTCTTGTCGGCCTTTTCTGTATGTTGTTCTCAGGGGTGGATCCAGGATTTTTCATAATAAACAATAAAACAAGTAGGATAGTTGATTTCGTGAACTGCAATAAAGGGCTGAGAAATAAGGTTTGGAAGAAATTTGAGTGATTTCTGCGAGTCTCTTGAACTACTCTGGATCCACCCCTGGTTCTGCACTTCTCACTTCTTTTACCCAAAGGGCGGTAGAGATGTTCTCCTATCAAGCGACCATTCGATTACCCAAAGGAAGTTGCGGGCTTGGCATGGCCTTCCTATGATGTTGACTTTCGTAGGAAAACAGCCACAAACCTCCCCCTCCAAAACAGACATCTAACCCAGGGTCCAAATTAACTTGTGCATTTTGACCTGTTTTATGGATACCAGAAAGCAACGACTGCATGGTCTTGTGTATGTGTCAAGCATTATCTTTTCACTTTCAAAAGCGCACATTTTGGAGAGAAACCTCGAATGTACATGTAATAATGAAATCTATCTGCCCCCTAGTTTGTCGAAAATTTCAGCTACAGAAACACTAGTCACACCCTGTCGAACACAAGCCGCCATAGTGGTATATTCACACCAGTCCTTGAATCTCTTTACTGAGCCGTTTTTCCCCCTGCAATACATATTTTATGAGAAACAACGGCTTGTGACGTCATGGAGGTTGTTAACAGAAAAACTCCTTCATTTCTATTTCAAAACAGTCTCAGGATAAAAAGTAAGACACTTAACAATGGCGACCAGTTGTGAAATTCTGGTCGCCAGTACTCAATTTTTTAGTCGCATTAGCAACCAGGAAGGCGCAATTTCAGACCCCGTAACCTGCCTCCAGAATAATCCCCATTCACCCCTGAGGGAGCTCCAGGGAATGGCCCGGAAAGACCACTACTACCTTTACACAGCCCTTCCCGTTGGCCTACGGAGTGCCCCTTCATTTTTAATCAGCTTTCCGTATCCCCTCCCCCCCTCCCTGTTCGGCCTGCTCACA
>OX421452.1:32468980-32471480 GCA_949126865.1 Montipora capitata | reverse complement strand
AGATTGAAAAGCACTGGTTTGCACTTTTTAACATAATTTGCAGTTATTGTAACAAAATTTATTCCAACAGAATTTCATTTTTAATAACTGATATTCATGAAAGAATGGGACTAGAGAGAAAGTGTGGACTGGACTGTTCAGCCCTTGAACTCCATTAGAACTTGAGCTAGGAGATGTATTACTGGTAGTATCTGTGCATATAATTATGAGATTTGAACCAAGATAATTCTGTTGCAGGGTTACCAAGGAAGAAAAAGAGCTCACATAGCAACACAAGGTAAATAATAAGAATCTCTAAGAATCTGTCAGGGATTATCTCATGCTAATGCTGGTTTTCAAAATATTACTATTAACTCATTATAAATTTTATTTTAATTTAATTAGTTTAGTTATTAATTCATTATTAGTATTATTATGATTACAATGCATAACAATTTAAATTTAAATAATTCTTAGCTGCTTTAAGTGTGTTGCTTCCATTTGACAACAAGATATGGCCAGCCTTTTGCTTTGTACTGCAGCTAGGTTGCAAAGTGATTGTTGTATATTTGTTGAAGGTCCCTTATCATGCACAGTGAAAGACTTTTGGAGAATGATTTGGTATCATCACTGCCCTATTATCGTCATGATTACTAAACTGAAAGAAAGAAATGAGGTAATTCAACTTACGTGTAATGTTTTGCGGTGTGATTTTATGTGACAGAATTTTTTGTGGTTAGCTGTAGCTTTGGTTTATTGTGTCTTGATTCTTTTTCCTTGCAGACAAAATGTGAACGTTACTGGCCAGATCCAACGTTTAAAATGCAAGAGAAATATGGAGACATAGTTGTCACATTTGATTCAGCCATAGGACGTGATGGTTACCAGATAACATCTCTGTACATTAGTGACACACAGTCCCTAGAGCCTCCTAGAAGAGTTTATCATTACTGGTATACTGCATGGCCTGACCATGGTGTTCCAGACTCACCAAGACAGTTTTTAAGGTTGGTAGAGGAAGTACATATTGCACAAGAGAGGGAAGATGTCAAGGAAGGTCCTGTGGTGGTACATTGCAGGTGAATCAAACATTTATTGCAACTGTAGCATTTCTCTTATTTGGTTTTTGTCATTTTAGTAACTTATGCCCCGTTCACACTAAACCTTAACCATGTTTGGCAATGTGTAGTAATAGACAAGGTTTCAAGAAGTATGTGCTTTACTTTTTCTAAACACTTAATTACATGTAATATAATTCAAATAACTTTGCTTGCACCCCACCTCCCTTCCCCCAAAGCAATGTTGAAACAAACTCAACTTTAATTTCTGCATGTTCTCCCAAATTGTCATCAACATTGAAAAGGAAAGTAGGGACTGTATTGATAGATGGACTAATCACATGTTCATTTTAGCTTTAGTGTCCTAAGACTTTTGTCCAGGATTGTAGGGCCACTCAAAAACATGTCCCTTTTACCAGGTTAAGAAAGATTTGTAAGCTGAGGTTTTGAGTGTTAGCCCTTTGACTAGGCTCAAGAAAATTAATGTTTTTGTTTACCTTAATTGTTTGATAAAACCAATTTTTTCATGTTTTACCCCCCACCAACGGAGCACCAAAGTTTCTTTAAGAACTTACCCCATCATTCATCTGTTGCTCAAACCAGTAGGTCAAAATAGCCAATTGCTTTGTGTTTGTTAAAAATAAGATTGTCAGGAAGGTCTCAAGGCAATTTGTTGCAGTACATGTATGTTATTATAATTTTCAAAATTTTGTGTATGTCTGTTTAGAACTAGGTTTTAATCATTTAAATACAATGACTAAACGGTGGCACTTGTCATGTTATCCTCAGGCTGGTAGCCTGTTCTCATTCCATTTAGGCCTGGGGCGTTAAAGATCTTTTAAAGTTGACATCAACCATTTTACTTTTCAACTTTGCACAGATCTACAGTTTAAAAGACATTATTACATACCTTTTTATTGTCTGCATTTTAAGACTGTAGGTTAAGATACAGTACTGTCCAAGATATTTCTAGGTCAGCCTCTGTGCACACGAGTGCCATAAATTGAACCAAAACAAGTGCAGCCCTAGACGTTGAGGTCACTGGAGACAATTTATCACCAGCATACACTGTATCTCTTGGTGCTTGAATCAAACAGGAAAGCATGCTGTTGTCCAATCCCAGCATCTCTTATATATTCAGGGGAGATTTAAAAATTACCAACACTCTCAACATTGTTTGTTTCCTTTTGTTACTTCCAGTGCTGGTATTGGAAGGACTGGTTGTTTTATTGCAGCAAGCATTGGAATTGAACAAATTAAGGTATTGACTCTGTCACTGAAAAAATGTAAATACACATTTTTTTTCCCATGTAATGTTTGATGGATGTGCAATTTTAATCTTGCTTACTCTACCAATTACATAAATTTCTCTTGCCACTAGAGGGAAGATCTGGTTGATATTCTCAAAATAGTGAGCCTCATGAGAATAGACAGGTAAGTGGATTGCAATAGCAATTTGACAA
>OX421452.1:32426480-32453980 GCA_949126865.1 Montipora capitata | reverse complement strand
AACGAGGTCACAGTTTTTTTTGCTCTACGGTAAATAACTTATTTATTTTTTTCCGCCCGCTCCCGGAACCAAGCAGATTGCAGGATTTGTTGAATTCCGCTCGCTCACGAACTGAGAAAAAAATTATGTATGTTATTATCAGCCCTAATTACCCTCAAGGTAACACTTAAGAGTGTTGGGTCTATTCCTCAGCAATTCGAACACAACCACATTCTTGCTTATGACAAAAATCATTCTGTCTACACATCCCCTACTAGAAGGCAACAACAATGAAAGGGATTCACACCAGGTTACACCCATCAAGGGTTAACACTTTATTGAAGGATTACTGTCCGGTTACAGCAATCCAAGTAGCTAGTTCACCAAGATACAAATAATTATGTGTACAATTCTATTGACAAGTATGGATTGGCACACATTGAGAACAACAATAAAATATCGAGAGTTGATATAAGAATTTCAATGTTGTGCTTATTTCTTGGGTAGTTTCAAAGTTTCCAACAATACAATGGAGCAATATCATTGCCTATCATCTTAAGGACAGTTTGTGCCAATTTCTCTTGACATGAATAAGAAAATTAACTCAATGGGGATTAACTGAAATTTGAGCAAAATCTCTCCAGGAAGAAAACATTGATAAGCTTCTGTAAATTCAATACTCAAGATAAGAAATGGTATCATTGCAGATTGTTTATAATATATTTAATGGAATGAAATGAAATTCTAACACGGTGAGAAAAATGAATAGGACAATGAATGTACTTTTTTTCTGAGAAATAAGAAAGACGGCATTCTTACAGCACCACCTAATCAGTTAAAGAGATTTCCATCTATTTAACCACATTCCCCAAGGAATTCAATATTGACACCAGCAGTAACACAGATCTGATCAGTAATTCGGAGCAGTTATTGTTCCTTGCATGGAAATTCCATCTGGTTATTTTGCTTCAAAATATTTATCACGAACCGAATTAATCTCAATAGCTATATTTCTCGTTACATCACCCATTGCTTCCTGTCAACAGTTGGGGTTCTTAATATGTTTCTGTTAACCCATTGACACTTGAAACGCCTTAGAACGCCCTGCCGTGCGGTGACAAGTAAAAACGTCTGGCATTAGAGAGTAAAATTTGTTAAGTCTCACTCCCAGGGGTCAATGAATTATTTTACAATGACTGCTAAATTCTCGCGCGCTCACTGGTTAATTTTTATTGTCAATAAGCGGACAGACACATAAATTTATAATTTATGCGACGATCACGTGATATTGCTTGCGTCAGATTGAAGTTTCTCGCATTTTTGTCTCGCGTACTTCTCGTGTTTTGACTTAATTTTGACCCCTCTGCCTCTGCGGATCCACAGCGACTTTGACAATGTTATGACGAAATTCATGATCAATAACAGGACAGACGCATGAAAAACTGACATGAATTTGTTAAATGGAAGGAATATAGTTTTTGACTGCTTAAGTTTGAATTGTTTCTTTCATGGCCTGGTTGTTCAAAAGCCGATTAACGCTAATCCCAGATTAACAATTAACCAAGGAGTTTCATTTCTCTACTCCCAAATGCTGTTCAACACTGATATTTGGCAGAATTTTACATTATAAGAAGTCCATCTTGAAAAACAAAATAAACAAGAGAAACTTTTACCAAAAAGTTTAAAAACATGAAACAAAAGTTTACCCTAATCCTGGATTAAGTTAATCAGCTTTCGAACAACCGGGCCCAGATTATTAAAAGTGGGGTACCTGTGAACTAGCTCGATAGCTAAGTGCACTTCCACTATAAACAAAGCATCTACATTTACATTTACAACCAGAAGCTTATTGGCTGTTGAAACAACTTCCACGGTTGGAAAATTTTAATATGTGACGTCAATGTTTGTACACAAGAAATATTGCTATATAGTGTATCTTGATGAAAAATGTTGCAAGTGAAAAGGGTGAATTTTTTGTACCATCAATCAAGGATTTTTTTATACATGATAAATAAAATTTATGTCATTTGCTGTATATATTGTAATCTGAATATTTGAATATTTGATGTTATGACAATATGGCTGGTTGTCTCACTTCCAGTATATCTGAAAAGAAAAATGTCAATGTAAGATTAACACAAGGAGGTGTTTCGTGTACGGACATTACTTTGTTTACGCATAACACCACTGTATCAATATTCTAGCGATGCATGCAGGAGGTTTAGAAAGCACAAGAGTCGGTTAAGGCACAGCTGAGAGGTGCCTTTGACCAATTTCCCCAAGTTCACTCTAAACATACACTGTACGTCCCAATTTTGTCAACAAAAGAGCAAAATAATTTCTTCCACTCAATGAGAAAAATTCTACCAACAGGAATGCGGAAAACTAGAAGGTGAGTCCCAAGAAAAAGATTTGGAAATTCTTTGCTAGTTTTTTCCCTCATATGCCAAGAAGACTATCCACAAAGACATGAAGCCAAACTAGACAGAAATGATTTCTGCACCAAACAACATCAAGTAAAATATTACACCAACCTGTGTATTTACAATGTATATCTCAGATAGTATGCATGCTATGATAGTATGCTTTCGGTTCAACCTTGTTGAGCTGCGTTGTTGCATATTTGCTATGGCAATTAGCCGTGACAATTATTAATTATTATTATTATTATTATTATTATTATTATTATTATTATTATTATTTCTTGCATTAACCAACTATAAAATTTTGTGCCATTCCCATAAATAAATTTCAAATATACTAAATATATCCACAATCTAGAATGCAGGAAAGGTCATCACCATAAAGTAGGCCTAGTTGTCTCCCCCACACATCCAACTTGTTGAAAGATGTTTAAAAATTCAGATGAAAATTAGGGTTAAAAGACAACGTAGGTATCGATAATAGCCATTAATTAACTTCAACATCATACAACTTAATACAAATCAAAACCAAGTGTGGAAGAGAATAAAATTCAGTTCCCATTCGTTATTGCCAAACTTTGAATTTGAAAAAGGAATTGGGGGGGGGGGAGACTTTAACTACCAAAATTTGTTAGCTAAATAATAAAGACACCTCATGTCAACAGTCCGGGTAAAATTTCTCTAACTACTACTACTAGTTACTACTACTGCTGGTCTAGGGAATGTCACTGAGTATCGAGACACAGCCTGTGGCATAGGATACTCCATGTCCAGCACTTTTCACAGAATCCTTCCTGACCCCAGCAAGGTTATTTGTTGTAAACGTTCCATGCAATATGGCATTTCCAACTGTCTCAGCTGCATTTCAAATCCTTTTGAAATTATTTATTATCTCGAAATCATTATTATTACTATTATTATTGGCCAATTCTATAAAATCTGAAGTTGGCCACTTGTTTAAGTAGAGTAACCAACTGCGGTCTTTGTCAAAATGAATTTTATTCATATGTTTGAAATAATCTGTCTTTAATCACTTCAATTTAAGGAAAACAGTAGCCGCCTCCTCTGAGTGAAGTAATCAACAAATTAAACCCACTGCTTCATTTAAAGATCTAAAGATAGGATTGAATATCTCACTAAGATCCCTTTTTCCTGTTTAATTTATGGCCCAAGCGAAACTGCAAAATTGCCGTAACCTACAGCACATGACATGCACACAATACAGTGGCTCAATTGGACAGAACCAACAGATGAGCTATGTAATAAGGTTTGTTTGCATCTGGGCCCAGTTGTTCAAAAGCCGATTAACGGTAACTCCAGATTAAAAAATAACCAAGGAGTTTATTTCTCTACTCCCAAATGCTGTTCAATGCTGATATTTGGCAAAACATTACATTAGAAGAGGTCAATCTTGAAATTTAACAAAGATCAACAAAAGAAACTTTCACCAAAAAGTTGAAAACATGAAACAAAAATTTACGCTAATCCTGGATTAAGTTAATCGGCTTTCGAACAACCGGGCCCTGGTGTACAGGCAATAACAATTGTCGGGGTTTAAATGGTTCAAGCTAGTGAGTCAAGTCTGTACATGTTTGCTTGTGTAAATCTGCTTTTTAAATCAGCACTCTCAATCTTTACACCATAATTTATTATTATTATTATAATGAAAATAATAAAAGCAGACTCAGTAAATGAAACAGAAGTCCCAATGCTCTTTCATCAAGAAGTAACAACTACACTACCACAGACAAAACAGAGTTTAAAAAAATATTCAAATAGACATCACCTGTATACAAAATTACTCACATTTAACTGATTTAAGACTTTTCACCCACCAACAAAAGTGACTTGTTAGTTTACATGTACCTAGAATTAAAACTCTTCAGCTACATGTACAGCAGCTGTACTGTGTATGTGAAAATAGTGGTATCCACAACCAGTGGTTGATAACAAAACTCACCTTTCATTATTTTACTCCAAGGAAGTGTTACATAAGTAAGGTATGCTGAGAGTGCATTGCTGCTTAGAGATTTCTTTCTGAAAGATCAATTTAAAAAAAACTCAAATTTAGAATGGTATTCAATTGAGGGCCACGAATTTATCAGTATTTTACACTGTCAAGTGCTACCCTCGAAAAATAAAGTTGATTATTATTATTATTATTATTATTATTATTATCACTATTATTATTATTATTATTATTATTATTATTATTATTATTAGTAGTAGTAGTAGTAGTAGTAGTAGTAGTAGTAGTAGTATTAGTATTATTATTAGTGTCAAAAGTACTTAGCGAATTGCTTTGGCTTTTCATTACTTCACTCAGTGATTGGTTCAAAGTTCTTGTGCCACACTTTTTCAACCAATCAGAAGTGAAACTAAAGCCAATCATGGCTCGCGCGTGCAGATTTTCCTGTGCTTTGTGTCTGCTACGTGTAATTACTTCGAGTTTTGATTGGTTTACTGGATTGTCTCCATCCTTTTTGATTGGCCAAAGAAATTACTTTGGTTTTGGTTTTACCACACTCGATTGAAACTCGCTCTAACAATACTGGTTAATTTGACAAAGCAATGAACTTTGATATACATGTACAGCTGTACCTGAATTTCATCCAATGTTGAGAGGTGAAAGAAGATGCTGCAAACAAAATCAAACAATGACAAAATGCACAGCTGCAGTTTTCTTTTCTTTCTTTTTTTTTTTCACTCAATGCTTTTTAATGCAGTTATTTTTTTCCACAGACCATTAAAATAGTGGTTTTGATTAACACAGAACAAACTCTACTGAACTGTTGCCAACCCACAACTGGTACCAGCACCATACAAATGCCTCATCGACAAAACCAACATCTGGAACAGTCCAACAACTAAAGAGCTCCTTCAGGTGCTTCTACAGACCAAGACACACCAATCACAGTCTTCCCAGCCAGCAACATCAAAGCTGACTAGACAGTCTGGCCAATAACATGTTTCTACTGACAAACCTTTCTCAGAGACCAGAGTACTTACAAGATTCACTGACATTACACAAATTACTTGACTTAAAGGATGACTTCTTCTGAGGTTGTCGAAAATGTCAGTCAAACAATATAACCAACAAGAGTTCTTCCAGGACTACTTCCACCTGGACGACCTTACTTCATCAAAATAATTTTTTATCAAGACAGAACTGGTACTCCAGTTTCCCTTCATCAATAACAAAAATTATTTGGAAGAACCTTTCTGTTCTGCTACATAAGCTTGACACTTCTGTATAGTGTTTACCCTAGGTAACAAAGGAATTTTTTTTCCAAGGTCCAAGACAACACTACACGTTTTGAAGACAAAATTTTCATTTTGAGAGAGTTTCTGATTCGGTAAATCGAAAAACCCATTTTCAACAAATGATGCAACAAAAAGCACTGTGTGACTTCGGCCTGAGAACAAATAACATTACTCTCCTGAATTCTGAAATCAAAGACTCTTCAAGAGAAAGATTTTCAACAGGACAAGGAAGCTTACAATCATTATGCATAATTATGGTCCATATGCTGCCAAAATGCCTTCAAATACAGAATACGACTTTGACAACGCAAAAAGATCTATTTCAATCTTAGTTAAATTTGCTTTACTGATTCATCTATGAGAGCTCTCAAGCTCATTTGTCAGCAATCAAGGGAATTACCAGTAAGTCATTTGAAATTTGTGAGAAGTTGCGCTTGCCAACGAAAATGGAGGATATACTACCATTTGCATCCATCCTTGAAGCGTGACGAAATTTGCGAAGTTTTACTTTTCAAATGTTACCGGTTTCCGGTTATCTGTCACTTTTGACCAATGAAACGTTGGCAGTTATGTCATGAAATTGACAACGTTTTTGGCGGCATACCAGCATGTTTTGTTCACATGCTCTTGAAGTTTTCAGTTTTTCCGTGAGAGCGGAGATATTTATGAATCTGCCTTGGAGTCTTGAAGAGTTGAAAACATTTATCTCCCGTGAGTTTCCAAGCACAATAAAAATTATATGGAATTTGATATACTTTACCAAAATGATGAAGGCGAGTATATTGTGTTGAACGACGATCCCATGTGCCTCAGAATTGCAGTTTTTTCCTCAAAACGTATCAAAGGAACGGATATTTCTTGATTACAGGTAAAGCTACAATAATTATTGTTCGAGGGGTCATCACCTAGTGTGAAAACTAAACGAATTGAAAGGACTGATCCATGTAGCTCTACTTCAGATCGTCCCAAGGCCCGGGCTTGATGCAACGATAATGAACAGCGAGAAACTAGAGAGACCGAAGAAAAAAGGCTTCATGCGATAAAAACACTCCACTTGAAAGGTACATCATTACTGAGAAGCAAAGAAAGATTAGAACAGAAAAGATACGTGATTCAGCAACTAAGAGAAAAAAAACACATGAAACTGAAGTGAAACTAGAAAGATTGAGGAGGAAATATTTTTGCGTCTAGGGCATTCTCCACACACGCTCTTCCGTGCTTCATGGAGCATTTGAAATCCTGATCTAAAGCAACTCCTGGATGGTAATTTACCTCCTTCCAAACTTGTTAACTGGTTGTCTCTTTTGCAAAACAAGCAGAGACATCTTCAGGACGGTCAAGCAATACCCGAACGTTCACAAGGAAAACCTGAAAACTTCAAGAGCATGTGAGCAAAACATGTTGGTATGCCGCCAAAAACGTTGCCAATTTCATGACATAACTGCCAACATTTCATAACCGGACAAACCATTAACGTTTGTAAAGTAAAACTTCGTGCAAAATTTGTCATGCTTCAAGGGTGGATGCAAATGGTAGTAGTGATGAAACATGATAAGGGCATGTTCTCGCATTTTGGCAATGATCTCGTTGTTTATGAAATCCTGTTTTAAAACATGGTGATAATAATGTTTTGCTCCTAGGAAAACAAATTCTCCTCAAATAAATCGGACTTCACACAAGCTAAAATCAATACAATTTTGTTAGAATGGCTCCATACTAATTTACTATGAAAAGGGACTTCATTGCAATTACAATTTCCAGGAACGTTCGATGATGAACTTCCTTGAGTTGCATGAGTAACTAGTTTGACGAGAAATCTGAACTGACCCCATGCAATTGCGACTCCAGGCCAGTGCCACCAGAGGTATTTTTTTCAGTCCTTGGTCATTGCCTCCAACTTGCATGGCACTCTCCCGTCCCTTTCAAAAAAATTCCTCTGGCACCCACGGTATAATATTATTAATATTTGCTTTTTCCACCAATCCCATAATACAGTTCATTTTGGGGGGTTATTTACATTAAAACAATGGTTATCCAGTTCACTGAAGCATGATACAGTCCCAAGAGTAATTAACTTGTATTGTTTTTATGCAAAGACCCTCCCCCCCCCCCCAAAAAAAAAAAAAACGTATTGCATTATGGGATGGTGAAAATAGTCAATTGACAGTTCATTATTAAAGTTCATTATTTAACAATTATTGGATGAGGTTGAGCATGTTAGCGATAATTATCAAGGCCAAAGTTTGTGTTATCTGCTGAAGCCGAAGGCTGAGGCGGATAACACAAACTGAGGCCTTGATAATTATCGCTAACATGCGAAAACCGAATTCAATAATTGTTTTATTATGCATATTCCTGAGCTGAGCTCCGCCATGACAAAACTGATCAAACTGCTGGTTAGTGTGTCAGGTGATGTCACTTCTGCATGCATAAAACTATTGTCTGTAGGTATGACGTCAATTCTACATATATAAAATCTATTGTTTGTAGGTATGACGTAAGAGAAACAGAGCAAGCAAGAATTAGCTGCGTGCTTATAGCCAATCAAAATCGAACTGGTGACACCAATGTATAATAATAAAATTTGTTATTATCATACAGTCTGTAGACCTCCTCTATAAACACCTGCCAAACTTACAAGCTTTCTTTGTCTTTTTGTCAAAGCCACTGTCAGTGTTCCTTGTGCCCCCTGCCCATCGGAAGTCATCATCGCGAAGATGAGAACCACAGTAACACTTAATATGTGGAACTGCTGATTGCTGATTGGGTGAAAATGATGTTGGCATTGTTACTCCACAAAAGGAGCATGTTCGCCTTGAATCGAAATAAAAAAAAAATAACATTGTTAAGTCTAAACCTAAATTCAAAGCAATAAAAGACAACTTTAAGTAACTCCCTCTCCGTCTGAGTTGAAAAAACCAAAGTCAAATCCTTCGCGATATTTGTTACTGTAGCATTCTACAAATCTTTCCTGCTGATTTTGCCACAGCACAGTATGACAATTCATTACAAGTTTGCATTCTGTAAACATAATTACATGTATAATGGAAGCTGCAGGATGTCGCAGGCACCCAACCTCAATGGAGAGAGACTTAAGATTTTACTCTATCTAATTCCAGAAAATTTGTGGTGGTTCAGGTGTGAATCCATGGATCAATCGTTTTTTTCTAGAAATTAAAATTAACTGAGTTCAGGAGTAATCATCTTTTATTGCTAGCGACAGTGCTGTTTAACTATAGGACCACACTCATCAGGCAACTTCAATGAATGGTCCACGAAATACATTCTTCCTAGAATACAAGTATTTATTATTCAACACATTGTGACAATGTCCCAATATGGTCATAGTGCACTCAATATTCGTCGTGCATACTCAACAGATATCCTGCGATATATATAATTTTGTGTGTCACGGACAAAAATGGTAGTTTTCCCAGCTTTTTTTTTTTCCAATAAAAGTAGATAATTGTGCTTTGTCATCAATGTGTTGAATAATAAAACAATATCCTGCTCAAGCTTGCAGAACGTCGCTTGATTTTAGCCCACTCGGCCTATGGCAACAACAACGTTAACAACAACAACAACAACAACAACGTTTATTACATACAATACTAGTTACAATGAAAAGTTTGTCCCCCCAAATTTAGCAAGGCTAATCGAGTTAGGTGGAGCAAAGATAAAATAGCTAATTAATATATTTACAATGACAAAGATTACGAAAGGAAATAATATTCAAGACATGAGTGACTGACTGTTTCTATCATTAAGATGTGGGGTACTACAGTGGAATACAGATTGAAATTCTAGTTAATTGATTGCTGATAATCTTAAGATTCAATAATATTTGATGAAAAGGTTTACCCTAGATGAAGGATATCACAAATATCAAGTTAAGATTCTTTTGAATAAAAGAACAGAGGAATAGCAGTGATAGGGAATTCATTAAATGCATCTAAGGGCCTACTGACGTATTTTTTGGGGTGCGTTGCCAAGGATGTAATAGTTAACTAATTTGAGAGAATTTGGCATTATTTTGGTCAGTTTCCAACTTTTGTGAACCAATGACTCTAAATATGACGTCATCATGCCACGCCCATGGTCACGTGACCAATAAAAGAAAACTCTAAATTTGTCTATGTGCTACACAATTTGGGTATTTAATCAGTGGTTTCATAATTTGTATTCGTTTTTGCATCCCGCCAATCATGCTTTTATTTTTGTTTTGAAAAATGTTCTTTTTCGGAAGATAAAAGATACTCAAATACCCATAAAATTTTCAAAAAAGATGATTTGAAAAAATCAATGCTTACCTATATTCTGTATTTGGAGGTGAAACATGCCTTATGAAAAAAATTAATTCAATTTAAAGACTGCCGGAAATTTAGGTTTTTCTCAAACCGGAAGTCAGTTCGTTTATGCATGCGCAGTTGATCTGAGAACTAGCGCGAGGAAGGGCGAGGAAAAACCTTCGATGGAAACAACAGTTTGTGCGGTGATTTTGCTTGCGAGTGGGTTTTCTGGTCAGCTCACTATATGATGACGTCAGTCACCAGAAGTAACATTTCACTTCCCTAGCAATGCTAGGTTATCTTTTAGTTTTTAAGACCAATATCATTTGGCAAAATGATTTATGCTATGAATAGTTAGTGATGACGATCCCACAAGACACGCCACGCAACAAACTTAGAAGCTATTGATGTAATTTTCTGCATTTTCAAATCTCTTTGATGCTAACCGTTATTTCTGGCAGTTGCCTGATGATTGCTTCGCATGAAGCATGAAACTCAGAGTAGCGATTAAATGACTGAATAACCTAACTGTTGCATTATAATTAATTATATTTAACAATTATTCCATGAGCACGCGTTGGATATGAGATGATAGATAGCCAACGAGGCGCGTAGCGCCGAGTTGGCTATAATCATCTCATATCCAACAAGCACGAGTGGAATAATTGTTTTATTAAAAACGCCCCCATAACTAGTCAGGTGTGAAAACCACTACACCAACAGGACAACCATGCTGGCAACACAGCCATCAAAGAGGTGATTTACGTGGTTAGGGCGTGGGCCTCCCGGGAAATTCTCTTTCAAGGTGACAAGGTAGGGGAGCCTATAACTCCATTTGAAACCCAACTAAGGATCAAGTTAAGGATAAATGACCATTGTCAACTTAGCAGATGACAAGGAAGGATCCTCAAAGGACACAGGCTAATTTCATTTTATAGAGAGTATATGAGAGAAACCCTGACAATGCACACCCCAATTAATCATACTTTCAGTCTGGGACAAAGGGGTTAAATATTTGACGCACTATAACCTACCAGTCATTATTTTCCATATCATCTAAAGTACTCCTACATGTATCTTCCCCTGCTCTCTGCTGTGTTATGGCCATCTCTGCATGCCCCTTGCCTCCAGGTCCTCTCATCTTGATAAACTCAACATTAGCTGGGCCTCTCCACCAACCCATTGAGACTTTACGAGCAACTTTACTGGCGACACTTGCCTATGAGAAGAGCAAGAAAACATCAAAGTCATTATCTCAGGGGTGCTGATCAGAGGCAGAGTTGAATCATAATAATATTGGATTTGATGTTGAATGACCATCTTCATATTTAAATGGGTTAAACTGGATAGTAAATGTCTGCTTATAAGAAGTGAGACTGCCTCATTCGATGGACTAGCCCATAATTGTCCAAAATTAATTTTCATAAAATACAGACTTACCAATCATGGTAATTAGGATAAAAAGTGCAATAAAGATCCAAGAAGAAAAGAAGAGAAAAGATCATTTAAAAGCAATTGACAATAATGTTCAAAAGAATTTGTAAAGTAAGTTCCATTCAGCCTTGTCTCAGAATTACTGTATTTACTGGATATCAAAGAAGGACACTTGATGATCATATGCCATGTCTTCCTGGGATTTCCATAATTCACAAAGAGTTTGAAAAAAATTATTTTGCTAACTTGGTTATGCTACTGGTTAAACTTCGCTCAACCTTGCAGATCGTTGAACTTGATTGCCTTAATTTTCAGCACATGGTGATCAACAAAACATGAATGCAATATTTTAGAAAAGAAAATAACCCTTTAGCCAAGTTCTCAGCAAAGCATGCCAGTCTACCAAACTGGGATAGCTCACCCCCTTGGAGGCATAAAATACTAAGGTACTCACTACTGTACATATATATATCTTAGATCCAGACTGACCTGTTCATAAATAATCTTGAGAAGGGCACAGTTTCTCAAAGCACAGTACGTGTTGACCATTGTAGAAGTCCTATTTGAGCCAATTTGGTTTTCACAGTATTTCAACTGGGTTTGTTCTAAGCTAGCTTCAAATTATCCCATTAAAATAACTGTATGTACACAAGTCTATTGACTTGTCAAAAAAGCAATAAAGAAATAGTGCCTGGACATACCCGGCCATCATATACTCTTTTGAGGGACTCGTATCTTATGGATCCTAAAAAGATAACTCCTTCAACAGATTCAGTCTGCAATGATAAGCAATAAATTTCAATATTTTCCCACTGGTAGACACAAAAATGCGAAAGATAGATAGAGGATATTACAAGGCTGCGTGGAAATATGAAATTTCTCTTCAAGAGTTGAAAAATATTTCACTCATCAACACTTGAAAGGCATGATGTTTATATGTAACCATAGCAACAGTGATTATTTCACATGTGAAGATAATGTTATCTTCACATTTGAAGATATCATGTTTTTGCCTAAAAGCTCACACGGTATTTCATTGGTGTTTATATAATAAATTAAGATGCGTACCTTATCTTTTGCCACCAACTCCACACAAACCATCTCATTTTCTTGTAATGCAAAGTCTTTGAAAGTCTGTCAAAGAAAAAACCTTTTTGTTTAGGGTTTACCAGTTTCAGCACTTGGACTCCTTCAATTTGACTACTGGCTGTTTTGCTGTTATGTGGACTTATCAATCAGTAGTCCAGTCATTTGTTATATTTCCTTTCTTTTTCTTTTGACCAAATTGGAGGTCAAAGAATAGGGGAGGATATCTACCAAGCTGCAAAGCAGGAGTGAAGAAATTACTGTCCCTCACTTTCACCAACAATGACGTGAATGTTGTTTTACAGTATAATTACATCACACAAGCTGAGTATACATAGTTAACCCTTTCAGCCCCGATAGTGCCAAATGGCACTTATAGATTTTACTCCGTCTAACGCCAGACGATTTTACTCGTCAATGGGGAACCCCTCGGGGCTTAAAGGGTTAATAGGCCAAAACATTCAATGAAAGTCTCAAACACTGGATGAGATATTGTGTTCCTCTTTGGTCACTTATGGATTAATATTCCCTTGCTTATCAGAGAGAGTTTGAACTTGAAACGCCAAACGGGAGGTCACTGCTTGTCATAAAAGCATAAAACTTTTAACGTCATTCTACCTTTTCTCTCTCTCTTTTAAGAAATTGCTACATACCTATAGCAGACAGGCAAACTAGTGTCTCTTATTTTTAGCAAAACACTTTTTAATCTGACATTAAATTTTTGCTGTTTGCAATAAACATGATTCAAATCTCTTTATTATCTTCAAGTTAACCCACAGGTGCCCCCAAACGGAGCCCTACCAGGGTGACGTGCCAGACTGTAGTTTTGTCAACGTTTGCCACTGTCGTTGACAACAATAATTATGGTCATTAACAAACTACCTTCTGGCAATCTGGTAGGGCTCAGTTAATGTTACACAATGTAAGTGGGTAGGGTTACAAAGCCAGTTCGAAAGGTCAATGTGTTCAACTTGGCTCGTCCTACCATCATTCAGAAGGTTTTTCCTTTCGATCGAGTAAAACAAACTACTGCCGCTCGCAGGTTTGCTATTGCATTGTTAGTGGGTTGAGATGAAAGTTCAATCGTTGTCAATTGATTCTGATGTGGAATTGTAACTGTGGGAACATTTTATTTCGGAATATTTGACTCAATTTGGTGAGTTCCCCAGAATGGAGTGTGCAGTCCTGGGATTTTATGATACCATTCACAACTGAGGAATTGAAAAATGGTTCAAATTGTGTTGAATCTGGAAAAAAACAGACAGGAAGGAAGTAACCCAGAGTGGCAATAAGGAAAGAGTTTTTAATTGGGAATTTTTTCATATAATATTATCTTCTTAAGCCTTTTATCAGGATTCCTATGCAAATCCTTGTATTTTTGTCGGTCATGTTGGGCTTTCCCTCTCATTGAGCTTGGGATGCCTGTGGTTAACCAAAGAGAATGTGTGAATTGTACAGTTGAAAAATATTCTCTATAGATCTAAGGAATGATGAAGGTAAAGAACGATGAAGAACTTATCACTTGTATCTTATACCCCTTTCGGGCAACTCACCTCCTCAAAGTTGTCAAGAATAAAAAATATGTTGGGATATGAGATCTCTGCGGAACTCCCTTTCGAGTCCATTCTGAAATGTGATTAACTTCGATCACTAAATAAATTTTACCTAACTTTGTACAACAGTTCCAAAATCCTCAAATCACTGAAAAATATTAAGCCATGTGAATCGGCAGTTCAATGAATGTGAAACACTTGATTCTTACCTCCGTCTATCTGGTGAAGCATACACTTTCTGAAATCAAATAAGCCAAATTTATCTAAAACTGCAGTAATGAAAACAATCATCTATTCTTCCTATGTACAGACAATAGGGAAAAAGTTAAAAAATACTGGATTACTACAAGTAGTCAGTGAACACATCTACTTACTTGTGATATTCTGCTCAAAACTTTCATTTCTTTTTCCTGAGGTTTTGTGCAAATCGCACATGTCAAAGTGTATTCAAACTAAAGAAAAAACAATTAATTTCCATTTTGATAAACTTACTTCCTTATTGATTGTGTCACAATTACAAAACAACAACAATACTGTTATTATCACTAAAAATATTTATTATTATCATTATTATATAGATTTAGCCAAGAGTGGAGCTCCCACGTTATTTATTCTTAATACGATAAATTAAATTTAACCTGGTCTGGTCCAATCGACCAGTACCTGGTCAGTGGTCAACTCAAAAAAAAAAACAGCTGTTCTCAATGAGCTCTTAACTTGAGCCTGCAATATGGTCATGTGATACCTTGTTTTAACAGGTGTCAATTGACCATAACATGGATGTCCAATATTAAAGATGTACGCTGTAAACTAACTGGCCCCAGTTGTTCAAACAATGGATAGCGCTATCCACCAGATAAATCACTATCCAGTGGATAAGTAATAGTAGAACCAATTGCACTATCCAATGTATAGTGCTATCCACCCTTCGAACAACTGGGGCCTGGAGTATAGCTGCCTCGATGAGCTCTAAACATGAGCCTGCAATATAGTCACATGATACTGGTCACATTTAGCATACAAGGAGCGGGAGACATACGCATATTTGTACGGTGACCAAAACCAAATTTTATTGCTTATTTTGTTACCCATGGTGGTTCAAATTTTTTCCTGGTTTGAAATATTTGAACACATTGACTCCTGGGAGTGAGACCTCACTGATTTTACTCTGCCTAACGCCATTCGATTTTACTCGTCAAGTCGGGGCGTCATAGGGTGGCTGAGGAGTCAATGGGGTGAACCAAAAGAAATTTAAACCATAACATCACTATAATTATTATTAGTATAAATACACAGGTGATTATACAAAATCGTGCACTCTCATTGGCTCGCTATCTCGGATTATCAGCCGATAATCACCTCGACGGACAAAATGGCTGCCAGTAGTCGTTTTGCCACTGTAAGTGAAGATGATTTCGCGTTGAAATGTTTTTTTTTCTCTTTTTTGAAATAATCACCTGTGTATTTATACTAAAACAATTATTCGCCTCAGGCTCAGTGATTATCAGTGAATATTCACCTCGACGAATATTCACCGATAATCACTTCGCCTTAGGCGAATAATTGTTAATTAATTTTCTTTTTGGTGATGGAAGGCACAAACTCCCTTCAAAATGTCAAAATCTTTTTGCTATCTGACAATTTTTAAGAATTCCACATTTATTACTTACCTGATGTAATATTAAATTGAGATAAACTGACTCCTCCCAGTCAATACTTGGATCACCCAAACTGAAAACAGAAATCAATTCTATAATATAGTTGGTTAACTAACTGGTTAAAGTCACGAAAACAAGTTGTGGCTGGTCATTTCCATACAACAAAATACAGCTCTCCGGAATTAATTTGTTGTCTTTTGATTGAACAGTTCATCTCTCTATCACAATTTGGCATCTGATTACCAGTAAGTAACCTTCTACAAAAATAAGGTTCTTTTTAAAGACTGTCAACAATATTAGACCTTAAAAGGTCTAATATTATTGTCATAGACCAAACTGTGGTTGAGGCATATGTAGGTCTGTACATAAGCAAACTCTCTAAAAAAAAAAAAAACTCAAACCTTGGTAAAACTTTAGAGTCTTTTCTAAAAACTGCAATTTTTGACTAAAAAGAAAAAAAAGCAAGAGTTAGAATTTGAACATGTTAGGTTATCATCTACAGCACCTTTAGGAAAGACTGTACCAATAATGTACACAATACCACAAACAAAGGGCAGTGGGCAATTTTTACAGTTGTGCGTTGTGACAAAAATAATGAATAACTATTAATAGCAACGGTGGTCATAACCTTGTTGAACACAGACTCAGTGACCACTTTTCTTTACATGTAAATCCTGTTCTTCCAAAGCAAAATTTGTACTGTACAATATGGAAAACAGGGCAACCAATTTGAAGTGCACTTAACCAGACTACACCTTAAGGATGTCCACAGTGCAATGCATCCCTGTCATTGATGTCGATGGAGGATAATAAGGGTGATAATCACTGCACAAGAAAATATAAAACTAATGGCTTGCAAAAAAACAACCAACTCTGCGATGTGCCCCTTCTTTACCACTTATGGATTACCACATAGCCACTGCAGCAAGCACTGGAAGGGGAGGGAAAGGGGAAGGAAGAGTGAGGGCTCAAAATGGGAGAAGGCTCAGGGCCCTTGGCTTGCTCTTCTTCCCTTCTTAAGAGTTGTGCTGTATTAAAAATACAAACAACGAGTAGAAAATACTCAGCGATACTACACACCAAAACATCTAATAAGCCTGTAGTTATTATCCAACTTTTTTGCACTAAATTTTTAGCAAGCAAATCGTAAACAACCGAGAATGTGTGAAAGATTTGTGCATGCCAAGCGCAGGACAAACATAAGCACCTAAACTAATGAAACCAGTTCTCTACTCGACAATGACCAAGTGTACAATAACTAACTGTAAAATATGATCATGGAATATTTGTACTCATGCATTTTCTAACAGCACAATAACCAATACAGTTAAATAATAATGTAGTGGTGGGAATTGGTTGAGATTTCACATTCGATCATCAGAAATAATCAGATTGCCCCAACCGATCAATCATCGATTATAATCGGAAAAATCTACAGGGTACTGCCAGGTAAACACAGTCAATCTTAGATTATATCTGCTGTTGTGACTTAGAAGTTAGGAGTCCATGAAAAAAGACAACTCACACAAGATACTAAACGAACATTTTTATTGATTTTAATACTTTTATTTGTCCCCAATAAATTTTTAATTTTTCGGCAACAATCGATTACGAAAAAAGCAAAATCGATTGTCGCGTCGCTTGAACTTTTCGATCAACTTTCGATTATAATCGATCATCGGCCCACCACTATAATAATGTGAATTATCTGATAAATTAATTATACATGTACCTCTGAATCTCTAGTAACTTTTCCATCATGGTTTGGGTTTTTCCCTTTTACATAGAAAAGGAGGTCATCCCTTGTCTCATCATTATTACAAACAAAGTACTGTGAGAACAGTCTTGTCCAGAAAGATTCAATTGCCAGCACAATGAAACCCTCTGTTAAACAATACACAAAAATACTGTTATTAGTTTGTTCATTCATTCTTAATAGAATAAAAGGGTTGATCAAGATTTATCAGACAGCTGGGTTTTCTTTTCTCTCTTTTCTTGAAAAGAGTAAGTAGTTTTTTCATGTGTAACATGTTCGTAGAAAGCCCATTTACAAAGAAACCATGCATGCATATAAATGTGTGATGGTTCATTTTTCAATCAATCTGATTCAAAATTTTTCAAACTAGTACAATTTTGCATTTTTCCTTGTCTCAAAGAAAACGAAAATTGAACAGTTTTGAAAATTTCTTAACCAAGAAAAAATAAATTATGAACCATAACACATATGTGTATACCAAAGCACAGCACCTATACAAGACATCAGGTGCAGATGATCACTGCTCGTCTCTGAATGGTGGACATTGCTTTAGTGACAAGTTTTACACCAAATGGTCAATAGGGAAAATAGTCATGTATACCAATATAGCATGTGAGCAGACGTGATTCATGTAGCAAAGGGAATGCAATGGGAGAGGTCAAATACTATCAAGTGGTACTGTATTTATACAATCAACTGACTACACACTATAACATGATCTGAAGACGACTTCCACTCAGTTTGTTAAAAAGCCAGTCTCAACAGTCCTGGACAAACTTGAGATGGCATTAAAGTAAACAAGACGACCTTAAATTACAGGGCTCGAAATTAACGAAAAAATCCAGTCGCAATTTTGCGGCAAGATACGAAAATTTAGTCGCAACTTTGCAAAATTTTAGTCGCAAAATCGCCACGCTGCATTGTGTTGTCAGCGATTTAGCAAAAAAATATGAGCCCGCAATACTTATGTGTAAAGAAACCGCTGAAAATGCCAAATGATCGAAGGAATGGAGCCATGCACGTAACATCGCAGCTAAATTACTCTACAATTACGCTATCAGAGAAAATTCACAGTGAGAAACAAAACATATTTGTCATGTATTTACTTATTTATTTATTTATTTGAGCGAAAGTAGCAGCAAAAGTGGCAACTGCTAACCCTTTTGTTTCGAAAGAGCGAAGGTGACAAGTCGCAAATTTGCAACTTCTCCAGATATTTTAGTCGCAAAGGGAAAAATTTAGTCGCAAATGCGACTGTATTGGTCGCAATTTCGAGCCCTGAATTACAGATGACAATACAGCTCCTAATGGGCAACATTAGGCTTAACTATAGAATAGCCGGCCACTCCAGAACAACTCAAAAAATTGTGGCTATGCAGCTACCCTGTTACCCACAAATGCATGTAAACTGTGGCAACAATGGCAAAAAAAACCTCGTTCTCAGAGTGTCAAAAATGGTGAGGCATCCCATAACGACGATCATCGTGTAGCCAAGTAACCGCATAGCCGCATAACCACGTAGCCACAGTTTATGAACCACTGCCATTAACAACATATACTCGCTCAGTCACTCATTTGTTTAGCGACTTAGTAGCCAAGTATTCGTGCAACGGCAGCAGGAAGCAACTCCCAGCTTTGAATGCGTAACTCAATCCATTAGACAAACGAATGGAGGGGGTAGATTTTGAAAAAAATGTAGTGCTACGTTACTGGGAGAGTACAAACCAAATTTCCATTACTTGAGCTTATTGTACATTAGACAGTTTGCTGTTCATTAATTTTGCTTTCAATGCTTTATCAGAAAAATTAAATAAACCCACACCTAAAAAACAGCCCCTCTCCATGTAAAAAAAGCAGATTTTTCAGGAGGAAAAAAAACCCAAAACATTACTTACTCACAGAGTAAAATTACTTCGTTCACGCTCTTATCTCGTGCTACCAGTAGAGACAGCAGAAAATTGCTCGGAGAAAACATATTCGGCTTGTGACAGCTCTGTGCTATTCTTGATACATTACACTTACCTTCACTTTCTTTATCGAGGTGCTCTCTCCGTCTCTCTCGACAAATGCTCTCCAACACTTTTGTCAAACTATTGGCACCAATTTGCTGGGCCGTCGCCATATTAGTTAAGAAGTCACGTGATCAAATGAACATTTGATGCATTTTGTTCCATTCATTCTTATATGACGACAGTAACCAGTCCTTACTCGATACACCTGGTCAAATTCTCTTACCATGAAAAGTGCCACATAAGCGTCTGTTTTGTTGTAAGACGATGCAAGATAACTCTGAGAACCTGAGGCACATATCGACTTGTTTATCCATATTGTTGACGACGTTACGCAAATATTGTATCAGATAAGTTGCTATACTTGAATGGGAAACTTCAGCCGGCTACGCAATTCGATTCATCTGTGGTTCTCTGCTGGGTCACGATGGAGAAGAAATCAAGGTTCGAACTTATAAAAATTGTCGAGGCACAAAAAGAACAGCAGAGTCGGTACGAAACAAGGTTTAGAGGTGAGCTATACGTATACTTAACAGTACTTAAGCTTGGCGGCTCTTTGAAAGAATTCTCATCCTGCGAATGGAATGAATTTAAAGGGGCAAACATGCAATTGATAGAAGGGGTAGTTTCTAAAGAAACTGTGGTGCTGCGTCGGTGGGGAAGTAGTATACAAAAATTTGGTTTTATCAACGGAGTTGATAATGTAAATTGGCCACCGTACAGAGATTCTAAAAGCTAAATGCTTTTAGAATCTCTGTACGGTGGCCAATTTACATTATCAACTCCGTTGATAAAACCAAATTTATGTAATTGATATTTTGGTTACAACCGCAATGACTCTTTCAACGCCTTTGTAATTGTATAATTTCACGGAAACTCTTTTTTAAAAGTGTTTTTAAGCGATCTGAGCGTGAGTAGTACTTATTTATTCAATTATTTTATTTTTCAAACAAGTCACAGTATCAAGTGAAACTATGATCCTCACAGTTATGAACGCAATTATTGCAATTGCGTAGAGAAGCCTGAAAAATTCAGGACTTCAATGGGGTTTGAACCTGTGACTTCGTGAATCTGGTGCGACGCTCTTAGTTCAGTTGGTTAGAGCGCCGCACTGGAATTGCAAGGTCATGGGTTCAAACCCCGTTGAAGTCCTGAATTTTTCAGGCTTCTCTACGCAATTGCAATAATTTCGTTTATAACTGCGAGGATCATAGCTTCACTTGATTTCATATCCGCAGTTCATATATGAACCATTTCATATATCATTACATCATTAAGTCACAGTATACACATTAGTAGAGCTAAGCCAGGGGCTTGAATGGCTTGTGGTCAGCAGAAAATTTAAATAATATTATTTTGCGTGAGGGAAGTAGAGAATTTTGGCACATTAACAAGTATTAAACAATTGCAAGAAAAAAGTTGGGCTTACCATTTCAGCAGTGCTGGAAATAACAGTCGGTCATCAGAGATTGTCCGACCAAATTTTGAAAATGTCCGGCCAACTTCACATTATGATCGGACACGATGACCGAACATGTCACCAGCACATCTTGAGTTCTCTTCTTCAAGGTGTTGTCAGTCAATAAATTATATCCGGTCCAATTTGTCAAATGTCCGACCAAAAGGAAGATTTGAAAGGACATATGTCCTCTGAATAAAGAAAAATTATTTCCAGCACTGTTTCAGTGTTTCTCCGTTGTCACAACATTCTTGACTGATTTCTTGACATCAAAGCTGTATTAATTATCTCAATATTATCAAGGTGTTAAGAAAGAATTTAGTGTATTCATTGAACCCATGTAAGTCACTTCTTTTGGAGCCAGGGATTTCAATAAAATTTGAAGTTGGCGACTAGTTCAAGTAGAGTTAATTGTAGTAAAATAAATCACAATCTTAGGTTTGAAAGAATCTGTCTTTAATGCAGTCTCCTTTGCAACTGTTATTGGTGCATCAAGCAATGCTCGCCCCACAACAGGGGGAGCGTTTTGTAACTTCTAAAAAAAATGGCCTTAAGGGCCTACTGACGTATTTTTTGGGGTGCGTTGCTAAGGATGTAGTGGTTAACTAATTTGAGAGAATTTGGCATTATTTTGGTCAGTTTCCAACTTTTGTGAACCAATGACCCCAAATATGACGTCAACATGCCATGCCCATGGTCACGTGACCAATAAAAGAAAACTCTAAATTTGTCTATGTTTTACACGATTTGGGTATTTAATCAGTGGTTTCATAATTTGTATTCGTTTTTGCATCCAGCCAAGCATGGTTTTCTTTTTATTTTGAAAAATGTTCTTTTTAGAGAGATAAACGATACTGAAATACTCATAACATTTTCAAAAAAGATGATTTGAAAAAAACAATGCTTAGCTATATTCTGTATTTGGAGGTGAAATGAGCCATATAAAAACAAGGTACTGTACTTCAATTTAGGGAAAAAAGTAGCTGACTTCTCTGAGTGAAGTAGCAACCCTAATCCTAACCACTATGGAGCATGTAAATATTTTGTTTCCTTTTACTTTGGGTTACAACCTCAGAGTGAGTCTTGAATGAATTCTTTTAATTTGTCTGTGCAGATGTTGTTCATGCCTATAAGAACCTGTTACAAGAAAAGGAGGCATTGGAAGCCAGTATCACTGCCTTGACAGCAAGTAATCAATACACAAAAAGTCAAAAGAAGGATTCCACAGTACACACAGAGGGAAAAGATCAGAGAGAGGAATCAGAGGATGAAAAGAGTAAACCAGTCCAAGCACAAGGGACTGAAAGTCCTGTCCATGAACATGTTGTTGTCAAAGATGAAGTCACAGATCATCCTCTGGCGGTGAAAGAAGATGAAGTTCAGGGTAAAAATCATCCTCAGACTGATAAGGACAATGTAAGTGTATGGGGAGAGATGATAGTAATGTGGGAATATTAGTTGAATTTTGGATAGGAATGGCATTGTTTCTCAGCTCATCAGAGTCACAAAGTCAATGTTAATGTCACTATTCCTGGGTATCAACATAGTTAGCTTTTAACGCATAACGTAGGGCGCAATAGAACGAGACAACAGACGTATTGGCATTTTTTGAGGGGAACACTGCCTTGCGACTGGTTAGCCTATGTGACTTCCGGATTGTGTGATATAGAACAACCTCACTTATCTCCCCAGCACTACGAGCTGATTGGTCAACAGCGCTGGATCGGACAAGAGTATTGGTTAGCGAGCAACGTACAAAGGCAAATGAGCCAACAAGCTTGGGAGAAGTCGCTGCGCAGACTTAACCACACCTTGCAGCAGTGTCCCAATTTTAATGAAGGCAAGGCGATAAAACCAACCCATCTCCAAAGGGAGGGAGGGAGGGGAAAAACTTTAACAAATGCAAACAGCTAGTTGGTTTACTATAGAAGACAAACTGCCAAGTGAACCTTGGACTGCTAACTGAGGCTTTTATAGCTAGACTCTGGCTATTAAAGTAGCCAGTTGTACAGCTTCTACTATGAGCAGGTAGGTATTACACATGCTCTTTAACAATTGTGAATGAGGACTTAACAGATTTGGCCAATGCAGGTGTATGTTATAAACTGAGATCTAGGAACAAAGTCTTTATGTCCTCATTTTATTTACAACCAGACCATTGATTTTATGACCTTGAACGACCGACTACATAGAACACGAAGATAACTAACGTGACATGAATAGCCCCTTTTAGTACGGTCACGTTCCATTAACCGTATTTTACTGATGGGGCAGTTTAAATCTCATTCAAAAATATTTTTGTAACTTTCTTGCAAACACCCTCCCATGCATTATGCCTTAGTACACACTGTACTTGCTTTGTGTTCAAAGTAGTATTTATCTGATGGACCATTCCTATCAGGGATTTTTCATGCCCAATGGAACAAACTATTGATAAACACAACAAATCATAATGAATCCTAACTGGCAGGCATCGGACTGGTTGGCAATTTACAAGAGCAAGATGACGATAAATAAATAGATAATAATAATATTCATTATCATCATCTTCTCCTATTTCCAGCAGTGCAGCCAGGTCAGTGGTTCTGTATCTTCCTCATCATTTGTTTCTATTGCCTAAAGAAGCCTGAAAAATTCAGGACTTCAACAGTGTTTGAACCTGGGGTTTGAGCTCTAACGCGTTCATAACTGCGAGGATCATAGCTTCACTTGATTTCATATCCGCAGTTCATATATATGATCCATTTCATACATCATTTCATTGTTGATTCATTCCTCACGGGAACATTGGAACCCACAAATGACCAGCTCCCAACGTCAGTGGCTTCATAGCTCAGTTGGTTAGAGCGTCGCACCAGTATCGCGAGGTCACGGGTTCAAACCCCGAATTTTTCAGGCTTCTTTACGCAATTGCAAAATTTGCATTCATAACTACGAGGATCATAGCTTCACTTGATTTCATATCTGCAGTTCATATGATCCATTTCATATATCATTTTATCACTAAGTCCTTTGTTCTTCATGTCCTCCCCAATGTTCTCAATCCAGTTCTTGCATGGTCTACCTCTTGGTCTCCTGCCCTCAACGTCCATTTCCTGCGTCCTCTTCACCTCGTTCTCCTCACTCATTCTGCAAATGGCCATACCAGCAGAACCGTGCCAGTTGTACTCTGTTGGTGATGCTTTCAACTCTCAATTCTCTCCTAATATTGTCACTTCTTTTCCTATCCCGCAGTGTCACCCCCATTATGCATTGCAACATCTTCATTTCTGTAGTCTTGAGCATTCTCTCCTCCTTCTGTCTAACTGTCCGCACCTCTGCTCCATATAGCATTTCTGGTCTAATCATTGTTTCATGGGTGTAACTTTCAGTTTCCGTGGCATACGTTTATCATAAATAATCCTTAAAGTAAAGACTTTCCATTTAGACCATGCTGCATTTATTCTTTCTGTCACTGCTTCCTTTGACCCTCATTCTTCACTTATGGTAATGCTAAGATACTTAAATGCCTCTACTTGTTTCAGCTTTGCATTGTTACGATCCACAATCTTTAGGTTCACTTGGTTCTTGCTGCTCGCCATTACCCCGTATCCTGCCATTCCTTCCTGCCACCTCAGCCATTTCTCCTGCAGCTCTTCTTCACTCTCTCCTGTGACTATGTGGTCATTAGCGAAAAGCAATTCTCACAGTACTCCCCTCCTGAAGCCTCACTGATGGTGTCCGGAAAAAACGGGACTCAGGGCGGGGCCTTGGTGCAGACCAACTTTGTGTGCTGTTGGCACAACTGTCTGTGCATTCTCATTTGTTGCCTTTACAAGCCTTACTCAACCTTCTGGTTCTCTCTCTTCGGAGACGGTCATACACCTTTCTAGATCCACAAATGCAAAAAACAGATTTCATTGTTTCTGGAAGTATTTCTCCTGCAGCACCTTCATCACAAACACAGCAACTGTCGTTCCTTTGCCCTGCTGAACCCAAATTGCATTCCATCTATCATCACCAACTCTCCATGATCTTAAGTAGGTGCTCAATCAATTTGATAACCCTGTAGCTTCCACACTATTGATAATATTGCTTGATATTAATTTTTATAATCATTGTAAAGCAATATAGAACACAATTTTTGTATATAACACTTTATAAATAAAGTTATTAATATTATCATCATCATTGTTGTTATTGTTGTTGTTGTTGTTGTTGTTGTTGTTATTATTATTATGTCAAATCCTATGTCCTCACCACTCAACCAATCATTTTATGTGATTGTTTGTGTCTTGTCAAAGTTTTGCTCTCAATGCTCACTTATAATGTGTAAACCACACTTCAAGACTAAATGACCATTGACCTTTTCTTAATATGTAGGAAAACATCACACAAGAACAATCAGAGCTGGAAGCACAGCAGGAAAAGATTACAACCCTTACTGCATCACTTGCAACTGTCATGCAACAAAAATCTAAGATGGAGGCCAGTTTTCAGGGAGACAAGAAGAAAATGATGGTACAAATTTTTTTCGTCAAAGTAGACATGTTCTAACCTGTGAAAGTGATTACTGCTCTAAGAACTGACACTTACATCCAGAAGTGCACATAATTAGATGCACATCCAAATTGATATCCAACATGAAGTGTCACTTTACTGTGAAAATCCATAAACCATGAACACTTCTAGAAATATTTATAAAATGTTGTGTTTCTTAGGAAAAAACCAATCATGTGCTATAAAACTTAACCACAGCCAGTAACGGTAATTAGTTTGTGGTTTTATGTCACTTCTGTTGGTTGCTTCACAATGGGGAATGTCCAAATGAAATCAAAGTGTTCATGGTGTCGGATTGGCACAGTAAGGCTGAGCATTTGCTCCCCATTTCCAACAATTAGTTAAGTGTAAGTGTTAGCATTATTTTTGCTGAGGGTAAATACAGCTGTTTATCTTTACTCGAGGTCTGTAGTGTAGGGGACACTTCGTGATGTTACCGTAATTATTGTCTGTATTCTCAGACCCGAGTGATGTTAAAGTTGGCGAGGAGAGCAAGGGAACTTTGTGGCGCTTAGCAGAATCATCATGCATCTAACAACAATTATTATATTATGTGCATTTCTGGACATTACTGATGTTCTGTCATATTCTTCTTTGTTTATATCCTGTAGCAAGAACATGAATTGAAAATGAAAGAGTATCATGAAGAAACACAGAAGCTGGAGCAAAGCAAAGTAATGTTAGAGGAACAACTTCAAGAGGTTTGTTATAGATTCATTTTTGCAAGAGTTTAACAAATGACTTGCAGATTACTAATAGTAAATTTAAATCTGCCTTCCAAAACTTTATTGGCTTCAATAAAGCAAATTTGTGTTTTGTTGGTTTAATTGCACAGCTCAAGCTACGCATGCGACATGAACAACAAGCCAGAGAGGAAGAACAAAACAATCATGTTCTGATGTTACGTGAACTTCAAATGTTGTTGTCATCAGAACGCTCAGCCAAAGAAGATCTTGAACAACAGCTTGACGATGCCAAAGAACAGATCTTGCTAACAAAGAAATTACCAGACAGCAAGACTGAAGAGTATGAGCGACAGATATCACAACTACAGTTGGAGTTACAGCAAGTTAAAAGAAGATTGAAAGAAGCAGAGAAAACTGCTTCGCAGCCATCTCCATTGCTAGTCCAACTGCAAGAGGAGATGTCAAAGATGAAAAAGGAGCATGCTGGGGCTGTTATCAGGGAACAGAAGAGGGCCAATGATGCTGAAGAGAGGTTAAGAATAATAACAAGCTTGGAAGAATGCAGGGTTGCTGATTTGGGTACGATTTTGGCGAAAAATTTTGCCTAATGTCATTGAAATGCAGGAGTTACTACTACTGCTACTGCTGCTGCTACTACTGCTACTACTGCTACTACTACTACTACTACTACTACTACTACTACTACTACTACTACTACTACTACTACTACTGCTGCTGCTGCTGCTACCACTACTACTACTACTACAAATACTACTACTACTGCTGCTGCTACTACTACTACTACTACTACTACTACTACTAATAATAATAATAATAATAATAATAATAATAATAGAGTGAGTTTCAATCGAGTGTCGTAAAACCAATTATTACTTTGGCCAATCAAAAAAGACGGAGACATTCCAGTAAACCAGTCAAAACTTGAAGTAATTACACATTATTAGCCGACACAAAGCGTGGGAAAATATGCACACGTGAGCCACTATTGGTTTTAGTTTTACTTCTGATTGGTTGAAAAAGTGGCGTGAAAACTTTGAACCAATCACTGAGTGAAGTAATATAAAAACCAAAGTAATTCGCTAATTACTTTCGTCACTCAATTGACAATACATCTATCTGGATTTAGCATTGGGCTGCTAATTGAGGACAGGGGAAAACTAGAGTACCTTGGGAAAAACCTCTTGCAGTGGAGTGGAGTGGAGAACTGACAAACTCAACCCACATGTGACGCCAAGTCAGGGAATCAAATCTGCGGCCATGTTGGTGGGAGGCAAATCTCTCACAACAGTTACTGTGCCATCCCTGTTCCCCCCACCCACCCCCCCCCCCCCTCCCTCCCGTCAG
>OX421452.1:32413980-32421480 GCA_949126865.1 Montipora capitata | reverse complement strand
AAGCTCACAATGTCTACAAACAAAAGCTTGAAGAGCTTGAGAGACAAGTTTTAAATCAACGAGAACGAACTTTAGCACTAGTAGCAGAGAAAGACTCTGAAATTGAAATCCTAAGGCTGCGTAGTCAGTCCTCCAGTTCATCTGGCGAGAATTTGATTGGACAGCCAGCATTCTCCTACCAGAGGAAATTTGTTGAGGTAACTGGTGGGACCCAGGCCTCCTTGCACTCTCTCCAAGACTCTGAATCTGACTCCGCCGTTCATCAATTGCTGTCCAAGCCCGCTGGGGTAAGTTAATGATTTGTCAGTCATTATTTCCTTTCTGGGGGGTTTTAAAAGGCACCATGTTAAGTCCAACTGTCTTTCGTCACTATTCTGCCATCCGTACTGAAATATGTAAAGTAGATTTTAAAACACGCGATAGTGTGTGACCATTGTATGGTCGACACATCGAGCCACTGTGGCCAAAGGATTTGTCCATGTAGTCACCTCTCAAGAAATGACAATTGTGGATTGAATTTGCATAGGAGAGATCAACGCAGTTAAGCCTGGTTTTCACTAGCGACGCATGCACAAGCACAAGCATAAGTAGCTTATGCTAGTGAAGACAAGCGTCGACATGAGCATCAAAATCAACCTCGGCGTCCGCCATTTTGTTCAAACTCTCAGACGGAGAGAATCTGGAACGAGTGCCTTAATTGGCCTGACGTAGCAAATTTCTTTGTGCTTATACTGTATTTCGTTTTCGTTTCCATGGCAACCCCATTTTCACGGCGAAATAATCTCTCTTATGCTTGCACTTGCATGCGTCGCTATTGAAAACCAGGCGTAAAGGAAGAACTTTACAAGTTGTGAAGAAGGCAGACTTTAACTGGACTCTTAACACATGACAGTGCGATTGTACGGCACACCGCTGTTAAACTCTCACAAACGAAAATTGTGGCCTTTTTAAGGGTCGCTTAGCAGTACAGTGCCGTTGCCATGGCAACGCTTGGGGACTGCCAGCCACTCTTATAAAATTGCCTGTCAATAGCATTCAAAAACTTTTCCCTACTAAAAGGATCTACAGTGTTGTTGTCCTTTTCCTTTTGAAACCCAGTTACGTGTGGAAAACCCTCTCGAGCCTTCGTAAGAAGGACTAAACCTTGGCGTTAACATTGTGTATCCACGATTTTGGTTTTATCACCAGGCGACTGGCAACCAAAGCACCTTGGTACACTACGCGCAACAACAGGCCAGACGAGAAGCGGAGAGCACTGTAATTCGACGACAGAAAAATGATCTGGAAGTTGCCTTGAGAGATGCTGAAATAAGGTATGCTTTGTACTGTGACAAACACTTTTTGTGTGCACAAATCAGCATACTTTTGTTTAAGCTCGAGTGATTACAAAGAATGTATCTGTCCCATCCATTTGAGAGTGGTTAGAAACATCTTGAAATCGTAGTGTCACTACCATTGTTGACCAGTCAGAGGCGGCGATCCTTTGGTCAGCGCTGAGAATAATAGGTAGGTTCGTCATGTATGGGGACACATTTTGGCCCGGGAATAAGACAGTGATAACTTGGCGAAATCACCCAGGTTACATCATGTATCCCCTTATATTTTATAGCGGAGTTCAGGCGCGCGAAGCGCGCCAGCGGAGCACATGGGTAAGATTTTTTGGGAAATCTATCCATGCGAGAAATATTGGTTATGACGTCAGCGTACACCCGTCCGCCCGTGCGTACAGAGTTTCAGGGTGGAGGTGAGGAGGCAGCACAGCCTCTGGGGACGGGAGTGTTCGGGCAATTTCCTTGGTGGGGAATCGCGTGGCAGTGTTGTATTTGGCAACTTTCGTTTTTCTGGCTGGAAATCATGAGTGAAGAACAACGGGGTAAAGATTAAAGAGCACGAGAGAAGTGGCGACGAAATTTGACAAATTTAAGCGAAGAAAGCCTCGAGAGAAGCCGAGGAAGGAGAAGAAGAGAAATAGAGCGAGCGACAAAACACTAATTTACAACGGTTGGCTTTCAGATAATGTTTTCCTTCTTAATGCATACCTTGCTGCCTCACATATTTTGTAAAACTCGCTAAAAAACGAAGTAGGCCTGAAACGTTTGCAATTCCGTGTTTACGGAGGTTCTGGCATATTTCAACGATCACATTTATGGGCTTTTTGTGTGAAATGGATGTCCAGTCGTGAGCTGCTTTGTTTGATTGTGAAATTGCAGTCTAGTAAGTGAATTTACTACTCTTTAGCTTGACTTTTGAATTAGTAATATTTTTTTCTGTTGTTCTTAACTGAAGAGAGAGGGTGTAAAGATTATCAGTCAAACGGAGAATGTTGTGAAAGAGATTACTGTGCATGTCATTTCAGTTTCAGTTGTTGATTAAAATTGTTGGTTATTGTTTGCAAGGCTTGTTTGTTTACTTCTGTCAGCTCGGAGGTGTTTGGTTTTTTCATAAATAACCCGGGAGCTCCGCTTTTAGGCGTGACTAAATCTGTATATTAGTGTATCCAGTCTTACTTACCCTTTTCCCTTGGATTCCCAATATAGCAATGTGTATCCACATAAGCCCTTGTATATCCCAAAATAACCCTGTACACCTAATAATAGAGCATTTTTGTAATTTCTGTCGAAAGGAATTACGCGATTGCAATTGCTACGCTTAAGGCCGGGACACACTAGGCGACAAGTCGCAGTGACAGGTCTCTGCGACAAGTTGCTCGGTGTGTACTACTCGCAAAACAAGTCGCTGCGACACGACGCCTGTTCGGTGCACACGCAGTGATCTCGTATGAAGAGGAATGTGAACTAGTTTTCTAATTCAATATGTCTCACCATATGACGCTGTCTCATTGGTTCATTTATATTTTGTCACAGCGACTTGTTGCCGGAAGTGTACACACAGTGCGACAACGCTGCTTTCGCTAATTTTGTCGCTGCGATTAGTCGCACGAATTCAAACTGGTTTGCGCTCGAAACCGGAATGGTTGTTACTTTAATTTTTTTTAAAGTGTTGACTTACTGTGTAAGGGATTAAATAATTAACAGGAAGTCCATTTGAGAAAGAGAAGTTCTTCTGATTGAAATAAAACGAAACAAGGTTAAGAACTTTAACGTTGAGAAAGCGGCCGGCAGGTTTCATAGAGAGCGTCGCTGACGCAATTTTCCCTTTCGTAAACAAGCGATGCCATTTGGACGAGACTTTTCACTGCTAAGTTTGTCCTTTGCAAATGAGAAAAAAAAATCTAGGAATAGATTAGCACCGCATGTCACTTAGAATTAAAAAAAAAACTGAGAAAAAACCTCAGAAAAAAATTAGAAAAAGTTGATGGAAGGATGTCGACCTCGGTTCAAATGGCTTAAGAGCAAATGCACTTAACCAATTTCAAAGTGTTTAAATGAAGCTAATCCTAACAATTAATTGAAAGCTAACCGAATAAAAAGGCTTGGTTACTAAGAATGGCATCGAACCGTCAAAAATGACATCGCTTGTTTACGAAACGAAAATAAGCGTCGCTGACATGGGACCACCTCAGACAACTTTTTGACGATGGGATAGCGGGATTGGACCGTGATATATGTTTTTTTTTCTGTAATCAGAGGTGACAAGCTCTTGGATCAAGCCAATGTACTCAAAGAAGAAATCAGGAAACTTGAGAGAGACAGGTGACAAGCTGCGCGTTATCTGTCATGCATTAAGTTTTTTTTTCCAGGAAAAGTACTTGAGGACTAAACCAACCTCTTATCTCGCAGGTCCCGCGAGAGTGCAAACTTGGAGTATTTGAAGAATATTGTACTTCGGTTCATGATGAGCACAAGTTACTCAGTCAAACAGCAAATGATCACAGCAATTGCCACTATACTGGAGTTCAGTCCGAAAGAGGTAACACAAGTCGACTGCAACGCGGTCACATCGTTTAATCCCTCTCCGAGTTGAAGTTTACTTAAACGTGGAAGATTTTTCAGGTTCTATTTGTTTTTGTCGCCCACGCAGCCGTGATTTGGAATGTTGCCATGCAAAGGTGCAGTGTTTCGTGACTTTCTAAATAACACCAAGACTCTTTATCATTTGCGCGGCAAAATTACTGATCGCTGATTGGCTGATACGGAACATTTTCTTCCTAAGGTAATTTTAATTTAGAGGGCAAAATTGCATGATCCTTATTGGTTAACAGTTGCTTATCCAAAGTAACAAGAGACTGCTTTTCATCCACACGTAAAATACATTTTAAGCGCAATTTCTATTGACAGCAATGATTTATTAAATTGAGTTGGCGCGTTTGCTGTAATTTTAAGATCATTTAAGTTAATTGTCGTTTGTCGCGGGAATGAACGGGCTTCCCTCAATAAATTTGCCCTTTATGTGATAAAAAAACGATCGTAATGTGCTCTCGTGCAATTAAGGATTAATTTCACTTGTATTTTCAAAGTTTTCCAATTTGCCCTCGTCCCGAAAGCGACACGGGCAATTTTGTGAAAACTTAAAACTTTGAAACTACGTGTGAGATTCGTCATCATGAATCCTTATGGCCCCCATTGGGGCATAGGGCCGCACGTGAGATTAATAGTCCTTAATTGCCCTCGGAACCATGCGATTACATATACAAATAACAGCAGTTTTCAACAATACTAAATTTGAGTTACGCGTTGTTACTTAAACAAAAGTGCAACATCGATTGAGTATATATAGTCAACCTTCCTTTCAAGCCTTGGCCTGCGCAGATAGTGCTTTCAAGAAAGAAGCTAAATATTTTAAGCAAGAGCCGATATTTTAGTGTACCACTAAAATCAAATCTACGTTGTATCGGCTCTTGCTCAAAATATTTAGCTTCTCAACTTGTAATTATGCCGATCAGATCAAGCCACTGATCCAACGTACACCGTTCACGTACACTTCAAAACGTTCACGTACGCTTCAAAACTCTTTCAAGAAAGAGTCTTCCCGTGGAGACGTAAGCGAGTTCGCTTGTTCTCTCTTTCGGTTGCGCATCCTCGATGCAAGTAAAAATTCATGATTTGTTTCCCCGCGGGGATTTTGCCTAGAGGCAAAACAACCTTGTTCCCAGGGTCTCTCTTCTCTTCTTGGGAACGAGGTTGGAGGCAGAATCCCGAGGAGGCATCATTCTCTATTTTCGAATTCCCCATAATACACTTTGTTTGCCCCCCAAATTTTGCATAAACCATTGATTTCAAATGCTCTTGGGAATATGCAGTGTCCCCAAGAGCATTTGAAAACAATAGTTTATGCAAAATTCGGGGGGCAAACAAAGTGTATTATGGGGAATTCAAAAATAGAGAATTGAAGCTTGCGCGTATATAGAAGAGTTACAGTGATATAGTTGTATTACATATGTAGTGTGTATCACCAGGAAAAATCTCGACTTGAAGGCTGCAAGCGCGAACGGAATAATCGGGAAATGATGACGTTTTCACACCAAATGCCCGGAAGTAAGAGAATTTGAGTGAACTCCGGCCTTGCCTGGGAAACTGATTCTTGGGTTTCAGAAACACTGGAAACAGACGGCGAAATAGACGGAAACGTCACCTCGAAATAAAACTTTACACTGTCGTATGTCTTTCGCGATTATTCCAACACTTTCACTCCCAACAACGTGGGAGAAGTATCCTAAACATAACTTGGTACGAGCTGTTTCAGAGTAAAAATACAGAATGAAATGTTTGTGTTTGTACGCTCAAGTTCTCGTTAAAACCTCAAACTTGCATGGTGATTTCACATCGTTGTTGTGCAGAGTACAGCAAAAATACTCAAAATACGTTCAGTACGAGTATTTTTCCTTTTTTAGCCAATGATATTCTTGTTTTGTGGCGTTCTCGTTGACAACCGTGTCGTACATCTTAAAGTCCCTAATATGTCCGCTACTTTACAAAACTGTCGAAAACCCGGCTGATTTGTTCTCTCCCCGCTTCAACATCAACGGCTCCGTTTGTAAACGGCCACCTCTACCTGAGCCCTGGACACACTGAATTCTGCACAGCGGGGGCAGCTGTAGTGTCAACTATCAGGCTGTTTCTTACCTGAAATATGACAAATATCTCTTTTCTTTCTTCAACAGTTAAATCAAGTGAGAAAAGTTCAATCAGCAACGTGGTGGGGGACGTAAACCGAGAAGAAATCACAGCAAAAAACACACGACGAATTGGGGTCCGCTCATTTTATTTTCAAGAGAACAAATTTTAAATGTATGGTTAATCAAATGTCTATTCTCATAGTAGACCTATTTCATAATGCTTTGATGCAAATAAGCCCTTCGAGCAATATCCAAGAGAATTTTTGTCCCACAAAGAGGTCGATACTGTATGTCTAATTATAAACACTAATGTTAAGAAATATGAATTGGCCGGCATTATAAAGTGGTCTATTGTCCGTAAATGCTGACAAAATTGCACTGCGAGTCGAGAGACAACGGCTATCGACACCTTGTGGCGTGCAATTCTTTGGGCATCAATCCTACACTGACTCGACTCACCCACCCCTGGACGAAAGCGTAAGCGGTCGATTTTATTTTTTTGTAAATTGTACATGTATTAGCTTTCTGTAAATCAAAAACAGAGGGGCACTTTCTTACGAAACGATCATTCTCATAAGGAATATATTATTTACAATTTTAATACTAATGACTAATGGGTGGAATGAAATTGAAGTAAAGGCGATCTTTTCAAAGGCAAGTGGTGTATTTTTTAATTACGTCCGTGTGCGGCATCCAACAGTCTCATTTCTGACAACTGTTTACCAGACAAAAGCGTAAGTTTTTTATCCTGATATTTTAAAAGACTACACGCTCATATACGGAGATTTCCGAATTTTCGTCCCAGGCCGAAGGTCCTAACAGTGTTTCGTTTGAACAAATATCAGAGAATTTGTCGATAGTGCCGTATTTAGTAGAAAACGTGCAAAAGTTCTCATTTTTCTACCAAGCAAAAGAAATTAAAAGGGATCTGGAAGAAAAGTTGGCAGATACATTAACGTTGTTCACTTCGATAGAAAACGGAGGGAACATATTCAAAAACAGTCTACCTAAAAGATCACGACATCGGCTATGTAATAGATAAGATCACAAAAACATATTTACATAAACGCAATTAAAAAATTCCTATTAGTTTAACTTTGTTAATCACTCGGCAAGCAAAGGGTTTTTTCTGGAGGGATCGGGTAAACCCCACTTTGCGCGAATGGACTGCCTTAATCTCAAGCTCCTTTGTCTCTCGAACTTTTCCTCCTCTTTGCTTGGAAGTTTGCAGTTTCTACGGAAGTAGTTCTTCGGCCTGCGCTCGCTCTTTACTCGGCGGAAATCACCGTCTCCAAGAAAATCGTCTTTAGAAACGTCTTCGTTACTTCTGGAGATGCGAGTTTTACTCAAGGGTTGTGATCTTTCGTCACTCTCTGCTGGCGAACTGTTTAAAATCGGATAAGACATTCCTTAGCAGGGGCTAAAAAATTCATCTTAAATGTCAGGGGCACCCAACGTCAATTTTCGGAAAATATCTGTTCGGA
>OX421452.1:32366480-32406480 GCA_949126865.1 Montipora capitata | reverse complement strand
AACACGGATTGCCTGAATGGACACGCTTCGAAGCTATCAACTTGATTCAGGCTTAAAACAAGGAAGTTCAAGCACTTTACCTCGTTCCGTCGGCGTAGTTGTATATTCCATAGCCATGTTTCATTCCTTTCTTCCAATCGCCGTCGTATATGTCTCCATTTTGATAGAAGAACGCTCCTTCGCCTTCTCGTTCACCAAATTTATCAACCCCGCCGGAGAATATGTCGACGTCAACGAAATCATCTTCAATTATTTTATCTCTTTTGTAATCTTTCGCTAGCTTGCCACCCATATCGAACTAATGAAGCTGTGTTATAGCTGGATTTCAATAACCGCGAGTAACTCGTATATAGGTACAGAGATGTCAGCATCAATTCTCCCTGGGAGAGAACCTCAGAATTATGAACTGATGTCGAGATCCAGTCAGATTATGTGAGTCACGGGAACAAATGTTTACCGACTTCATTTCCGTCAGTTACCATGCTCCCTGTCCGGGCCTGGGATTTCCCAATCTCGTCTCGCGAGTCCGCTTTTCTTTTGGTCAGCAACGAAAACACGGACTCTGGCCAATTCGGCCAATTCCAATTTATGCGCAGTCGTAGTGAAGGTCCATTTTCGTAACCTTGACAAACACTGTTGTTTAAATTTTCTGAGCGTGCGTAGACCACCCGGAAGTCCATGATTTGCCGACTTCCCAATCTCGTTCCCAGAAGGGACCTCTGGGGACGAGGTAGCAGACTTCCTGTCTTGGAAGTGACCAGAGAGAGTCCGTGTTCTCGGTGCTGACCAAAAGAAAAGCGGACTCTGGGGACGAGATTGGGCATTTCTATTTTTTTGTGTCGACCGTTCTTGCACAGGTAAACTTTATTAAGTTGGACATCGAAGTTTTGAAAAATACTTGACATCGAAGTGGGAAATTCGGCATTTCACATTTGACTTTCAAGTTCAAGACACAGATAGCGGACTTCAGGAACTTGACGAAATTGCTCGCCCTTTCCCTCTAATCACTCAGCTCCTAAGATATTTTCTGGGAATCGGGTGACCATTATTTAAAATAAAAGGGGACCATTTATCTTTGCGTATGGAACAGGGTTTTCAAGTTCCCGTCATAGCTCACCTCCTTGGAGTATCAACACACACCCTCATGAGAAGGATTGCAAAATCCGGGAAAAATCCGGTCTTTCTAGTTCACGGTCAGATCGTTCCAGCACAGTCAGTTCCTTCCACTAAAGAGTCATATTGTTCCACTCAAAAAGAAACGTCTCGCAATCCCGAATTTAAGACTTGAGTGAACAAACCACACCCTATCTCAGAAAATCTCTCAAAATAAATACCCTATTTCAGACCAAAATCGGCAAAAAAACCCAACCTCGTTCCCAGGGCTTTCTCAGCGGTGAACAGGTTGCAAAAAACCATACACTTTGGGGTTGCGCATACGTACATAGCACATATAAGGGAGTACCCCCCGCCCCCCTCCTTTCCGGGCTTCTGAGGTTATTCGAATTGCCCGCTTTGATCACGCAAGCGAGCCGAGGGGAGAATGGTGATAGAGTGAGATATCTCGCTATCAGGGACTGCGAGCTGTCTAACTTGAAGAAAGACATGAAAACGTTCTTATCCAATGAAAATGCATGTAAAAAAGAAATCCTGCTCAGTGCATGTCTAGTTGATAGAACGAGTTAACACAAATGCTCTATCGTCGCAGACTGTATTCGAACTTTTTGATACACAAGTACTCTGGGAAAAATCGTTCCTTTTCCCTAGTAAACTTTCAGTGTCTTGTTAATGCTATATCAGTTGATACGTTCTTTTTTTACGCACGTTGGAACTTCAACTCTTGTTCTTAGGCCATCGAAGCTTGATTAAGAAAATAACACAAACAGCGGTGATAAACATTGTATTCCAACGCATTTTTTAAAACTTGACGTTTCGTATGCTAGTCAACACACATTTTCAAAAGTGACCGTTACAATTTTTAAAAACTATATATATATCGTAAACAATAGGGGTCTGGAACCTAGACTGAGAAAAATGATCTGCAGCAGTACGTGTAAAGCCTTCCCTTAATGTCAATATTAGAAGTGAGAAGTTATTGCTGTTTTAGGTATTACTTTTCATTATGTCTAGACAAGTACTGCTGCAGATCATTTTTCTCAGTCTAGGTTCCAGACCCCTATTGTTTACGATATATATATAGTTTTTAAAAATTGTAACGGTCACTTTTGAAAATGTGTGTTGACTAGCATACGGAACGTCAAGTTTTAAAAAATGCGTTGGAATACAATGTTTATCGCCGCTGTTTGTGTTATTTTCTTAATCAAGGAACTTCAAGTTCGCCCTTTTCAGTTAATTCTGCCCTAACTATTTTAAAGATTTCTGGTTATTTCTAAGTGAAATGACCTGACTTCAAGTTTGTTGAACGAACTTACTGTGTATCGATCTGACTTGGAATGATATGACCGGATACCCATACGCAAGTGAGTAATGTAGCCTCCCCAAAAGTCGAACAATTTCGTCAAGCTCCTAAAGTCCGCTATCTGTGTCTTGGACTTGAAAGTCGCATGTGAAATGCCGAATTTCCCACTTCGATGTCAAGTATATAACAAATACTTGACATCGTTTTCTCGGTCGTACTGTAAGTTGCGGACCGAATTTTTTTCCCGTTGATTTATGGCCCACGCGCGCTTAGGTCATAAATGAACTGGAATTAAACGAGGATCCGTAACTTACAGTACGAACCGAGAAAACGAGTCTAGTAAGATATTTACTATATCTCTGAGCTTAATCCGGCGCGCAGGCAAGGAAACTAGTGGAAGTCAAGCGGAAGGTTCAACTGCCACAAAGATTGCCGCGTCAAAATCCGAAAAACTAAATCTTCTTGGCTGTTTGAAATAGCTGCTTGCAAGACTCAAACCGTTTTATAAGTTTATGTAACAGAAACGACATGAAAACTTGCTAGAGAATGTTTTATCGACATTTTAAATTTAGCGGGCTGTACAGCTAGCCATAGTGGGAGGCGCGGTGGTTAGTGCGCTCGACTCCGGATCGAGTGGTCCGGGTTCTGGTCCTGGCCGGGGACATTGTGTTGTGTTCTTGGGCAAAACACTTTACTCTCACGGTGCCTCTCTCCACCAAGGAGTATAAATGGGTACCGGCGAATTTAATGCTGGGGGTAACCTGCGATAGACTAGCATCCCATCCAGTAACCGGAGATAAGCGCCGGCCTGATGGGCCTTCTAGGCTCGTAGCAGACTTTACCTTTACAGCTGGCCATACTGTAGAATACGGCCCACTAATTTAGCCAATCACAGCGCGCGTACTATCTGAGAGATATAATAAAATGAAGTAAGTACCGAATATTTAACAATTATTCGCCGAAGGCGAAGTGATTATGGGTGAATATTCACCGAAACGAAGTCGAGGTGAATACTCACCGATAATCACTGAGCCTGAGGCGAATAATTGTTTTAGTATAAATACACAGGTGATTATTTCAAAAAAAAGAAAAAAAAAACATTTCAACGCGAAATCATCTTCACTTACAGTGGCAAAACGACTACTGGCAGCCATTTTGTCCGTCGAGGTGATTATCGGTTGATAATCCGAGATAGCGAGCCAATGAGAGCGCGCGATTTTGTATAATCACCTGTGTATTTATTCTAACATGAAGTATGCACCGAGTATATATACCAACATGGCCGCCGTGACGTCACATGAAAACCACGCTGTAATCCGTTTAGCTCTCAAAAGAAATTTAAGATGCGAACATACATGTAACAGTTTATTAAAACGATTTATGACACGAACTTGAAATGTTTTAGAAAAACATCGAATCAAATTCATTCGTTTCTATGTCACTGTACACATAAACTTGTTCAAGTTAATTTCACATTACATAACTGATGGGAGTGCATATGTAACACTCAATGGCCGTGTTTTCACGAGCGGTTTTTCAGGTCGCTTACTCGCCGCTCAACTTGATGTCTAGTCCAGTTCTAGCCCTCTCTCTGTTCCAGGTTACATTGAAACCTCAATGACCAAAGAAGGGTTGAAACGTCCATGCACATGCAGGTTTTCATTTGAAATGTCTAGTTTCAAGTCCCCTCTCCAGGAGCTCGGTCACTATATTTAGCATTTTCCCCTGAGTTGCATTTATTTGTTAGGTAAAATTACATTTTGCATTAATTGCAGTGGCTAACACTTCAGAAGAGACATCCTGTTTCTTTAATTTCACAGTTTTCAAAATCTTGGTCTTTTTATTCGTAAAAATGTAGTAAGCCACCTTAACCGAGAACGATGGTTTTGGCCGCAACGGGCATGGGTACAGTTATGGTTGTAATTCGCTCGCGGCCAAAACAAATAAGCAACCATCGATTTACTCCCCTTGTTTAAATAATCCTACAATAAAAATATCCCGCCAGCTACGCAGGCTAGAGAAACTGGGTACTGTTTCCGTTGTTGCCAATTGAAACTAGACACGATCATCGAGAAAACTATCGGCCTAACAGAGCTGTTTATGAAAACCAACCAAGAAAAGATGAAGCATTTTTGCACGCTAACAGGTGAATAAGGCATGCATTAATTGAGTACACAACAGGATGGAAGGAAATCAAACCCATTCCAGCCTCTAGAGAAAATATCGCATTGTCACTTTCAAAGGGTTCAAATGATGTTACGAACGTGGGGATGGAAAATGTAGAACTGAATAGATCTTGCACTGCAATTGTTATGGCTCAGCTTAGCAATTAACGCTTTGAATTATGCCGAAGAATTAATCCTTCAATTTTGAGATCAAAAAATGTGCATGACATTGTAAATTTCAAATTTGGATATAATTGAAAGAGGGTGCCAGGCTTCTGCAACAATTTTTCAGTCGCTTGCCCTGCCAGCGGTTGAAGAAACACAGTGAAGACTCCCGAAAATAAGATTCTGGAAATGGCTATGGCCGCTGGAATTCTGAGAAAAACGCGGAACAAGGATTTGTGTTTGGTTCAAATGGTGACATCTCTCTACTCCATAATGGGCACAACGCGTAAGTGGGAAAATTTACAACAACGTCGCTCCTTCGCAGGCAGGCATCAATGGCTTGTATTTGTTTCTTCCCTAACATGAACGGGACGTCACTCGAAGAAAACACTGAACTGAGTGCATCAATAAATACGCCGTGGTATTCAAAAACATTTTCACGTATATTTCTCTGACCGAGGCACACGAAGAGCTCATCACATTGCCTCTGCCGTCTGCCATGTTTGCTTTGATAGGGTCATGCGCAATGGCTGTTAGCTAAAAAACGTAGCTAAACTGTCAGCTAAACTGACTGCGCACGCTGACATGCGCACACGATTGTCCCTGGACCCTCTCTCCCTTGAGCTTAGCGTAGCGTTGCGTGACCGAGAGAGACGGAGCCAGTACTGGACTACTTGATGTCTTGTCAACCTTTTAATTTGAACTTCCTTAACTTTCCAATTCGTTAGGATTATCAAAGATGTCACAGGGATCCTGAGAAAAACTTTTGCTTTCTATTCGATGGCTTTTTGTTCATTTGTTTGATTGATTGACTGACTGATTGAATCCTGGATTGATTGATAGCTCACCTTTCCAACCTAACGTAAAGGACGCTCTCTGTGGGTTTAAAAATACTACTTTCGCTTTATTTACAAGTTCTTAAAAGCATAACTCTCGCTGAAGGCTTTTAAGCACAACACACTTATTCCAAACAAATTCTCCTTTTGAATATTTTTGACAAGCCTCCCTTATGATTTCAGGTGGCAGGTGTTTAAAAAGTATTTGATACATGCCATATTTCGAGTCTTAAAAAATATTTATACAGTGCGGTGCATTTCATTTATGAAACCATAAAAATAGCGATGAAATCTTTTTAAATTCTTAAATAATAATTCTTGCAATAATATTGTTTTTACATTTACATACAGTAATTTACATTCACGTTCATTCCTTGACTGAAATGAGATCCAAATCCTTGAAGTGGCAAAACATTCCAGGATTTTGCCTTTCCCAGACTAGCATAGCTTCAAGCCCCTTGGAGTCCTTGAACAGGAGAGAGCCCCAAGAGTACGCTATTTCTGCAGCCTGGTTTTCACTAGTGACGTAAGCACAAGGCAAACATAGTTAAGATAGTTTATGCTAAGTGAAACTAACGTCGACATATAAGCAACCACGGCTTCCGCCTTTTGTTCAAATCCTCAGATGCAGGGAACCTGGAACGCGTGCTTAATTTCCATACATGTGCTTGTGCTTGCCCTTGGGCCGTCTTCACGGTGAAATGAGAGCCGGTGTTTGCGCATGTGCTTGAATCGCCAGTGAAAACCAGGCTTAAGGACTGTGCCTACTATTGTTATTGCGCAAATGTTCTGCGCATCTCCAGATACTCGGATTTCCTATCGCCGATGCCTTCTAATACAGGGATATTTTTGCGCAGTTTAAAACTATCCGGAGAAAGTAGCTCTTAGTAAGTATTCTTGGTATCCAAAAAGAAAATTAGGAGTAACCATGCATTTTTGAGAGATAATTAAGCTTCAATTTGGGAAAGAACGCCATACATTTCTTTGTATTTTAAAGCTCTTTACAAATATTATTCATGAATTATCTTTGAAAAATGCGTGGTTACCCCAGATTTTCTTTTCGGATTTCAATAACACTTGTTAAGATCTGCATAATCACACACCGGGGCAAAAATATCTTTAATTAGTAGGCACCGTCCTTAAGACTTTGAATTTCTGAGTTTCCCTTATTTCTCAGCCCGTTCTTGGAGTAGTAGGCCCGCCATTTTGCATAGATTATGTACGTTGGCAGCAAATACTTGCTCTTGTTCTTCTGGTGTAACAACGTCTAAAATAAGAGTCGCATTGTTAGGAAAGAGTAAATTTCAATATAAAGAGTGTTTAGTTAGTATCACAGAACCTGCGACCATACTACGTAATTCTTCGTCTTAGAATACGTCACAACTGGTAATCTTGAATGCGGCCCTCTAAGAGCCGGGCTAACTAAGAAAAATCGGTCTTTGCTTCCATTTAAGGGATTTTTCTTGCTTACCAACGTCATCATGCATTCCTTCTCCGAGGCTAAGTATGTTCTCTTCCCACACATTGAACAAAGATGACACCAGTGTTGTTTGATCTTTACTGCTTTGTATCACAGACAGAAGTTGTTTTACCGTCTTTGCAAAGCTCTCGATGCCTGTTTCTTTTCCATACATGATATCGTCTTGTCCTAACACCTGTTAAATTTTGCAGAAAAAAAAAAGAGATCACATTATCTTCAGCTTTTTTTCTTTTTTTATGACATATTAATTTTTTTTAATCTGGTGAATTTCAAATTTGGATGTAATTGAAAGAGGGTGCCAGGCTTCTGCAACAATTTTTCAGTCACTTGCCCTGCCAGCGGTTGGAGAAATACAGTAGGGAGTTTAAGCACGCGCGTTTTTGAGACACGGACGGCAACCGGAGGTGAGCCGTTTTCCCTTTTAACTTGTCTTCATTCAACCACATTTATATTGCTAGGTATCTTTTCTCCATTAGAGATGATTAGTGTAAAAATCAGGGAGACACCATCGTCCCAGCACTTGAAATGTTCTCTTCCGGTTGGCGTCCGCGTCTTAAAAACGCGCGTGCTTAAGCTCCCTACTAGTGAAGACTCAGCTTAGCAATTAACGCTTTGGATTATGCCGATAAATTAATCCTTCAATTTTGAGATCAAAAAATGTGCATGACATTGTGAATTTCAAATTTGGATATAATTGAAAGAGGGTGCCAGGCTTCTGCAACAATTTTTCAGTCGCTTGCCCTGCCAGCGGTTGAAGAAACACAGTAAAGACTCCCGAAAAGAAGATTCTGGAAATGGCTATGGCCGCTGGAATTTTGAGAAAAACGCGGAGCAAGGATTTGTGTTTGGTTCAAATTTTCAAATAAAACGCTACCTAACCGAATAACCTTACTTTAAAGTTTGAAAGAAGACTTACATGTAGCTGCCTATTTAGATCAAGAATGCCTCAGTTTAAAACTAAGACTATGTTGCAAACAAGCACAAAAATGTATTTTTAAATATCCCAACGCAGTTTATGTTACTGACTTTGACCTCAAGAGCGGTTTCTCAAGAGGTGTCTGCCGCCGGCTTCATTAGTGAATGCTGTACTCAGCGGAAAGGGCATAAACCTGTAGAGGAGCACAGTTAAGTGCAGATCTAACATGCAATATCTGTTAAAACTGAGCTAGCTATTTGTTAGGAACTTAAAATTTACGATCCTATTGCCAAAATAACCTGTCCAAGATAATAGCCAAGGTAGGAGATTTCGTGAATTCTTCCGTTCATAGCTTTATTTCCGAGTACGTCGTAACACACTGATTCTCCGCAAAGCTTCAGCAGTTTGGCGACATTCTCCATACACCAATCGGTTGGGATACCTGACCGGTAAAAGAGAGGCAGTGTTTGAGCTGATGATGATCATGCAAAAAACCGAAGGTCATAAGTGTGGGCCGCCTAAAAAGAAACAGTTGCCGTGCAGTTTAGCCTGCGTGGCAAGCGTTTCCAGCGGGCGAGAAGCGAATTCATTTTTCTGGACGCGCGAGAATAGGGAGAGTGCAAAACATAAAAATTAGGCTACCGTGCACTGCGACTTATGATTCTGCTCACCCCCAATAGATAAACTAAGCTGCCCGTTTTTAATTCACCTTTTCAATTTATTAGTGTTAGAAGGCTGCGTTTGGTACGAGTAAACTGTAAGGAAAACGTTTTATTTCATAGAGGGTAGTATCTGACAATAGACTAATAGCCCAGCATTAATTTCAAAGTTAGCGATGCAAAGAAAGCTGACTAAAAGAACCAAAAGGGAAAAGGGACTTATTAAACGAGGTCGGCGGGTACGGCTTTTAAAATTGTTGACCCAAGAAAGGTAGATCATTTTAGACTGGTTTTACAAGCGACGCAAGTACAAGCGAGAACGACATACCATCGGCAGCAGACGCACTAACGTCCTTGTTGGCGTCTTTTTTTACCCACGGACTTTTGTCTTTCCAAGAAGATTTTGATATCGACGAAATGATTTCGATCGCCTGGAGGATCTTTGAAAAGAGTGTCAACACTTGAATCTAGACAAAAAATGCTAATTATTTGAGATGGAGCCGTTTGCCACGGAAAAAGGTCTTGCAAAGTCATGCCATTAGCCTGAGGGGAATCTTATATCTTGGCGGGTTATTACCTTAATTGTTCTTAAGAAATCTTGTTTCCACAATAACTTGCCATGCATGTGTATCAAAATTTCCTATTTTTGTTTTTGTTTTGTTTTGTTTTTTTTTTGGAAAAAAAATAGCTTTAATGATCAACATTACTCAGTTGACTGAAAAAAGAAATTGTGCAAAAGCAGCGCAGGAAGGTTTGAAGTACCTATAAGAAAAACTACTAATGATCAATATTCTACAGAGTTGCGTATGTTTTAGGTGTTCTTATGCTTGCGTCGTCCTAAAAACCAGCCGTTTACATCGAATCTTAATACGAGTCTTGGAAAATTTTTACTGAGAACTAAAATCTATGTTTCAATGTCTCTATAGTGATGCCGGACTGATTCCAATGACCACCGGTTAATATTTGCCACTAGCAAAGAAATCAAAGAAAAACCACTGGCATCTAGGTCGAGTGCAACAACAAACCAGTTAGTTCTTCGAAGACGCTGAGAAAGTCGTCTTGATTCCATTCTTTGTTGCCGCAATGAAAATGTAAGATCTTCAAGGCAGTTGCTAGTTCTTGAAGTTCGGCATCTTCTACGCCAAAGAATGTTGGACAGATTTCCACTGCATGCCAGTCAATAGTTCCTGTAAATACAATTAAAGCTGTTTGCCGCGTTGTTTTTGTTCGGAGACGGAATCTTTACCAAAGCCATTTTTTGTTGTCGGTGCTAACCCGGTTTTTGTGTTTTTCCAAGACGTGCCCTACTCTAACTACCAAAGGAGGATAGTTCCTCACAAAATAGAGAAACCTTATTATAGTCACCGAAACGGATCATGCAAGGAAAAAAAAGTGAAGTGAGAGGAAGACTTCGAGCTTAACTTTATTATTATTTCAAGGAAGCCCACGGAGAAACCAAATGTCCTTGTAATTAGTGGGCCCATCAAATTGTTTCTTTCTGTACGATAAAATGCTGCGCTTTTACCGAACAGTGTATACTAACCTTTATTTAAGTACTTACCATTGTCTTCATTAACAGGCCCATAAATTATGTAAAGAAGTCGAGCTTGGAAGACAAGAGGCCATGGCTTCAGGATCTTACAAAGCCAAAATCCTGTCTCATTAAGATCCCCCGATTTGTCCAGGAAAATTTCCCTGCAAAATACTCTGATGTACCTCTCGTGCCATGGTTGTGATCCTGGTGTGGATCGTAGGACTTGTCTGATTCTATCATCCAAGCACGATGCACCTACAAGAACAACTTGCTTTGATGTGACATGTTGCGATTCTCTTAAGTTTAAAGATCGGCGTAAATTATAGGAAAATGAAATGAATGGTAAAACAACATTATATTTAATTAAACTTTATTTTTAAATTCTACACTCGAGTCTTGGAAGCCATCAATTTAGGATGAATAGTGACTAGAGTTAGTCCAGAGTTCTCATACCCCTTCGCCGTTCGGTAAAAAAATAAAGCACTTCAAGCTCATGTTTGGACCAGTTATTGTGCAAAATGAATTCTTGTGGCGTAAACTGTTTCTAGAATGAGTTGCTCACACACAAGTTCTTTGCAGACCTTTGATGGCAAGATATGCCTTAAACTTCTCGTCGTCTTCCCATCCTGCTACAAAGGAATGGAGAAACTTTCCATAACAGCTGTAGGCTATGTCACTGCCCAGTATAGTGCAGATCTTACAGTGCGTGTCTTTTAGCTGCGAATGAAAGAACAAATAACACCGTAAGCATATATAGTTTTTTTAACTATCTGCTATCTCTTTCCAATATGGCCGTCATTTTAGTATTATTTTGTTTGCTTGCAAATTAGCCCTTGTTTTCTGGTTCTTAAACTGAAAATTCTTATGTACTTATTGACTGAGTGGAAGGGCCGGACTTGAAAATATTTGGCCCGAGATCATGGCGCACGGACCGAGCGCAGCGAGATCCGTGCGCCATGACCGAGGGCCAAATATTTTCCTGTCCTGCCCGACCTAAACTCAGACAATAAGCATTTCATCATATGGACTCTTAACACTACTCATGAGCACTCAGAATATGAAGTTTGGACAAGATAAAAAACAAAAATCTCCACAGAAAATTTATCTATTATGTTGTTTGCATTTGCTTTTCTGTCCGTAAATTACTTGGATGTTTAAAAGCGACGAAATCCCCTAAAATTGCATCTCACGGAGCAGTACGTGTTCCTCGTAGGGCCGTATGGCTTTTTTCCGGCCCTTCTCGCGCTAATGCGTGCGGCCCTCATACGGGGGTTTTCCCAATAGTTTTGCAATGAAAGCGCGTGCGGGGCAGTACGGCCCATATACCATATGATAATTAGCAATTATTGATTGAGGCTGAGTAGGATATGAAGAATTCTGCAGGTCGAGGAGCCTTATCCACCAAGGCCGAAGGCCGAGGTGGATAACTTCCTCCGAGATCTGCAGAATTCTTCATATTCTACAAAAGCCGAATTCAATAATTGCTTTATTATTCATTCAAAATATTTTCTTCGCTCAAACTTCTAAACCTACTCGCAGCCATTTTTCTGCTCAACAAAAATAACACAATCTCGTCCCCAGCTTTTTTCGGTCAACGGTTCAATAATTTGCAGCGGGCTGCACTTTTGACGTCATTTTGACGTCATCGGTTCAATAATCTGCAGCGGGCTGCACTTTTGACGTCATTGATTCAATGTGACGAAGTTTCTTTCCAAATTTGGTGAACAGCAGCTGGTTATGGTGAATTATGCGTGTGGTTTTAACCAATCAGAAACGGGGAAATATTTTGAATGAATAATAATACTTAACCTTGAACGAGGCAACAAGGGCTCATTTGCAAGCAAACAAAAGAATACTAAAATCGAAGCCGTTTTGGAATAAGGAATATTAGTATAGAGGGAGACTGTTTGGGTGTATTTTTTTGCAAGTATTTCATTACATTTCAGAAAAAAATAACATGACATGTCATTCACCAGCCTTGGTCGATTAGTGTTTTCTGTCTTGAGTACCGTCCGAGATTTGCGGCCTTCCGCAGTAACCAAGACCGCAGGCACAGTTTTTTTTTTTTGCAATACGGACCTCCCGGCTGGTAGTCTCCCACGCAGACACTTAGGGCTTCGTCACGCGTTCCTCCCCCACTACTGGCAGATAACATATATATATCTTTGAGAACGTCCACGCGCTATAGGCCTTAACTTTAATATGCTACGGACCTCGAATTCTGTTTTTAAGATATTTTGGCGGAATACGCGTTAGTTGATCTGACTTTTTGTGGTTTCAAACGATGAATAAACTGGTAAGCGTTCGTATGTCGGATGTGAAGTTAATGTCGAACTTTTGGGTTGGTGCTGAATAAGAGAGAGAAAGTACATTTCATTTTGAACAGAATAATTCATGCAATGTCACAACAGATACCTTGTCGAGAATGATCCCGACTTCTTTTAGCCTCTCCTTGGTTGAAAAAAGGCATGTGGCCCGTTTCAGCAATATTCCTGAAAAGAGAAAATGGTAGAATTTGCGCGGACTTATTCACATGTTGATAAAAGGAAATTGATTAATATCATGTCTTAGTTTTCTTATCAAAAGAGGACGTTTGGGAAAAAAATTGGGTCAAAGATTGGCAAATTTCAATAATTGTTGCATCTTTAAATATAACTTACCTAACTGTCTGAAGTGATTGCAGCAGTATTCCGTTTCCATGGTTATAAAAACCTCTGCAGAATCCTTTTCATCGTTGAAGTGGACTTTTGGCACGATAATAGGCAAAGCGTCGCTGTTGTGAATGAAGTCGATTACTTCGTCTCGGAACTTCCTTGATGTCAGCGAAAGTCGTCCAAGGTCAACTGGCCGAGTGAAACCAAAAATCCCGAAGCGCATTTCACGGGGAAGGACGCCGAAAAGACCGAGGGGCGTTCCTGAGCTCAAAGCCTGATTCCTCTGTCTTTTGCCAGTGGGAGTTGTGTGCGGCGTTTTCGAATGCCCTCGCTTGCTCGTTCTGCTTTTCTTTACACTTCTCATGTAATGGCACATTGTGATCGACATTGTTTCTCAGACAACCTGGCTTGTTAAGGGTGCAACACAGAAAAAAACAGTCTTTCTGGAAAAGAAATTTGCAAATAATTTCCTGTAAACTGGAGCTTTAAAAAATATAAGCTTATACCTAGCACGCAAGCTTATTTGACAAAATATTTCGACGAATTTTTTTTTTCAGCGTGAGGAGCAAACAGTAAATGGAAATAAAAGCTTGATACCCCAGCTATTAAACAGTTACAACAAAATAAGGAAGACGTTTTTTTACAAGTTTCAGACGACGATCCGGAAATAAAATCTATTCCGAATTGTCTCAGTGAAAAGCAATTCCTTTTTCCTTGAAAGATAAACAGGCTTCGACCTCATAAAAATAAATGTAGTAGCAAAAAAAAAAGCTTATTGTTTATGTTATAACTTAAGTTTTTCTTACCTCGAGTGGTCGTTTGTGAAAGCCAAGTTATGTAAAAGAGCCACTTTAGCAAGTGGGAAAAATTTTCCCGCTGTGGCGAGCTTGCGGCCGGCGCGCCAAGAACTCAAAAAAGCGCGCCAAATGTCCGTAACCGTGTATCCCGAAAGTCTGGGACCAAATATTTCCACTCAATAATTGATCGTCTTGAGCCGATTCCTGTCGAACTTAGAGCGGAAATTCCTCGACAATTTTAAACCAATAAGATCGCACCGTGTGAGCCGGCGCCGAAGTAAGTTTTCAGAGAGTCTGACGGACGACTCTTTCCCCTTGTTGCATTTGTCATTAGTTGGTTGGAATTGTGGTATTTTCTTGTCCTTCTGGTTTGTATAGGAGACATGATCAAGCTTTTTTCACTGAAGCAACAAAAGAAGGAAGGCGAAGGCGCCAAAGGAGGGACAAAGAGGGCTTCTGCTGCTCAACTAAGACTACAAAAAGGTGAGGCATAGTGTGGTGTTGAACCTTGATGAGGCTGTTATTTTGGTGCTGTTGTATCATGGAGCTGTCTCGTGTCATACTCGGGGATTCGTCCTCGAATCAATCAGACATCTATGAAGGTAAAGAAGAGACAGGCACTATTCTTGTCGGCCATAATTTTATATCTTTCTTACCATCCTTACTCATTGGATTCTTGTTGTCCTAAGACGATCATGGCAGTTTTTAACAATTGGAGTTTCCGCTTTCGAAAACTTTACCCAAACCGAATGTGATTGTAAGCTTACAGTTAAGCAAAGTCTTATGTTTTGAATTGACTTTGTAGAAGTCATTTCTTTTCTTTTCGGGTTCATTAACAAAAACCAGTTTGAACCCCTTGAGGGTAACTTTGTTTAATTTGTTTGCCATGTTAATTACAAAGAAGCTTTAATTGATACGATGGCCTCTGTGCTTGCTTGTTCGACATCTCTTTAACATCTACGTGTTTAGTGCATTTCATGAAAAAAGAGCCTCAACAATCTCTTTGTAATTGTCACAAAGTCAAGAAACCTAAACACCATCCTATTCTCTTTCCCTACCCCCAGCCCTTAACCTCAACAGTTTCCTGGCGCACTTGAGTTTATAAGAGGAGGCTTCTGGCATCCAGATTTAAGGGCGGTGCCTACTATTGTTATTACGCATACATTCTGTGTATCTTGAGATGTTCGGATTTCCTATTGCTGATGCTTATTAACCCATTGACTCCTGGGGGTTCCCCATTGACGAGTAAAATCGTCTGGCATTAGACAGAGTAAAATATACTAAGTATGGCCGGTTTAGGGGTGAATGGGTTAATACAGGGATATTTTTGCACAGTTCAAAACTATGTGGAGAAAGCAGAACTTAGCAAGTGCTCTTGGTATCCGAAGAGAAAATTGGGGATAACCACGCATTTTTCAGAGATAATTATGATTCAATTTGGAAAAGAACGCCATGCATTGCTTTGTATTTTAAAGCTTTTTACAAATATTGTTGATTAATTATCTTTGAAAAATGCGTGGTTACTCCCAATTTTCTTTTTGGATTTCAATAACACTTGTTAACATCTGCTTTTCCCACATATTCCATAAACTATGCAAAAATACCTTTGAATTAGTAGGCACTGTCCTTAACCAAATGTTTGGTCTTCACATTATAATGTATGAAATAAAAAAGTGAACTTTTGAGTCTTTCATTTTTATTGCAGATCTTACAGAACTTGTTCTACCAAAAACATGTCAGACAGATTTCCCTGATCCAGATGATACCCTCAATTTTAAGCTAATCATTTCACCTGATGAGGTAACAAAAACAGATCTCCTGAGTGATATTAATTTGAATAAGGATCCATTAGATCTCAGTTGTTCAAAAGGTGGATAAACCTATCAACTAGATAAATCACTATCAAGTGATTTATCAGATATTTCAGATTATCCCAAATTGAGTAACTAAGGCCTGATGGTCAACTGACCCCAGTTTCTTTCAATCTCTTGCTGGAATCCTTTGAAGAGTAGACTTGGCTTAGTGGTAAGTGTACTCTGCTTCCCCCAATGTATCCTAGACTTTAATTATTTCACTACATTACATTCAACAAAATCTCAATTCTGATTGGATGGAAGTGGTGTAAATAATTAATTCCAAATTCTACACTGAGGAGTCCTAATTCAATAGCTATGGCAATCATGTGCTATGTTCAAGAGCAGCAAAATCAAGACAAGAGTGGCTGTATTCAATCTTAATATAGCTTAAGTTTGCAGTTCATCTACCACAAGGAAGAATACCTTGTGCCTTACTCACTTCTATGCACAGTTGCTTTGCTTACCAATGCTATATTCTTTTCTTTTCTTTTTTTTATAAGAATATAGATTTTAAGAATATTGAGACTAAAATTTGGGAAATTTTAACAATATTTTGAGAATAAACATGAGGCTGAAATAGAATAAAATTATTTCTTTCTCTAAAAGTACAGTAGTTGAAACAAAATGGGGGTCCTCTTGTTTCCATCATGGTGTTTCTGTGAGAAGCCAATATGGCCAAGTATTGTCTGACGTGACATCTTGACCTTGCTGACTGCAATGAAAAATAATAGACTGAATTTCAGCCGCCTTCTCCGCTTGCTCACTCTCTTCTTGAGTGAGCGAGTGGAGAAGGTGGCTGAAATTCAGTTTACAATGAAAACTGATGGAGCAAGTTCACAATGTAATGTGCTACAGATCTAGACCCTGAATACTTGTAATTGATACCCAACACATAAAAAAATGGAAATGTCATTCAAGAATAATACAAGAATATGAATTCAGCCTAGGCCGGAAAAACAAGATTCTAATTAATTAAAAAAGTGTACATGAATCAGTGGAAACAGAATGTTCCACAGCATTACTATCTGTTGGGTACACTAGTCTACTTATAAACAATTCACATGATCTCCTTGGTAATGCATTCACTCCTCAAACACCCAGGACACCTCTAGTTGACAAGTAAAATTGTCTGGAAATAAACCTAAAACACCAAAATAATTATGATTAAAGATTAAATCCGTTGTTGATTATTGTGTACATTGTACACAAGTAAGATCTGGTGGCTCCTAAAAGGGTAGTTGTTCTTGTTAAGATCTCATCCTGAATGTTGCCCTTTAGTAGTTTGTTGAACTGGTTGATCTTTGCTTTACATGGGTAATCGAAAAACATGAAATTTCCATATGTGCTGCCTTTAACCCCCGCAGAGATTCCTCCCCTCCCCACCCACAAAAAGAAATTTTGAATCCATTGGTGAAAATACAGAAGGAAAGTGTATCGCAAGGTACTGACTAGACATGAATGTTTCTTCAGTAGCTCTCTCATATATATCCAAGGGTGCTGCCTAAGAAAGTTTTTCTGGAGCCCTTCAGGCTTCCAACATTAAAAGGTAGTAGCCTGTGTCCTTTTTGCAAGAGCCCAGAATTTATTAATTAAAAGTGAGAATGAATAACCTCGTGATAAGTTAGGAGCCGGGTTGGGCTACTCGTTCAGAAATTTGGTAGTCTGCGCTCGCAAGTATGGCACCCCAGGTGACCAGGCGACCATTAGGCATCAGCCTTGCTCATATCTCAGTACCTTTGGTATCCATGTATTGTTGAGATAAAGACGCACCTTTCCATGATTTGTGATTATATTTTGGGGGTTCTAGACCTTGATGAGATTTGGTTCTAGACATTGAAATTTGAATAAAAAGGGGCTGCAAAGAGGTAATTTTTGCTGTTCATAATCATGTAAGTCCTTAGCAGGCACTGTACCGAACATTTTCTGATAACTTGACTAGTCGTAAAACTTCTATCCCAATTTCTCTTGGGTTTTTTTGCGAATCAAACAAAAATGTGCGGCCCACCTATTGGTGTTGCTTATGCACTAGTGCCTACAGTATTATTACTAAAAAGGCTTCAACAGGACTTGAATCCATGACCTCTGCGATGCTAGTGCAATGCTTTACCAACTGACTTACATGTATGTCAAGCCACTCAGTTGGGAGCAGGTCAGTTTGTTGCCCTCTTGCGTTCCAGTGAAAGGAGTGATGAATGAAAGAAATGTATAATAGTTATTGAAGTGCAGGTTAATATTAGGTGAAAGATAGCAGTGGATAATAGGCCACTTTTGATATACAGTATTAAAATTCAGTCCAAAACAAAAAACAACATCTCAAGGCTCTGTGTAATAAACTCAGACAAATCCTTACATATTTATTCCTCTTGAGCCTTATATCGAAATTTGTCTTCTTTTCAGATAGGTGTGAGGATCACTTCTATCTTTTTGTGAGGGCTGTCAATAAATTTGAAAGTGGAAGGCTTATGATTATAGGTGGCCGTGAAAGTGAGCTTGGCCATTTTGTTTCGTCAGATTAAGCACAAGACTGGGAACTATTCAGTTAACTGTTCCAGATGTTCCACACCATTCACATGAACGATCGAGCATGAGCACTTTTGTTGTGATTTAGACTTGTTTAATCTTTGTAAAATATACCTTCACTCAAAACGGGGAGAAGAATGTTTAAAAGTTTAAGAAAGTGTAAGATTTTTCATCTTGATTGGTGGTATAATGAGACGAAAGTAGCCAGCTGAAGATGGTTTACTAGTGGCCCTTATTGACAACCCAGCTTTCAGTATTACTGCTGTTGCTATTACAAAATTATTGCAGTTGTTATTGTTATAATTATAATAATAATAATAATAATAATAATAATAATAATAATAATAATAATAGTAATAATAATAATAATAGTAATAATAACAATAGTAATAATAATAATAATAATATTATTATTATTATTATTATTATTATCATTATTATTATTATTATTATTGTAATTATTGGTAGTAGTGGTAATAGTACTGTTATTATTATGATTATTATTATTAGTAGTAGTATCATCATTATAACAATGTTGTTACTGTAATCTTCTTATACTAGTTTTTTACAGTATTAGTTTATTACAAGAAATATTATCTTTTTGAAAATTAAAGATAGTGTTGATCATTTTGGAATATTTAAATGCTCCGTTATCTGAAATTGTTTTTGTAGGGATTTTACAGAAATGGAAAATTTGTGTTTAGTTTTAAGGTAAGGAACCCAAGATAGAAGGGCTAACTTTGGTGGATAAACAAAAGAAACCATACTTTCAAAATTCTATAATATAAACAGAGGAGTAGAAGGCTAAAATCTAGGGTTATAGGCTTATTTATCTGCAGTAAAATTAGGGAATGTCAGGGAAAAGAACCTTGATCCATTGTTTCTCTTAGCTAATTGCATATTTTCTTTTTCATGTTTTATCCTGTTTAAAGATTTTTTAAAACCAGTTCAGTTTTAATTTTCATTTGTTTCAGATTATGATAATGAATATTAGACAAAGAAAAATCAAAATGGAACAGGATTGAAAAATTTTAAACCAAGAAAAAAATTGAACCACAGTATATGTACACAGTATATGTGGGTTTTTAATTGAAGAATAGTATATTGGATTTACTTGCTATTAAATGGGGGATGGGGGTTGAAGGATGCTAAACTCAAGGGTTGCTCAAGAGAGAATTGGTAATACCTATTAGACTGTTTACTTTGTTAACTGGTGACATCTTTGGTATTTTTTTTCCACTTAAGGTTGGTCCTGGTTATCCCCATGACGCTCCTAAAGTCAAGTGTGAAACAAAGGTATGTGATGATTTGCTTGGTATTTCTTTCTGATCTTTCTGTGATGCAGCCAGTCTCTAAGTAAACTCTTTTGACCTGTAATAATAATTGGTCTATCAGTGAGGTTCAGAAGACTTGTTTGAAAATGTTGAGTTCCATCCCATACTTGGTATTTGTTTTCTGTTTTGTGTTTGGATTCATGTTAGACCTCACAACTTGGAACATTATAAAATATATAAAATGTACAATTCATGTTAATGGCCATTTTGAAGCTTTATACTTTGGTCATTCTGATATCACAGCTTAATTAATTTAACCCTTTGACACCCAAACAGGCCTAAACCGGCCAGACTTATTCTGTCTAATGCCAGACGATTTTACTCGTCAATGGTCCCCATGTCATCTCAATATCTGTAAAAACCTGTTTGTGATAATTATAGGAAAACAGGATTGCATTCTTTTTTTCAGGTTTATCATCCCAATATTGATTTAGAAGGAAATGTTTGTTTGAACATTTTACGGTAAGCTGTGACAGTATAACTCTATAAATTATGTCCAAAAGCCTTTTAAGAACTCACTGTCCAGGTAGTGTGATGGCAGCATGACACAACAATACTGTCTTTTAATTTCCATTATTTACTCATTTTATCATCCTGTGTTATTTCTTGCTAAAGCAAAGATAGTGTTGACCTCTTGTTCAGAAAAATAAAGGGCTGAAAAATAAAGGGCCCTGGACAAAATTTGTCCAGAGTTACTGTTGGAGTATTGGGGCTTTTAAAAAGTCCTGACTATTAATTAGACCCTCCACAGGAATTGTGGGAATAAGGTGATTACACGCATACAGTATGTTTTCACACGCTCACATGCTGCTTTCCTGACACTCTGACTATGCACATAATTATTATGTGCATAAAAACAATTAATATTAAAGGTGCGTGTTTGTTGCTTTTGTTCATATACTTTTAACACGATACGGATTAATTTTGGTCCTTTTAACATGCTACTGGCACACTATATTCTTTGTTTCATTTAAGGACGTTCGCGCTAATTGTTTGTGCGCAACGTTACTGCGCAGGTAACGCGACTGTAATATGTCACGCATTACTTCGAGCATTAGTGAAGTTCAGGTTTTAAAGCCTTTGCAAAAACCGTGGACGATAAGTCTTGCACAGCGTTGGATGTGAGAAGATCATGATCAGTCAAAATTGATTTAAAATATTTATGAAAGTCAAGTAGACTACTGCACGACTGATATTCGCAAGTGCATACAAATTTTTCAAGCATCAGTTAAAATAACATGGCGACAAAAACGCTGAAGAAAAAATTCCAGGCCGGCAAAAGAATGGCACATTTATTTCCGAATCATCATGAAACTTCAAAGAGAAGTGAGCGGGAGGATGGAAAAGCTCTGGAAAAGGTAGCTGATCGAGTAGACTAGTGGCTGAAAGTTTGGAAAACTCGAGGACGAACCGTTGCGTAAATTTAATGGGGCTGTTTCTTTTTAATGTTTTTATTACCCTACGAACTTAAGTTCAAAGTGAATGCATGTTTTTAAAGTTCTTTTCCTTTACTGTCGTGAAAATTGAGCAGTATTTTCGTCCTCGTCCGCTTGAATAGTGCAGACCTGCGTGGAAACAATCAGCGATTGAATTTCACAAAAAAACACACTCCAGAGGATGAGCATGACGGCAATGGAGAGATATTATACAAAACACCAACCAAATGAAGATGACCCCTGCTTAAAAACTTTGTTGCTATGCTCGAGAAAGTTTTTTTTTTTTGGTAAAAACCTTTCATCTCTTCAACGATCGATCCTCTCTTGGGTTCCAGTCCTTGCCCGACAGGTCACGCAAAAGCGTGACAAACGAACTTTTCCAAGAGCTTTGCAAAATCACATCGATTTTACTCGTTTAGATCATCGGTGACCCCTATTTTTTTAATCATGAATCACTTACTTTACTTACTATCTACAATATATGATGAAATGAAAAAATTCTCACCGTAAAAAGTTATCTTTTTTTAACATTTTCTTTCCTCGTGCCATCGAATTCTGGTAGTGGTTGCAACGGATAGAGCTTACGAAAACGCTCATCGAGGATGAACTCTACTGTTTACGTACAGTTTACCACATCCCTAGCGGCATACAATTATCTAAAAATCTCACTCCTAAAAACCTATGCACGGAAACGTTCACTCCAACAGTTTATTTTTATGATTTTCGATGGATGAGCAGATGAGCCTACATCTCGCTATTATGACCGATTTCTCGAAATTAAGGCCTTTTTCCATGGCCATTTTCTCCGAAACAAAGTCGGTGACCCCCATTTTTTTTTCATTTTTGGAGTGAGTACTTTATGACCTAACTCTAGGCGAGAAATGAAAAAAATCTCACCGTAGGAAGATTTTGGCGCGAACGTCCTTAACACGCTACTGACACCCTACTTACACGCTCAGTTCTTTTGCACGATACTTTCGTACCTGTTCATGACTGAAACAACAGGAGCTTTTTGAGCCATTCATGCTTTGCGTGTATTGAATTGTTTTGGTTTCCACAAAGGGAATCAATAAATTGAATCGCAGTGTTCAATGGAAGATCAAAATCAAGACTACTCATACGTTCTTGTGGGAGAAACACAGTTAGGATCTGTACCGGAAGACTATTTTAATCCCAGGCCTGTCAAGGAGGAAAATGATGAAGATAACAGTTGTGAAAGCGATCAGGACAACGCAATTGATTCAGAGTCAATCGCTTCAGAATTCGGCACGTCTGAGCAAGCGAGGGAAGGAAGATTTTGTGAACAAAACTTGTAAATGCAGCCATGGCGATCAAGAAACCCCAGTTCCAACAGTTGAACTCGAGGATATCATGGATTGCAGGAACAATTATTGTGCTGTACTTACCTCGGCTGAACTTGACCTAGTAATTCTTGGAACAATTCACAGCTCCATAAACTGTGACGATAATAATTATAAGCTCCTCGGGAAGATCCCACAAAAAGCGTCAATGAACATAGATACCTTTTTATTTTCATGGCCACTGAATTTGTCTGAGAACGTTTTTATTTATGCATTGGCTTCACAAGACAAGGTTTTATAGTCTCAGTCTCACAAAACGCTACCAAAAGAACAGACTGTTGCTTCGTACTACTGGCAACAAAAAAACCTCTACCTATCTCAACTTTCAGCTCTGAAACAATTGAACATGTCAAATTTATTATGAATGTTGATGAAGAGCAAGCTCTGTTACTTCCTGGTCGTGTTCCTGGCTTTAAAAGGATCGATGTGAAATTGCTGCCGAGTTCATTGACAAAGTTCAAGTTATGGAAACACATTCGCCTTTCATTATTGGAAAACCAACTGTGGTTCTTTTTATTTCTTTTTATCAAATCCTGTCTACGTTCAGTGATTGTCCTGGAATGAAAAACAAACTTTGAAATTCCTCAAGCAAGAACAAGACGATGAAAATTTGGCAACATTTATAGTTGGAAACTGAGGCCACTTTGGACGTGCTGCCAACAACATTAATTTTCTGTATTTAACCTTCGGGGTTCGATGTCCCTTTTAAGATCATGAATGCTTTTACTTAACATGATAACTTAACACAGTAAGCACGTCACATAGTGCCACATTAACATGCTAGGATGTTAACACGCTCCATTGTGTTTACCGTGCGAGACAAAACAATACATTAAGAGTTAATGAGAGCAAGGGCTCACACTAGCTATCGTCAGTGTTAAAAGTCAATTTTTTTGTTTTACTGTGCAAGCATTCTGTGTGCGTGCATTCACCTTATTTTCTGAAATCCTGTGGCGGGTCACAATTATTTTTACTGAATCAGGAGCACAACCATTAATGCAGTGAACTGTCCAGTACTGTCTACCAAAAAGTAGGTTATTCAGTTCAAAGGAAGATATATCAGAGCTTGACTTTCGAGAAAAATGTGAACCTTTAAGTCTTGGTTGACAGCACATGTTTTCTATCTGCTTACAGTGTAAGTCAACAATAGTTTTATCTTCCTAAGGTGTCTGAAAAGTGCTTCACAGGTGGAAGGAAACTTGGCTAACCAGTTCTGTCATACAGTGTGAAAGCAAGATCTTTATTTCAACCATTACTAGTACAGTTAGTGCAAAAGAAATTTCAACGTTTTACATCTTCTGGAAAAAATCTTTCTTTCTTTTTCTAGGGAAGACTGGAAACCTGTTCTAACAATAAATTCTATAATTTATGGAATACAATATCTGTTTTTGGTACGTACATAGTTGAATAATTACTTAGGGTTATCCACTGTCATTTTGTCTGGAATTTATGGTTTCTCTGAATCAATCGACCAATGTATGGCCACTGATGAGGTTTTTTTCACATGTTTTAAAAAAGGAACCAAATCCAGAGGATCCCCTGAACAAAGGTTTGTGTTTGATTTTCAGAAGTTCAATTCTATGAAGTGGGAAAGGGATGCTGGTGCTGGGAAAAGGGAGAGGAAAAGTCACATGTGAGCCACTCAAGTGCACATTACCAGAGCTTTACCCAATTTCTGTAGCTTCAGGCAACTAAGAGTATTGCTACTTCCTCCCCCCCCCCCCCCCCCCCTTCCCCTGGTAGGGATGCTGATCCATGGAAAGGATGCCCTCAGAGGTTACCCATTCATACAGTGTACATGTGCACCTGAGTGAATGGAGACAAAGTAGAGCAAAGTTTCTTGTCTATGGAAACAACACAGTGACAGCCACAAATCAATGACCCTTGTAGCGGGAATCGGGTGCGCTAAACGCTGTATCACAGTTAGCCTGCATAGCAATGGTTTGATGTTAAATGCGGAGAAAATAAGTGGCTGCACGAAAGCTGAACAGAAGGGGAGGGAGAAAAGAACCTTGTCTTCTTATATGTTGCTTTCTCTTTTTGCATTATTCTAGCTTTTACATGGCCCTTATATTCAAAAACACCAAACTAACCATCACTCAGCTAGACTCTGTTGAGTCCCATCTACTGGTGCTTGTTGAAAATGATAAATCCTTGTTGGTCTCTGTGAGTCATGAAATGTAAGAAAAACCCTGGGGAAGATGATGGTTTGCTAGAAGTGTATACAGGAGTGCTTCTCCCACCCCCTCTGCTTTCTCTTCCCCCCCCCCCTCCCCCACTATCCACGGGAAATAAAGGTTTGAAAATGCTCATTTTTATGTGAAACCAAATTTCTTTTCCAGTCCTTTGAATTTGTTTGCCTTTTTTGTTGGAGTCCTCATTAAGATCTCATATTTGCTCATGGCAGGGTCTTAAAGATGTGGTTATGTTATATTTGTTGAGCAATCAGTAAAGCTGATATCTTCTTATCAGCAAGTATGTCCAGAAAATGCAAGAAATAAGATAAAAGACCAATTTTGAAATGGAATATCAAGTTTCTGCTTATTTCTTGCAATTGGGTCAGTGTTCAGGGTTAGCATTATTTTTTGCTTAGGGTGAATGCAACTGTGTATCTTTACCTGAGGGCCAGAGTCTATGAGACACTTTGTATAGGTAATTATGTGATTTTGAGTGCAATTTGGAATAATAAGCACAAACAGATTTTTTCAAAGATGACCAAAATAGGCCTTGTGCAGTTTGTAGTCTTTAGTGCTTATTTATTCCAAATTGCACAAGAAAAATCATGTGGTCACTTATTAATAATATACATGAAAAACTTCAAGATGGTCAAGCAGAAGAAAGGCATGCTTATCATGCAATCAGGGAAAAATTCTGCCTTAAATTGCACCATCCAGGGTGCGTGCTTGATTTTAAAACAAAAGATTTGATTGGTTCTGACCAAACCTTATTGTTTATTAGCCAATCATAATGCAGAATTTTGATGTGTAATTTGCACTGGTATTACACTTTTTGCACTGGTGTTACACCTGAACTGCGCTGCTCTTAGCCAATCAGAATCGAGTAAGTTTTCCATGTATATTATTAGTGTTGTGAATTGTCTGTATTTCCAGATGGGAATGATGTTGAAGTTGGGTAGAAAAGCAAGGCGACACCAATTACTTACATTTCTGGACATATCTGCTTATCAATTAGCAGATGTAGTTAGCCAAAAATTGTTGTAGTCACTTCTTCAATGTTACAGGTTATTCAGGAAATTTGACACAGTGTTTGCTGTGTCCTATATATACAAGATGTAATTATGTGTTAGCTCTGATGCTATGCTCTAGTTTAAAAGCTCGACAATTATTGTTTTCTACAGATGCTGCAGAAGTTCTCAGAGCCAACAGACGGTTGTTTGAACAAAATGTACAGAGGGCAATGAGAGGAGGATATGTAGGAAGTGTTTACTTTGAACGATGTTTAAAATAACATCACCACGCAAAGCAGCCTGAATCTCGCTATTTATGAACTGTCCTTTACTGTTGTAGTGGACATTTTGAAACATGAAACACCAATAATTCAAAGCCTGGTCTAGAAGAATGGGCCTGTCAGAATCCATAAAACTTCTGCTGTAGGTCTGTTTAGACAGCACTAGTGTTTTTGGCCTATTTTCAATGCTGAGGTGAATGCTTGGTAACTGTTTTAACTACTGTAGTCCACTCATTTTTTCTTCCTTTTTTCTGAGCTGAGGGAATGCACACTCACCCAGACAATTTTGATATCACCATATTGCTTCAAGGTTCCTTGATAAGAAAGTTACTGATTTCTGACCAGGTTGACATAATTTGTCAACCTCTAAGGAAAATGTAACTGGTGTATTCTGGTGTTGGAAAATGTTTTTTAAATGCATATGTAAGACTGCTTTATCATTTCAGCAAAAAAAAATTATTATGCTATTACAAGAGCAATGTTCAAAATGGCGAGGTGGTTCATTTTTTTTCTCAACCTCCTTGATTATTTCCAAGTGAATATCCGTAGAAGCAGAATGGATGAGCTTCAGTCCTTTCTTGTCTAAAGTATTTCCGGCTCTCGTAACTTCACCTGTAAACTAGGGATACAGTTAAAACTTTTATACAAATGGTAATCACTCCAGTGATATAGATAAGTTGATGTGACGTGAAACAAGAATAAGGAAGTAGTCACGGTTTTTACTGATTTCCTTGGTTAAACAAGTAGAACTACTATTGATTTTGGTATGTTTTTAATTGAATGCGTCAAGCTGTAAATGTTACAGGGCGAGGTAATGCCCAAAAATATTGCTATGTGAAATCTAGAATAGGCATTTTGTACAGTTGTGTATAAAATAATTATACCTATTAAACAATTGGTGTTGTAAATTTGTCACATTACTACAATCGAGGCCGCCCCCTCCCCGCCATATGTGATAACTGGTCGTTTTGTAAAAAAAGTCGTTTGTTTGCGTCTAAAAGTCAGTTCAAAAGAAACTTTAAAAGTGTGTAATCTCTGTGGACGTTTCAGTTTTGCAAATTTGCTTTTGAGCCTTTTCTAAACTGACCCAAAACATCAGCGAAGTGCGTGTTTGTCAAACGAATCAAAAACGATTGTTGCTGTAAGCATGGCAGAGACAATAGGGCCGTTTATACGAGAGAAAATAAGCCGCGGCTTACCCTGGCCGCGGCGTACATAATACGCGAAAGGATTTATTTATACGAGTATAAACTCCCAGGCCAGGATAAGCCGCGGCTTGAGATCGGAAAGCCCTGAACGTAGATTTTGTACCATTTATGCGGGGTGTTTGCGTCTTATGACTCTGGTCGCGGCTTATTTTCTCTCGTATAAACGGCCCTAATATTTGATTTGAGCTCAAAGTAGGCATCCCTCATTTCCGGGTGGACAATAGGGACCTTAAGCAAGGACGACGACGACGGCTTCCAAAACGCCGCAAAACAATGGGCTTGATGAAGAAAAACAAAGGCTGAGTCTGCACGCCCTGCACGTGCGTTTTGCCTTTTGGTACATTTCTTTGCAGTCCGAGTCCTGACTACAACGTGAATTGACTAAATTTGCAGGACGTGAAAACCAGACGAAATATTTTTAAGTTTCTTCCCAAACAACCACACCGATCGTGCCAATTTTATTCCCGCAATGTTGATAAACACTCTCCAATCCGAAAGACTTGGAGTTATCACGAAAGTATCGCGATCTTCTTATAGTTTTCCCTATGCGCAAGCCGTCAATATTTCGTGTTAGTATAAATACACAGGTGATTATACAAAATCGCGCGCTCTCATTGGCTCGCTATCTCGGATTATCAGCCGATAATCACCTCGACGGACAAAATGGCTGCCAGTAGTCGTTTTGCCACTGTAAGTGAAGATGATTTCGCGTTGAAATGTTTTTTTTTCTCTTTTTTGAAATAGTCACCTGTGTATTTATACTAAAGCAATTATTCGCCTCAGGCTCAGTGATTATCGGTGAATATTCACCACGACTTCGTCTCGGTGAATATTCACCGACAATCACTTCGCCTTCGGCGAATAATTGTTAAGTATTGCCGTCTCACTTTTGCGGCCTGTGGTTGGTTCTAATGTTGAAATTGACGTCGTTGCACTGAATTGTGTTGCCCGACGTACGCAAACAAATACGTTTCGCAGGTAGAAAGAATTGAAATTTCGATCAGGCGCGGGTTGATTAGTTTACAGTTTTATTTATCCTTATAAATGATGGATCGCGATACTTCGCGACTCCGCCCAATACGGAATATATTTTCTCCGTATATTTTCGCCGTCAATATAATGTGGTATTGCCGTCTCAAAATTGCAATTTGTTTTATTATTCCAATAACGGGAAATAATATTTTTAGGCAACGTTCTCGTTGGCATCGTCGTCGTCGTCCTTGCGTAATAGGGAACTAGGGAGCTTAAGCAACGACAACGGCGACGGCAACGAGAACGTCATCTCAAAATATAAATTTGCGTTATTGTAATCGCTTCGTGACTATTTCAACGTTTTTAATATGACAAGGGTGTGGTAGTTCCTCAAAAATGACGCTGGTAGGAACGGCGCTCAATTTAGGGCAGAAAATGAAAATTTATCCTCAAGTAATGACATTGTTCATAAAACCTCAAATTTGGCTATTTCACGTTGTAGTTTTGCTGACGACGGCAAAGAAATGGACAAAAGTGAAAAACGCACGTGCAGGGCGTGCAAGTTATTGTTTTAGTTGTATAAAGTAAAAAAAAACAAAAAAAAACAAAAACAGCAGTAGACTAGCAACCTTTGTGGCATGATTATGGTGCTGAAGCAAGAATCCCCTTACAAGAAGGGGTTCCTCTCCACTAACTGAGATAATAATCTCTAGTAAAGTGGGTAAGTGTGGGGAAAATACTGTGTGTGTGGATGGTGAGTTGAGGGAAAATCATAACCAAAAATTAGTCTGTAAAATGAGGAAGAGAAATTCACAAAGCAAACTCTCAACCTCACAGTGGAGTTAGCAAAAACAAAACAAACTCTGTGTGAAAATAAAAAACTTTAATTTCAGAAACAGCCAGATAGCACATGTATAAGAAACTAAATCAAGTAAGAGGGATAAACAAATATCTGAACATGAAAATTATTCGTTCTTAAAAAATAAGAATAATAAGAAACAATCCCTACACAAACCCTTCGTTCTTAAAAACAGGAAAGGGCAGTTCCAAAACCCAAAGAAATCCCATGCAAAATGAAACACAGGTGTATTAAATGAGGCAAATCTAAACAACTCAAAGGGAAAGAAAAGCTGACTGCGACACCATTAGGCTCGTAAATGGCTGCGAATCTTCAGGGGTAGAGCGCAACCGAGCAAGGGGGTTTCTAGTCCAGCGCTGGACCTCTACCCGACCCCCTTGTGCCGAGTCAAGAAAGGAAAAAGAAAGGAACAAACGGAAAACCAGGAGAAAACAACACCAAAACCATGGACAGACTAACACGACTAAAACTGCAAAACCAATCAAGCAAAACTGGGACTGATAACATGAACCAAGGACACACTTACCAGATGTATAACATGATTACTGAAGCAAAATTATAGTTCAAAATAAAGAAAAATGGATACCTGGTTACTTACATGGAAGAAAAAGCTGGCACAAATGTCCCTACTCACCAAACATTTGCAAAGTCTCCAGCAAACGTCAGCTGTGCTTACGACAAAAGAATTCAAATGTGGCCCAAACTGCACACATGGCCTGGGCACTAGATATGAGAAGGAGTCGATCTGGGAACCAGCATGACAGGGAAAATGCCCAATGCAGTAAAGTACTACTACGAAATGGGGATTAGGAAGCTAAAAAAGGGGCAGATTGACCCAGAAAAACATGGAGGGCCCAAGTGAGATTGCGTTGCTATTGATTCAGGGTGTACTGCAGGAGTATAATCACTCGTTCTTCTGAATGGTTCCAGAAAAAAACCCATCAGGTGTATAGATCATTCGTTCTTTTGGATGGATCCAGGAAAAAATCCCATCAGGTGTATAAATCATTCGTTCTTTTGGATGGATCTAGGGAAAAGTCTCATCAGGTGTATAAATCATTCGTTCTTTTGGATGGATCCAGGGAAAAATCCCATCAGGTGTATAAAGCATTCGTTCTTTTGGGTGTTTCCAGGAAAAATCCTGTGAGGTGTCAATTGACACAAACTGAAAATAACTGAAATATCCATATCCAAACAAATAAATAAATAAATAAACGTTTTATAATGTAAGAAATACCTTTGGAAATAACGAGTTCAGAACCTGCGGGATCTATAATAATAATAATAATAATAATAATAATAATAATAATAATAATAATAATAATAATAATAATAATAATAAGCTGTTTCTAAGTTAGTATCAGGTTAGTGGTTAAGAAAATAAAACCAAATTGCATCTGTGTGTATTGTAATGCAAAGTGTGAACACCACTACCAAGCAAAGAGTTGACTAGGACAAAAGGTGGTATCCCTGCTGTAGATACCTATTGAGATAGTTGTATAAAGTAAAAAAAAACAAAAAAAAAACAAAAACAGCAGTAGACTAGCAACCTTTGTGGCATGATTATGGTGCTGAAGCAAGAATCCCCTTACAAGAAGGGGTTCCTCTCCACTAACTGAGATAATAATCTCTAGTAAAGTGGGTAAGTGTGGGGAAAATACTGTGTGTGTGGATGGTGAGTTGAGGGAAAATCATAACCAAAAATTAGTCTGTAAAATGAGGAAGAGAAATTCACAAAGCAAACTCTCAACCTCACAGTGGAGTTAGCAAAAACAAAACAAACTCTGTGTGAAAATAAAAAACTTTAATTTCAGAAACAGCCAGATAGCACATGTATAAGAAACTAAATCAAGTAAGAGGGATAAACAAATATCTGAACATGAAAATTATTCGTTCTTAAAAAATAAGAATAATAAGAAACAATCCCTACACAAACCCTTCGTTCTTAAAAACAGGAAAGGGCAGTTCCAAAACCCAAAGAAATCCCATGCAAAATGAAACACAGGTGTATTAAATGAGGCAAATCTAAACAACTCAAAGGGAAAGAAAAGCTGACTGCGACACCATTAGGCTCGTAAATGGCTGCGAATCTTCAGGGGTAGAGCGCAACCGAGCAAGGGGGTTTCTAGTCCAGCGCTGGACCTCTACCCGACCCCCTTGTGCCGAGTCAAGAAAGGAAAAAGAAAGGAACAAACGGAAAACCAGGAGAAAACAACACCAAAACCATGGACAGACTAACACGACTAAAACTGCAAAACCAATCAAGCAAAACTGGGACTGATAACATGAACCAAGGACACACTTACCAGATGTATAACATGATTACTGAAGCAAAATTATAGTTCAAAATAAAGAAAAATGGATACCTGGTTACTTACATGGAAGAAAAAGCTGGCACAAATGTCCCTACTCACCAAACATTTGCAAAGTCTCCAGCAAACGTCAGCTGTGCTTACGACAAAAGAATTCAAATGTGGCCCAAACTGCACACATGGCCTGGGCACTAGATATGAGAAGGAGTCGATCTGGGAACCAGCATGACAGGGAAAATGCCCAATGCAGTAAAGTACTACTACGAAATGGGGATTAGGAAGCTAAAAAAGGGGCAGATTGACCCAGAAAAACATGGAGGGCCCAAGTGAGATTGCGTTGCTATTGATTCAGGGTGTACTGCAGGAGTATAATCACTCGTTCTTCTGAATGGTTCCAGAAAAAAACCCATCAGGTGTATAGATCATTCGTTCTTTTGGATGGATCCAGGAAAAAATCCCATCAGGTGTATAAATCATTCGTTCTTTTGGATGGATCTAGGGAAAAGTCTCATCAGGTGTATAAATCATTCGTTCTTTTGGATGGATCCAGGGAAAAATCCCATCAGGTGTATAAAGCATTCGTTCTTTTGGGTGTTTCCAGGAAAAATCCTGTGAGGTGTCAATTGACACAAACTGAAAATAACTGAAATATCCATATCCAAACAAATAAATAAATAAATAAACGTTTTATAATGTAAGAAATACCTTTGGAAATAACGAGTTCAGAACCTGCGGGATCAAAATAATAATAATAATAATAATAATAATAATAATAATAATAATAATAATAATAATAAAGCTGTTTCTAAGTTAGTATCAGGTTAGTGGTTAAGAAAATAAAACCAAATTGCATCTGTGTGTATTGTAATGCAAAGTGTGAACACCACTACCAAGCAAAGAGTTGACTAGGACAAAAGGTGGTATCCCTGCTGTAGATACCTATTGAGATAGTTGTATAAAGTAAAAAAAAACAAAAAAAAAACAAAAACAGCAGTAGACTAGCAACCTTTGTGGCATGATTATGGTGCTGAAGCAAGAATCCCCTTACAAGAAGGGGTTCCTCTCCACTAACTGAGATAATAATCTCTAGTAAAGTGGGTAAGTGTGGGGAAAATACTGTGTGTGTGGATGGTGAGTTGAGGGAAAATCATAACCAAAAATTAGTCTGTAAAATGAGGAAGAGAAATTCACAAAGCAAACTCTCAACCTCACAGTGGAGTTAGCAAAAACAAAACAAACTCTGTGTGAAAATAAAAAACTTTAATTTCAGAAACAGCCAGATAGCACATGTATAAGAAACTAAATCAAGTAAGAGGGATAAACAAATATCTGAACATGAAAATTATTCGTTCTTAAAAAATAAGAATAATAAGAAACAATCCCTACACAAACCCTTCGTTCTTAAAAACAGGAAAGGGCAGTTCCAAAACCCAAAGAAATCCCATGCAAAATGAAACACAGGTGTATTAAATGAGGCAAATCTAAACAACTCAAAGGGAAAGAAAAGCTGACTGCGACACCATTAGGCTCGTAAATGGCTGCGAATCTTCAGGGGTAGAGCGCAACCGAGCAAGGGGGTTTCTAGTCCAGCGCTGGACCTCTACCCGACCCCCTTGTGCCGAGTCAAGAAAGGAAAAAGAAAGGAACAAACGGAAAACCAGGAGAAAACAACACCAAAACCATGGACAGACTAACACGACTAAAACTGCAAAACCAATCAAGCAAAACTGGGACTGATAACATGAACCAAGGACACACTTACCAGATGTATAACATGATTACTGAAGCAAAATTATAGTTCAAAATAAAGAAAAATGGATACCTGGTTACTTACATGGAAGAAAAAGCTGGCACAAATGTCCCTACTCACCAAACATTTGCAAAGTCTCCAGCAAACGTCAGCTGTGCTTACGACAAAAGAATTCAAATGTGGCCCAAACTGCACACATGGCCTGGGCACTAGATATGAGAAGGAGTCGATCTGGGAACCAGCATGACAGGGAAAATGCCCAATGCAGTAAAGTACTACTACGAAATGGGGATTAGGAAGCTAAAAAAGGGGCAGATTGACCCAGAAAAACATGGAGGGCCCAAGTGAGATTGCGTTGCTATTGATTCAGGGTGTACTGCAGGAGTATAATCACTCGTTCTTCTGAATGGTTCCAGAAAAAAACCCATCAGGTGTATAGATCATTCGTTCTTTTGGATGGATCCAGGAAAAAATCCCATCAGGTGTATAAATCATTCGTTCTTTTGGATGGATCTAGGGAAAAGTCTCATCAGGTGTATAAATCATTCGTTCTTTTGGATGGATCCAGGGAAAAATCCCATCAGGTGTATAAAGCATTCGTTCTTTTGGGTGTTTCCAGGAAAAATCCTGTGAGGTGTCAATTGACACAAACTGAAAATAACTGAAATATCCATATCCAAACAAATAAATAAATAAATAAACGTTTTATAATGTAAGAAATACCTTTGGAAATAACGAGTTCAGAACCTGCGGGATCAAAATAATAATAATAATAATAATAATAATAATAATAATAATAATAATAATAATAATAATAAAGCTGTTTCTAAGTTAGTATCAGGTTAGTGGTTAAGAAAATAAAACCAAATTGCATCTGTGTGTATTGTAATGCAAAGTGTGAACACCACTACCAAGCAAAGAGTTGACTAGGACAAAAGGTGGTATCCCTGCTGTAGATACCTATTGAGATAGTTGTATAAAGTAAAAAAAAACAAAAAAAAAACAAAAACAGCAGTAGACTAGCAACCTTTGTGGCATGATTATGGTGCTGAAGCAAGAATCCCCTTACAAGAAGGGGTTCCTCTCCACTAACTGAGATAATAATCTCTAGTAAAGTGGGTAAGTGTGGGGAAAATACTGTGTGTGTGGATGGTGAGTTGAGGGAAAATCATAACCAAAAATTAGTCTGTAAAATGAGGAAGAGAAATTCACAAAGCAAACTCTCAACCTCACAGTGGAGTTAGCAAAAACAAAACAAACTCTGTGTGAAAATAAAAAACTTTAATTTCAGAAACAGCCAGATAGCACATGTATAAGAAACTAAATCAAGTAAGAGGGATAAACAAATATCTGAACATGAAAATTATTCGTTCTTAAAAAATAAGAATAATAAGAAACAATCCCTACACAAACCCTTCGTTCTTAAAAACAGGAAAGGGCAGTTCCAAAACCCAAAGAAATCCCATGCAAAATGAAACACAGGTGTATTAAATGAGACTCAAAGGGAAAGAAAAGCTGACTGCGACACCATTAGGCTCGTAAATGGCTGCGAATCTTCAGGGGTAGAGCGCAACCGAGCAAGGGGGTTTCTAGTCCAGCGCTGGACCTCTACCCGACCCCCTTGTGCCGAGTCAAGAAAGGAAAAAGAAAGGAACAAACGGAAAACCAGGAGAAAACAACACCAAAACCATGGACAGACTAACACGACTAAAACTGCAAAACCAATCAAGCAAAACTGGGACTGATAACATGAACCAAGGACACACTTACCAGATGTATAACATGATTACTGAAGCAAAATTATAGTTCAAAATAAAGAAAAATGGATACCTGGTTACTTACATGGAAGAAAAAGCTGGCACAAATGTCCCTACTCACCAAACATTTGCAAAGTCTCCAGCAAACGTCAGCTGTGCTTACGACAAAAGAATTCAAATGTGGCCCAAACTGCACACATGGCCTGGGCACTAGATATGAGAAGGAGTCGATCTGGGAACCAGCATGACAGGGAAAATGCCCAATGCAGTAAAGTACTACTACGAAATGGGGATTAGGAAGCTAAAAAAGGGGCAGATTGACCCAGAAAAACATGGAGGGCCCAAGTGAGATTGCGTTGCTATTGATTCAGGGTGTACTGCAGGAGTATAATCACTCGTTCTTCTGAATGGTTCCAGAAAAAAACCCATCAGGTGTATAGATCATTCGTTCTTTTGGATGGATCCAGGAAAAAATCCCATCAGGTGTATAAATCATTCGTTCTTTTGGATGGATCTAGGGAAAAGTCTCATCAGGTGTATAAATCATTCGTTCTTTTGGATGGATCCAGGGAAAAATCCCATCAGGTGTATAAAGCATTCGTTCTTTTGGGTGTTTCCAGGAAAAATCCTGTGAGGTGTCAATTGACACAAACTGAAAATAACTGAAATATCCATATCCAAACAAATAAATAAATAAATAAACGTTTTATAATGTAAGAAATACCTTTGGAAATAACGAGTTCAGAACCTGCGGGATCAAAATAATAATAATAATAATAATAATAATAATAATAATAATAATAATAATAATAATAATAAAGCTGTTTCTAAGTTAGTATCAGGTTAGTGGTTAAGAAAATAAAACCAAATTGCATCTGTGTGTATTGTAATGCAAAGTGTGAACACCACTACCAAGCAAAGAGTTGACTAGGACAAAAGGTGGTATCCCTGCTGTAGATACCTATTGAGATAGTTGTATAAAGTAAAAAAAAACAAAAAAAAAACAAAAACAGCAGTAGACTAGCAACCTTTGTGGCATGATTATGGTGCTGAAGCAAGAATCCCCTTACAAGAAGGGGTTCCTCTCCACTAACTGAGATAATAATCTCTAGTAAAGTGGGTAAGTGTGGGGAAAATACTGTGTGTGTGGATGGTGAGTTGAGGGAAAATCATAACCAAAAATTAGTCTGTAAAATGAGGAAGAGAAATTCACAAAGCAAACTCTCAACCTCACAGTGGAGTTAGCAAAAACAAAACAAACTCTGTGTGAAAATAAAAAACTTTAATTTCAGAAACAGCCAGATAGCACATGTATAAGAAACTAAATCAAGTAAGAGGGATAAACAAATATCTGAACATGAAAATTATTCGTTCTTAAAAAATAAGAATAATAAGAAACAATCCCTACACAAACCCTTCGTTCTTAAAAACAGGAAAGGGCAGTTCCAAAACCCAAAGAAATCCCATGCAAAATGAAACACAGGTGTATTAAATGAGGCAAATCTAAACAACTCAAAGGGAAAGAAAAGCTGACTGCGACACCATTAGGCTCGTAAATGGCTGCGAATCTTCAGGGGTAGAGCGCAACCGAGCAAGGGGGTTTCTAGTCCAGCGCTGGACCTCTACCCGACCCCCTTGTGCCGAGTCAAGAAAGGAAAAAGAAAGGAACAAACGGAAAACCAGGAGAAAACAACACCAAAACCATGGACAGACTAACACGACTAAAACTGCAAAACCAATCAAGCAAAACTGGGACTGATAACATGAACCAAGGACACACTTACCAGATGTATAACATGATTACTGAAGCAAAATTATAGTTCAAAATAAAGAAAAATGGATACCTGGTTACTTACATGGAAGAAAAAGCTGGCACAAATGTCCCTACTCACCAAACATTTGCAAAGTCTCCAGCAAACGTCAGCTGTGCTTACGACAAAAGAATTCAAATGTGGCCCAAACTGCACACATGGCCTGGGCACTAGATATGAGAAGGAGTCGATCTGGGAACCAGCATGACAGGGAAAATGCCCAATGCAGTAAAGTACTACTACGAAATGGGGATTAGGAAGCTAAAAAAGGGGCAGATTGACCCAGAAAAACATGGAGGGCCCAAGTGAGATTGCGTTGCTATTGATTCAGGGTGTACTGCAGGAGTATAATCACTCGTTCTTCTGAATGGTTCCAGAAAAAAACCCATCAGGTGTATAGATCATTCGTTCTTTTGGATGGATCCAGGAAAAAATCCCATCAGGTGTATAAATCATTCGTTCTTTTGGATGGATCTAGGGAAAAGTCTCATCAGGTGTATAAATCATTCGTTCTTTTGGATGGATCCAGGGAAAAATCCCATCAGGTGTATAAAGCATTCGTTCTTTTGGGTGTTTCCAGGAAAAATCCTGTGAGGTGTCAATTGACACAAACTGAAAATAACTGAAATATCCATATCCAAACAAATAAATAAATAAATAAACGTTTTATAATGTAAGAAATACCTTTGGAAATAACGAGTTCAGAACCTGCGGGATCAAAATAATAATAATAATAATAATAATAATAATAATAATAATAATAATAATAATAATAATAAAGCTGTTTCTAAGTTAGTATCAGGTTAGTGGTTAAGAAAATAAAACCAAATTGCATCTGTGTGTATTGTAATGCAAAGTGTGAACACCACTACCAAGCAAAGAGTTGACTAGGACAAAAGGTGGTATCCCTGCTGTAGATACCTATTGAGATAGTTGTATAAAGTAAAAAAAAACAAAAACAGCAGTAGACTAGCAACCTTTGTGGCATGATTATGGTGCTGAAGCAAGAATCCCCTTACAAGAAGGGGTTCCTCTCCACTAACTGAGATAATAATCTCTAGTAAAGTGGGTAAGTGTGGGGAAAATACTGTGTGTGTGGATGGTGAGTTGAGGGAAAATCATAACCAAAAATTAGTCTGTAAAATGAGGAAGAGAAATTCACAAAGCAAACTCTCAACCTCACAGTGGAGTTAGCAAAAACAAAACAAACTCTGTGTGAAAATAAAAAACTTTAATTTCAGAAACAGCCAGATAGCACATGTATAAGAAACTAAATCAAGTAAGAGGGATAAACAAATATCTGAACATGAAAATTATTCGTTCTTAAAAAATAAGAATAATAAGAAACAATCCCTACACAAACCCTTCGTTCTTAAAAACAGGAAAGGGCAGTTCCAAAACCCAAAGAAATCCCATGCAAAATGAAACACAGGTGTATTAAATGAGGCAAATCTAAACAACTCAAAGGGAAAGAAAAGCTGACTGCGACACCATTAGGCTCGTAAATGGCTGCGAATCTTCAGGGGTAGAGCGCAACCGAGCAAGGGGGTTTCTAGTCCAGCGCTGGACCTCTACCCGACCCCCTTGTGCCGAGTCAAGAAAGGAAAAAGAAAGGAACAAACGGAAAACCAGGAGAAAACAACACCAAAACCATGGACAGACTAACACGACTAAAACTGCAAAACCAATCAAGCAAAACTGGGACTGATAACATGAACCAAGGACACACTTACCAGATGTATAACATGATTACTGAAGCAAAATTATAGTTCAAAATAAAGAAAAATGGATACCTGGTTACTTACATGGAAGAAAAAGCTGGCACAAATGTCCCTACTCACCAAACATTTGCAAAGTCTCCAGCAAACGTCAGCTGTGCTTACGACAAAAGAATTCAAATGTGGCCCAAACTGCACACATGGCCTGGGCACTAGATATGAGAAGGAGTCGATCTGGGAACCAGCATGACAGGGAAAATGCCCAATGCAGTAAAGTACTACTACGAAATGGGGATTAGGAAGCTAAAAAAGGGGCAGATTGACCCAGAAAAACATGGAGGGCCCAAGTGAGATTGCGTTGCTATTGATTCAGGGTGTACTGCAGGAGTATAATCACTCGTTCTTCTGAATGGTTCCAGAAAAAAACCCATCAGGTGTATAGATCATTCGTTCTTTTGGATGGATCCAGGAAAAAATCCCATCAGGTGTATAAATCATTCGTTCTTTTGGATGGATCTAGGGAAAAGTCTCATCAGGTGTATAAATCATTCGTTCTTTTGGATGGATCCAGGGAAAAATCCCATCAGGTGTATAAAGCATTCGTTCTTTTGGGTGTTTCCAGGAAAAATCCTGTGAGGTGTCAATTGACACAAACTGAAAATAACTGAAATATCCATATCCAAACAAATAAATAAATAAATAAACGTTTTATAATGTAAGAAATACCTTTGGAAATAACGAGTTCAGAACCTGCGGGATCAAAATAATAATAATAATAATAATAATAATAATAATAATAATAATAATAATAATAATAATAAAGCTGTTTCTAAGTTAGTATCAGGTTAGTGGTTAAGAAAATAAAACCAAATTGCATCTGTGTGTATTGTAATGCAAAGTGTGAACACCACTACCAAGCAAAGAGTTGACTAGGACAAAAGGTGGTATCCCTGCTGTAGATACCTATTGAGATAGTTGTATAAAGTAAAAAAAAACAAAAACAGCAGTAGACTAGCAACCTTTGTGGCATGATTATGGTGCTGAAGCAAGAATCCCCTTACAAGAAGGGGTTCCTCTCCACTAACTGAGATAATAATCTCTAGTAAAGTGGGTAAGTGTGGGGAAAATACTGTGTGTGTGGATGGTGAGTTGAGGGAAAATCATAACCAAAAATTAGTCTGTAAAATGAGGAAGAGAAATTCACAAAGCAAACTCTCAACCTCACAGTGGAGTTAGCAAAAACAAAACAAACTCTGTGTGAAAATAAAAAACTTTAATTTCAGAAACAGCCAGATAGCACATGTATAAGAAACTAAATCAAGTAAGAGGGATAAACAAATATCTGAACATGAAAATTATTCGTTCTTAAAAAATAAGAATAATAAGAAACAATCCCTACACAAACCCTTCGTTCTTAAAAACAGGAAAGGGCAGTTCCAAAACCCAAAGAAATCCCATGCAAAATGAAACACAGGTGTATTAAATGAGGCAAATCTAAACAACTCAAAGGGAAAGAAAAGCTGACTGCGACACCATTAGGCTCGTAAATGGCTGCGAATCTTCAGGGGTAGAGCGCAACCGAGCAAGGGGGTTTCTAGTCCAGCGCTGGACCTCTACCCGACCCCCTTGTGCCGAGTCAAGAAAGGAAAAAGAAAGGAACAAACGGAAAACCAGGAGAAAACAACACCAAAACCATGGACAGACTAACACGACTAAAACTGCAAAACCAATCAAGCAAAATTGGGACTGATAACATGAACCAAGGACACACTTACCAGATGTATAACATGATTACTGAAGCAAAATTATAGTTCAAAATAAAGAAAAATGGATACCTGGTTACTTACATGGAAGAAAAAGCTGGCACAAATGTCCCTACTCACCAAACATTTGCAAAGTCTCCAGCAAACGTCAGCTGTGCTTACGACAAAAGAATTCAAATGTGGCCCAAACTGCACACATGGCCTGGGCACTAGATATGAGAAGGAGTCGATCTGGGAACCAGCATGACAGGGA
>OX421452.1:32348980-32361480 GCA_949126865.1 Montipora capitata | reverse complement strand
TTTCTGTGGCAATCGCAGAAAAACTTCCCACGAAGAAAACTGTGTTGAGGTCTCCCCCTTTTCCAATAATGTCTTGAGGCAGTGTGGTCCAGTGGTTAGGGCGTTGGGTTTGCATGTGGCTGCTCCGGGTTCAAATCCCGTCATAACCTCTGGTTTGGATTTGTTTCCGGTTGTCCCGGATTCAACTCTACCATGCTTTGTAAATAGCCAACTGGTTGCCTCCCGCCAGTTGGGGTTCTTAATATGTTTCTGTTAAGTTTGCCAATTGTTACTTTCACCTTGTTAACAGTGGAGTACCTGTAAACTAGCTTGATAGCTAAGTGTACTTCCACTATAAAGAAAGCATTTACATTTACATTTATTCTTCATTCTCAAGTCTCCTCCGAGAGCTTTTCCACGATTACACGTATATAGCTTAGTTCTGCCAATACCTCTTAAGAATTTAACTTTTTACAAGCGAAAGTTGGCGGGGCAGAGACAAAAATTTGTATTCTGGCTTCACAGTAAGACGAACACGATCTTTCCATTTCTGGAACATATGTCAGTCATGTGACCAGTTTGTTGCAAAACTCCAACATGACAGCTGTTTCTTTGTTTCACTCCTCCAACATGGCCGCCGTGACGTCACTCGAAGCGAGTTTTCCCATAGTCCTCGTACCTTCGACCCTCCCACGGGTGTAGCACGTGTAAAGTAACGGGCTGGAACATTGTCATTGAAGAGCCAACAATTTAAGGCGGCGAAAGATGAGATACAAAAACCCTCAACTTGTCGCGCAACATTGTTTCGTTGCAAGTTTTGGTCGATGTTTCACGTTTTTCACCTTTTACGTGATCAACTTGACCCGCAACAAATGTTCACCAAAAACGTTTGTTGCGGGTTGAAGAAATGCAGGGCGCTGATTGGTTGATTTGCTAGTACACGAGCACATTTGTTGCGCAACAAGTTGTGAGCTTGATGAAAAACGAGCGACAAAGCTAAAATTTGTTGCTCAGAGTAGACCCGCGCTCTACTTTTCGCAACAACTTTCTTCAACCCGCAACAAATGTTTTTGTTGCGCGACAAGTTGATCACGCAAGGTGAAAAACGGGAGACATCGACCCAAACTTGCGACGAAACAATGTTGCGCGCCAAGTTTAGGGTTTTTTGTATCTCGTATTTCGCCGGCTTTAGGGCACTGATATTTATTGATAAACAAAAGAAGATAATCTCTCTTTGCGCTTGACCTCATGTGAATGTACGTAAGAACAGCCCCGCCTCCCCTCCGCCCACTAAATAACCAATCAGAAGTCGAATGTAGTAATTGCATTAAATAATTCGAGAAGAGCCCGCGTTTTAACTTTTATCCAACATGGCGTTGCGATTGACAAAATTACTTACCGGATGTTCGGCTTCTTTTCGTGTTTGTCCTCCTAAAAGGACAGGAGTTGAACGCATATCCTCTAAACTTTTGGTATGTGTTGTACTTTGACTTTTTTTCGCGCTTAAACAGACTGTAATGTTACCTTAAAATATATATGACAAGCTTAATGGCTATCGAAAGTTGCGCAGTCAATTGTGAAGAACTTATGTTCAGATCGATTGATTCTCGTTTTGTAAAGGTTTAGTTTTAGGGGCGGCGGTAGCTAATTGCTGTAGGGCGTAAAACTTCGTCAATTTGTTCTCCAATTCAAATGTTTTGTGACGAATGAAACTGTTGCCGGTAACAGGTGATTTGCAACCAATCTCTAGAGACACAGATGACAACGCCGCAATGTACAATTGCTGGTGGACGAACGAAAGGAGCTAATGATAGATCTTTTGTTTTCGTGCACCAACATGGAACCGATAACGTTACGCAAAAACCACTTATATGAATGGTAGAAGAACTAAACATTGGGCATTCTGTTGTACGTGTACAGTTTTATTATTTTACTAGGATTGAACTCTCGAAAAAAAATTATTTGAAGATTTGTAGATCATTGAAGTTGTCAACGCTACTTAACTGGCAACAAAAAAGTCTGTTTTCCTCAAAAGCTTGCTTCCTTTGCATGCTGAATTTTAATTAATTAACGATTTTAATGTTTTTGAAATTTGGCAAAGGATACGCTTTTCTGTGGTGACCCCCCGCCCTTACACACTCCTATTTTATTCTTGGAATACCAGTAAATGGTAAACGATTCTTGGCGTGACTCAAAGTGCTACTCCCTCCGCCCCCCCCCCCCCCCCCCCAAAAAGAAAAAACAAAACAAAAAACAAAACAACTGTTTATTTGTTACAAGTGATATTTTCTGTGTAATTAGATCCGGTGCCTGTCTGCAGATTCTGAGATTAAGGTAAGTATAAGATCTCTATTTGTGGATCCTTTAGTCCTAAATTAACCTTAAACCTCTAAGCAGAACTAGCATCTTGTTTCTTCCTTTCTCGTATGATTTGCATATAGGTCCCTACTTTATTATGTGTGCGTTACCTAAATTAGTTATGCATTTGTGCTTTTCTTTTGTGGAACAGTACATACACCCAAGCATAAGTGCGTTAAAAATTCGATTCACCTTCGTACAGAATTAAGTCTTGGTTACTTGAAAGATACAAAATTTATTTTGAAAATAAAGCTTCTTTTATTCACATAAGCAGTATTGCTTCATTTACGCCGTTTTTGATTGCCTGGTTGTGGGAATATTACACTCTTTGGGACAGTTCCGTGGTTAGCTTGAAGTCCGCACCTTGGCCAAAATACACCCAGTACGGAACTGTTTTCCAAAAAAATTCATGTTCTCCTAACAAACTTTTTTTCTTCTTCAAATATGTCCTTTATTAGATTGTTCTTAGCAAATATCTGAAAAAAATTCGGGGGTCACTGTGCTCGTTTGAGAGAAAAGGAGCATTTATTTCGCTATCGGGCTTAGTTTGAGGGAAATCTCTTGCGTTTTGTATGCGCACATGCTCATGTGCGCACGCTAATGACCCGAAAATCGTGCGCAGTAGGGATGCGCAATGCAATACTAAGGGATTACCTTAAATAACCGGACCGCCTTTGATACCAGTGCTTATTACACTGAACAGGTTATCCTGTATTATTATTATCATTATCATTATTATTATTATTATTATTATTATTATTGTTATTATTACTGTTATTATTATTGGTGATTTCACAAATCAGAGGCTAAGTTACATTTTGCATTTTCTCTTGGCTTTCATTGACTGAATACATGGCATGGCATGGTGATTACTTTGCCTTTGCAATATGCAAATATTTAGGTGATTCCTTTATCGTAATTGTTTCAGTTCACCACTTCTAATCACAACGAACCCTAAGAATGAAAAAAAAAAAAAAAAGATTTCAATTATTTTGGCAGCGGATAAAACAACACAGAACTAGAGATGAGAGAGTTTCTTTTCTGACTTGAGTGAAACCATTACTGTAACATGTATTGACCGGCTGACTGGTTTCTTACAGCAGCAGTTTATGCAGTTGCTTTTGCAAAATGTAAAATTAAGACTTGTGCTATAGTTGCAAAATACAGTGTTGTACACAGTGGTCATACATGGCAAAATCAAAATATGAAAAACATTCAAGAGCTATGATCAGCATGCTTCAAATACCTTAAAAATAATCTGTCTCCGATTTCCTGCTAGTCAAAGTAAGTCAGCTATTATAACGAAAGCATTTCAATTTTATCACAGTGTCTTCATTAGTTGAGAGACTGAATTAATTATTGGTCGCGTGATCTTAAACTACATGACCATTTTAGTGGAGGCTGTACAATATGTGAATCGACATGCAAGCCACAAGATACTATGACATCTCTCCCACTAATGAAAGCTAGGTTTACATAACATTTGCTAGAGAAAAATGGGGTGAAATAACATGACTGCATAGTACAAGTGAATGGTCTGAACTGAGTACCCCGGTACATAACGACTGTCCTGCCAAACCTGGTATGATAACATCATTCGGAACATCAACGGAGGCAGAGCACACATGAGTTCATTATATAACTAATTTTTTTTATAAATTAAAATAGCAGAATCATTGCTAAATGTTACTTCAGCGGAACAGAACAGAACTTAGTGTCACTTCAAACGAAATGTTTTCAGTCCTTAAATTTGGCTGGGACTCACGTCTGCCTCCCAGATCTCGTCACTTGGCTCCTTGGCTGGAGTGACATGCTCCCACCTCGAACGATGATTACTTCTGGTCTTAGTTTGGATGGACTTCCTAAAGTCTATGCTACCAACGTAGGGGTGACTGGATTGGGGACCTCCATTGAAGTTGTAGGTGTCACAGGGTTGCTATCCACCTTAGTCAGTGAATGTGGTTGGTTGTTTGATGAATGACTCTTGACCAAATACTATTTCTGAGATGTTTTGCGGAAAAGTAGGTACTGACTTGTCTTCCGTTCTGGGCACTGGTGGCCCCTCGCTAGTACCCTTTGGTCGCAGGTGCTCTCTTGTTCTTTGGTACAGTTTGCCATTCATTTCAACAATATATGTCCTTGGCTCTCTGTCTGGGTTTTTGCGGTTGAAAATCCTGCCCTGTTCCCAGCTGTGCTTTCTAGAGTTCCATATCTACACTGGTTCAGGGCTGTTAAGGACACGCTTGTTGCAGCTGGCTCTCTTATTGTAAAATTCTGCTTGCTTGGTTTGCTTCTGTAGGTTGGCTTCTTGATGAGCGTCGTTGGCAGGGTGCCTTGATTGGAGGGCGAGGTTACTACTCGGTAGTCGTGATCTGGGCTTCCGCCCATACAAGAGCTCATAGGGTGAAGGAAGGTGGTCATCCAGAGGAGTTATCCTCTTCATCCACAGGGCTGTTTCGGGGCACTGGTTATTCTCAGCTGCCTTCTTCCAAAGGGATTTTGTAGTACCAATGCACCGTTCAGCTAAACCGTTAGCTTGGTGGTGATATGGCGAACTATTATAAAAAGTTAAGGTGATGCCACTCTCTCCGCATTTCTTCTTGAACATCTCGCTGACAAATTATTGGCTCCCAAAATCAGCAGTTAGTGCAGAGGGTAGGCCATACTCACCAAATAAACTGGTAAAGTGGTTGGAAATGGTTGATGCTGAGGTATTGTTCAGGGGTCTGATATAGACGATTATCAGGTAATTTGCACCATTGAACTGAAAGATGTCTGATCCGAGCTTCTCCCATGGTCTTGTTGGAAGATCAGGTTGCATTGCTGGCAGCTTTGGTTGTGCTAGTTGATATTTGTTGGATAATTCGAGTCTTTCACCATTTGACGAATGTCAAATGAAAATCTCTGATGAACTGATGTGAAAGATCCTGTAATTTTTACTAGTCTTGAAGAGTTCCATGTATATTTCTTGCTTGTTTTTTCAAAAATATCCCACTTCTGACACCATGAAATGATATGTATTCGGGAATAGAAGGGAGTATGGCTGCGATGCTTGACTACATGTATGTAGTTTGCATCCAGACTTCCGCAGCCCTGGGATACCGCGCGGATACTATGACAGTGTGTGTGGGAACATTTCAAAAAGATGACATACAGGGAGTGTAGTGTTTGAAATCGAAATGAAACAACACAAAGTCAGTAATCCCAGCACAACAGCCTTTTTTTAATCAACAACAATGTCTCACTAAGGTTTCCCAGATGTAGGCTAGTTCCCAGTACACTACAGTGAGCACCATATTGCTCTACACCTTCATATAGTACACTTAGTCTAGTTCTAAGTTAACTTTTATTTGCATTATCTTACAGTATGAAAAGCTTGTTGTGGAACCAATAAAGATTCCAAAACCCAAACCAGATGTCAATTCATTAGTCTTTGGTGCAGAATTCACAGATCACATGCTCGTCGTCGAATGGAATGTTAACAGCGGTTGGAGTGATCCAAAGATTACTCCGTACCAGAACCTTTCCCTAGCTCCATCATGCTCAGTTTTGCATTATGGATTAGAGGTAAGTTATCTCAAATCTACTGCATGATCTGATTCAATGTTAACTCTTTTGTCTACATAACAAATCACACCCAGTTTAGACACAACAATCATTCTTTAATCAAAGATGCCATGTTTGTAATTCAAGGCATTTCACATTGCATGCATGTGTGTGCATACAAGACTGGAGAAAACCCTCTAAATTTATTGTTGACTTGGCTACAACAAAACGTGCTGATATAATTTTTGCCTCACTGTTGGTGATACATTAAATTTTGAAGGTATTAGTTGATTGACTTATGTATTATTACTTTCAGTTGGGTATTAAATCTGTTAATATAAGTCAAAAGCACATTTATAGTGATGAGTGTGGTATGCATATTCATGCAGATCCTCCCACGTATAATAAGACCAATGGGCATGCTTCCATTTGGCTTATAGCTCAGTGTTCTTGTATTTCCCACTTGCTTATCCCAAAAGCAAATACAACATAATCTTTTTTTACATTTTGTTGTTAATGAAATTATATTCCTGGCCCAGAAGGATAGAAAGGGCAGTTTAAAGTTATTCTAATTTTGGGTGATTGTCTTTTTAATGACAGTGTTTTGAAGGTATGAAGGCTTACCGTGGTGATGACAACAAAATTAGACTATTTCGTCCCATTGAAAACATGCGAAGATTGAACAGATCAGCTGACAGAGCTTGTTTACCTGTAAGCAGGTTTTCATTATTTATCATTTATTAGTGAGTGCCAATGTCAAAATGACAGTAGTCTGTAATCAGCTAAAAAGAATATCAGTCAGTATCAATAGCCAAACAAATAATGAATCCATGCATTGCCTGTGTTTACCCTTTATTATTATTATCATTATTATTATTATAGTTATTGTTATTGTTGTTGTTATTGTTGTTATAATAATTATTATTATTTTGTATAACTTTATATTTTTCATGGTTTTCCCCAAAAGCACCTAGTAGGCTCTTGGGGAGGCCTTTTGCAAGGCAGAAGACTTAAAGCAACAGTGCATACATGTTGCTTAGCTTATGCTTACATCATGTATGTATGTATGTATGTATGTATGTATGTATGTATGTATGTATGATAATGTATGTGGGGGTAACCACGCATTTTTCAGAGATAATTAAGCTTCAATTTGGAAAAGAACGCCATACATTGCTTTGTATTTTAAAGCTTTTTACAAATATTGTTGATTAACCTGTCTTCTGGATAGAATTGTGCTTACAGTACTTAATGGTCATTGTTTCTGTTAACTTGTCTCTTTTTTCCTATGTTAGTTATCCCTTGTTTTAACCCATTGACTCCTAGAAATGGGACTTAAGGACGGTGCCTACTAATTCAAGGGTATTTTTGCGTGGTTTACTGAATATGTGGGAAATGCAGATCCGAACAAGTGTTATCGAAACCCAAAAAGAAAATTGGGGCAAACCACGCATTTTTCAAAGATGATTAACCCATTGACCTAAAGGTGTGAAAGTTAATAGATTTTACTCTGTCTAGTGCCAGATGTCGATTTTGCTTGTCAATGGGGCAAGTTCAGGAGTCAGTGGGTTACTGAGAATTTTTTGCATGTAGCATAATTCGAGAAAAGTAAGAAAACCACGAGCACAAATGTTCATTTGTTTGTGTTAGTTAAGGGTTCTGAAGTGTTGGCACAGATGTGACAAGTGGACACTGAAGTCCCCTTTGAGGGCCTCTCTTTACAACTTAACTGTTGATTTCTTTGTCCTTTCTTTTTCATGATTGCAGGGTTTTGATGGAGAGGAATTTCTGAAGTGTCTGAAGCACCTCATTAGTATTGAAAAAGAATGGGTTCCGTACTCCAATAAGTGTTCACTTTACATCAGACCAACACTGATAGGAACAACAGTGAGTTTTGAATATATGTTTGACAATAAGCCAGAATACTGGAGGATAAAAATTTCTTTTTTTTTTATTTTTTATACATCAGCCTGCCCTTGGAGTAACTAGAGCCAGATCTGCCCTCTTATATGTGATTTTGTCACCTGTGGGACCGTACTTCAAGACTGGTACACTTAGCCCAGTTGCCCTCCTAGCTGATCCATCGTTTGTCAGAGCTTGGCCTGGCGGCTGTGGAGACTTCAAGATGGGAGGGTATATCTCAAAATTTGCTCTGAATTTTTTACTCTGTGATTTATAAAATTGCCTTGTAGGGTGCTAGCCCTAACTATATATAACCTTACCAAACATTGTATGAATAATTAACTAACAGCCAAAATGTGCAAATTTTTACTGGAGGTGTAGCCTGCGAACGCAGACGTATTTCCGGGAGAGAAACGACCACGGGAAATACGTCTGCATTCGCAGGCTACTAGAGATGTACAGTTGCTTTTCAAACAAAATGTTATTCGTCTTGGAAGAGAGGTTTATCGATAGCTTGATCCTTGTCACTTATTTATTTCAACAGTAATTATGGTCCCACCATTCTTGCCCAGCAGCATGCTGAAATGCAAGGGCTTCACCAGGTGCTTTGGCTCTTTGGAGAAGATCGGCAGGTTAGGGACTAGTTTTGTGAGACTTCCTGTGGTTTGCCACATGATTTTGCTTGCTGATTGGGGGCACTTTAAATGTTAATGGATTAACAACATGTTGGTCCCCTTAAGGGCCCACAGACAGATTTTTCACGCATTACTAAGGAAGTGAAATGTTACCTCTGGTAACTGACAACATCATATCATGAGCTGACAAGAAAACCCACTCACAAGCAAAAGTCACCACACAAACTGTTGTTTTCATCGAAGGTTTTTCCTCGCCCTTCCTCGTGCTCGTTCTCAGATCAACTGCACATGCGTAAACAAACTGACTTCCGGTTTGAGAAAAAAGCTAAATTTCCGGCGGTTTTAAATTGAATTAAATTTTTTTTTACATGGAACGTTTCAGCCCCAAGTACAAAATATAGCTAAGCATTGATTTTTTAAAATCATCTTTTTTGAAAAAGGTATGGGTATTTCAGTATCGTTTATGTCTTTAAAAAGAACATTTTTCAAAATAAAAAGAAAACCATGCTTGGCTGGATGCAAAAACGAATACAAATTATCAAACCATCGATTAAATACCCAAATTGCGTAGCACGGAGACAAATTTAGAGTTTTCTTTTATTGGTCACGTGACCATGGGCGTGGTATGATGACGTCATATTTAGGGTCATTGGCTTACAAAAGTTTGAAACTGACCAAAATAATGCCAACAACAATAATTATTGATTACAACACTTCACATTAGGATTAAATAATACAAGTCCAAACCAAAAATAGCATAGCTAATTGAGTTGGGTGGGAGCAAAAATAAATAACCTACTAATTTACAGACAATAATATTATGTTATCTTTCATTTAATTACAAATGACAAATGCAATTAAAGTAAAATTGTTGCAAACACAGGTACACAAGTAATAACCGGGGAAAAATAAATGAATAAAATTATCAGTTGCACAAAAATTATCACAAATAAAAGTAAACAGGTAAAAATGTAAGAAAAATACAAGGGCCACTGTTAAGGGCCATTTTGAGGGCCACTGGTTTTTCAGTGATTACTGTTGTATGTTACCCTCTATAAACAAAGTTGATTATTATTATTATTATTATTATTATTATTATTATTATCATCATCATCATAAAGAAGAAGGAACACAAATGTGATTGCAACAACAATAAAGTACAGAGAATGGAAATTAAAAGGAAAGGGGGTGCTTTAGGTGGGTTAATTAATTAAAAAAGATGACCAAAATCTTCAATATAAGCAAAAATGTCATTTAATCGCTCATTGAAAAACTATGTCCCATTGAAGATTTTGTCTTTAGCAGGCTGTCACTGAGTGAAAAGGCAGTGGTTAAAGGGCATTTGCAGTCTTTAAACCTGTACCGGTAATCTCTGCCTGACGAGTCAGATGCTCTACCTATTGAACTTCAGGAACTCCTACGGTGCCAAGTGGCTTATCTAGTTTCTTCTTAGACAAAGTCTCAGGAACATAGACAGAGTTTCCCACTGGTCTGTGGGCTGACTCCAGGGATTCTTGTAGCTTTACAAGTAGAGCATCTGACTGGTTTTATGCTTGAATCTTGCCAGTTTCAAATTGTATCAGCATTGCAACATTCTGTAAGGAAGAACAAACTAAATTTGCAAATCCTTGTGGTAGTACTGTTGTAGTAAAATTGATGCCATCATAAAAGTAGTGATTCATCTGTTTGTTATAGGTTACTGAGGTGGGAACCATGAACATATTTATGTTGTGGATTAATGACAAAGGAGGTTAGTGTCACAATGCACATGTAATGCAATAATAACGTTTGGCTTCAGTCAAGCCGCTCTCCAACATCCAGTTGTACTTAAGTTACAGAGCTCTTAAGTTATTTAGTGGATTGGGAGCAAATAATAAAATAAAATGTAATTGGAAGAAGAGAACCATGAATGACAAAGGATGTTGGTGTTACAATATTGCATCAAATCATGTAGTAGTGGTTTTTTTTTTTTACGAATATCATAACTAGACTCTTTGAAAAAGGTAATACTCAAGTCTGAGATATATGAAGTCCTTAGGTCATTCATAACAGCAGAGCATTTAGCTTGTAAAGAAAATTCCAATACCAACATTGCTCTTGTGGTCCCAGCTAGGATAATAACTGGTTGAAATGGATTGATAAGGACTTGTGTGAGTGTAGTTATTCAAGTTCAGTAAGACATTTGATGCTTTTTCTCTTGAAATCTTCTCTAACAAACTAAATTACAGGAAACAGGGAGATGTAGTCAATGGAATAACAGGAGGTTTCGTGAATGTCAACAAGAAGTCCCTGACGGGACAGTCCTGGGCCCGATATTGTTCTGTTTTGTGGTCAATGATCCGCAGTTGGCTAATCTAACAATGAATGAAGTTAAAAAGTGAAGCCTTGGGGGACAATTAACTAAATGACCTTAAACCTTTCCAAGACATACATGTAAGAAGTGCTTCTATGTCATAATACCACCATGCAAGCCTTATCCACTACCACCTCTTTATGGACTCAAGGGCTGACTGTGAGTTCGAGGAATCCATCCTTTTTGTTGTTATTTTTCATTTGTTTACTGATTCTTAGAAAAGGAGCTAATGACACCACCACTCAATGGTTTAATCCTCCCAGGAATTACAAGAAAGTCATTGCTTGAGTTGGCAAAAAACTGGGTAAGGGAGCAAATCAACATTTATTTTGATGATAATGATAATGAAAATGGACACATACATGTGCTAAATGATACTACATTTAATTAATATAATGTGGATTTTGATGAGATGTTGTCAAGTTTGTTTATATAAATGTCCAGGTGTTTTTCCACAGTAGTTTCGTATATGTTTCATTTGCAGGGAGAATTCAAAGTATCAGAAAAGGACTTTACCATGAAAGATGTCATTCGTGCAGCTGAGGAAAACAGGGTACTGGACAGGCTTGCATTTTCAACTCTGTATCGAACAGTTTCTTGAGCTTTTTCAAAGAGTATTGTTAAGTATTCTGAGACACAAGTGATGTTGAATTTGGGGAAAAGAGCAAAGGGACACTTCGTGACGCTTATTGAAATCGGCGTGCATCTAATTAAGGGCATCTTGTTCAATATACACTTAATGTGTGGTCCCAAGGGAAACAGTTAGTTTTGTTTTCCCGAGAGTCCTAAGTCCTGGTGTTTCCCGAGGAAACCAGATATTAAGTGCTTTGTTGTATATTTAGACTTTTCCCTCAACAATCGCAGCAAAACATCCCGAGCGGGCAACAACTGTGGAATTGTATCCCGATCAGGATACATTTGAATTTGATCAGGGGCATGTGACCAAGAATTAACCAATCACAGCGCTCGTTTTGTTGAGTGAAAGGCTAGGTATATAACAATTACTTATGATGTGATGCAACATTGTAACACCAACAGGTGCACAGCAATGTGAATTTATTTGTAAATATACTGTATTGTCTTATCCTGCAGATAAAGGAAATGTTTGGAGCGGGTACAGCCTGTGTAGTGAGTCCAGTCAACAGAATTCTTTATGAGGGTCAGGTATGACTGTTACCATTCTTTTAAAAAATTCAACTTAATTTGATGACCCCAGTCATCAGGATATAGCACAATGGGTCTCTCGAAGATTTACGGTTATACCGGTATTTAGTATTCAGCAATCAACAAGCCTTAAGAAAGTTTAATAGCTGTGGAAGTTAGCATTTCCGATTGGCAAGGTACACTTGCAGTCCCTGCGTCAGCATTGGTCTCTTGGTTAGCACTATTCCATGTAATGGTTGCATGGCAACTAGAAAGGGAACATCTGAAAAAACATTGCAGTTCCAGGCAGGAATCGATTTGCACGCCTCTGTGATCAAAGACAGATATGAACATATTTGATATAGCGGTTGCTTGGCAACTGGTAATGGAACAACTGGAGAACATTGCATAGTTCTAGGCAGGGAATCGATACAAGCTCTTTATCACCGGTCTGATGCTCATTAGCTACAAGAATTCATGATGAGCTTAACTAGGTTCCTGCATAGTGCCCCACTAGGATTTTGGACTCGACATTGTGAACGACGTGTAAGGACGATGAGATTGTGTTGAATGTACGCTGTGCA
>OX421452.1:32333980-32343980 GCA_949126865.1 Montipora capitata | reverse complement strand
ATTTCAGGGAAACCTTATAGGAAAGACATGGTTAAGGTATTGGATACCTTCTGAAATCTGGTCGGAAGCCTTTGTGTCTCCGCCCTTGTGGCTCATAAGAATTGAAAGTTGGTGATGAGGACTTATTTTGAAATTTCTAAAGAACTCAAAACCATCTAGATTTGTCTATAAGTAGTTAAACCTGGTTCACACATACGAAGCAAATGCAACTGAAGTTCACACGTCCAACGCAAACGCAAGGGAAGTGAGACACGCAAGCACAGTTCAAGTCTTCTTTCCAAGATGGTGGATGAGAATGAACCTACGTGTTTCTTTTACGTTGCGTTTGCGTTTCCGCGGTTCACACGTGTGAAATGCAAACCCAAGAAAATGGAAAATTTTCCTTTTCTGGTGTCTGCGCTTGCGTTTGCATAGAGGTAGTTCACACGTGTATTTCATTGTGTTTGCGTTTGCGTCGTACGTGCATGTGAACCAGGCTTTAGTATCACAAAAAAACGATCAACCAACCCCAAATGGAGAAAAATGGCACAAACTACACTGGATCAAGAAATTAATTGGAAAGTAGCCTACACTTTGGGATCTAAATGTACCAAGAGCTCAAAACTTTGTTTTTGATTTTAAATTCTTACATCGACGACCAGCGACCAACAGCTTTCTTCAAAAAATAGGACTTGGAGATAATGAGTTGTGCACCTTGTGTCAAAACGAAAAAGGAAGCCCGCTCCATTTGTTTTGGGACTGTACCAAAACTCGTTTCTTTAGGAATAATGTTTTTTCATGGATCATTGGAGGCCTGCAAAATTTTGACGGTAAAGAGAGTACTTTTCAGGCAGTTGAAAAGTTTTTACATTGTTTTGTATTGTAAAGTAAGTATTTGTGGTGTGTAAGGCTAATGTAACGTCAGCCTTTGTAACACATTAGTAAAAAGAAAGAAAAAAATGTAGATTATGAAAGATACTTCTTCCTAACTGAATTCGAGGGCAGTACTGTGTTCGTACCCGGGTCACAAGAGTTGAACTGAAAAAGCAAAAACATAAAAGTTTGAAACATAAAAACATAGAAGTTGAACAGTGAGAGGGCAAGGAGAAAGCCATGCTCCTGCTGGGTCAAAAAGGTGTAGTAAGATATTTAATTGTTATATCTTTTAGTTGTTATATCTTACAGTCGCGCGAGAAGACGCATCTTCAAATTAAGAGGGCCGTAATATATAGATTTAGCCAAGCCTAAAAGCGGGGCTCCCGGTTTATTTATTCTTACAATAAGTTAACCCGCCTTGCGCCTACGATCCAATCGAAACCCAGTACCTGGTCAGCGGTCAACTTTAAAAAAAGCTGACCTCGATGAGCTCTAAACCTGAGCCCGCGTGATACTGGCCACATTGGCATACATGGAGCAGTGGACGGTCATACGATCCCAAGGTGTTTTCGGTCATCACTTCTTTCCATCCCTCAAACTGACATTTCCCTTTTTATTCAACTTATACGACGTACAGTCTACTTTAGACTTCAAATCTACTTCAAAGAAACAATGATTTTAAACAACCTGAGAAGATTCACAATAGGCGAGGCAAAGAGTTGAACCCGGATCGATGGCTTCACCTTGCAGTTCCCGATATCCACTAGACTAACGAGACACTAAATTAGTGTGGACCGGTGTTTTCTCGCACAGATAGGTTACCATATTTCCTCACCCATGGTGCTCCGCTCCAATAGAATATGGCCCCATAAGTTGACCGATAACAAGAGCCCATACACTATCTGAAAAACATGTGATTATGGCCACTATACTACATGCCTTCGCGTTGTTTTACAGCCCACGTCGTCAGAAGCTGGGCCATGCTCGACCAATCGTAGTCAACCGTTTAAACGTTGACCACGTTCGGAGCTGGTTGATCAAATGACCAAATTATTTAGTTTAAATGGCTTTGCCCCACACAACGCGACCTAAGAACCCAGTTAGTAGTTCATGGTAGTTAAATAGGACTGTTTGTGTGGAGATGCACTGTGTGGATTGACCCAATAGTTCTTTTCTATTTGCACCACCAGACAAACCATCCGGGGCTCTCGTCTGTCTTTGATAAGTACAAACGATCCTTTTCTGTATCCGAGTGCTTGGGTTCAGGGCTTTGATTCAATACTCATAAATGGTACCCATTCCCAGAGACGGATTCTGTCGACATTTAGCCTACGCATGCGCAAGTATTTACTACCTCAATCATTATCGTACCTAGATGATTAAATGATAAAAGATCGCGACCTCCAGCTGATTTTCAATGAAAGAAATCTGCGAAACACGGACACAGTTCTGAGCAATCGCGGAAATTCGAAACGATAATAGTTGCCTACCGAGACGTTAGATTCCACTTCGCCTGCTCATCTTTCTGAACCAACCAATGGTGCATAGTTATTTTCGGAAGGCCCCCGGCTGTTTGAAGGAACTTGATGAGTTGCCATCTGACCGAATGAAATCGGGTCAATTCTACAAGATCAGGACATGATTTTATATGTTTTCTTGTGGAGGAGACAAGAGGAAAGAACGATTAATATTGAGAAGTATCTTGATGAGAAAACGTGGTTTCGTTTGTCATAGTGGACAACGAAAAGTCAAAAACCGGCATGGTTGAGAATTGAGACAAAGTTGGTTGCAGAAGATCCTGTTCAAAGGGTATTGGCATGTCCCGCTCCTGCTGGGTCAAGGTATTATTGTTAGTGTCTCTTTCCTGGGGTAAATGATACGGCGTGAAGCGTAAATGTTCCATCAGAAGTTGCTCTTCCATTTGAACTTGCTGAACATCTGGCTGTGTCTGTGAAGGAAATTGATTATTTACTAGCGGAGGAGAATACATGTAGCCGCGTTGCTGCCCAAATGGACCAGAGAGCTGTTGACTAGTTTGACCTTCATGCCGGGCTAGGGTTCGCTGCTCGCGGAAACTCTTCTGAACACAAATTTCTTCAAGGCGCTTAAGGCAAAGCTCATAGCTGACAGCCACAGTCTTCTCTGCACATGTCCCGGCGCATTCACGACGGATTTCTTCAAATTTCTTCAAAATTTTATCGGTAACGGAATATTCCTCTTCGATATCTTTTCTAGATTTTACCTCCCCCAGTTGTTCGAGTAGATCCCGTAATTCTCCTTCAATTCTTATTTGCTTTTGAATAGCCTGGAGTTCTTCATTTTGTTTGTTGATTGTACTTAAAAGTTCCGTGTACATTTTCGTCAAAAACGAGTGAACGTTCTGTTGTGCAGTTGACAAATTTACAGGAAAATGAAGTCGTTGTAGGAACTCTTGTAAATCAATCATATCATTACTTGTCAGTTTATCGATATCGCTGCATGTGCTCCGTGGTGAGGATGGGATGTTTTGACAGCCCTCCGAACAAAGACACGAATCAAATGAGGTTGCTGAAGTAACGGGACTAAACTCACTCGCTTTCGTCTCCGTTTCCACTTTTTTCTCATTTTCGACACCTGGCGACGACCTAACTGAAAACTCGATTGGGCAAGCAGAGGAAGTTGACCTTTCACCTGCATTTCTATGGCAGGCTCGAATGTGGGCGAATTTCTTCCGATCGGATGCTAAAATTTCGCGATGTTTCGCGCAAACTTCTTCGTAGGGTGCCACCCAAGAGAGGCAAGTTATCGCTTGAGGTTGAGAACTCCAGTCACTGTAATTCAAATGGTAAAGCGATCGAAGCCAGATCCACGACTGTCCTTTTGTAAAATGTCGGTAATAACATGTGGTTAATTTTCCTGTCAAGAGCAGAATTTCGTGGTATTCCGACAAATTTTCAAGGTCTTCGTGATGGCAGTACTCGTATAACGAATTTCCGATTAATTCTGAAGGGAAAAAACCAAGAACGAAAGCAACTCGTTTGTCCAGGTATTCATATTTTCCTGCAATACTTAGCCTTGCGGTAAATTTTGTTTCCGGACCATCCGAGCGAATGAAGGTAGTGTTTGACGGCACTCGATTCGAAGGTTTTGCCAATACAAGAATACGATGCGAATCTTCCAATTTTGAAACCTCGTCGAGTCGTAAATTTTTAAGAATTGCTCCACAACAGCTGATAGACTCGAAACCATTTACCTGCGCGTACGGGCCACGGCGAAAGTGACATGTAAACGGACTGACGCGTTGTGCATGCTGAGAATTACCGGAGCTGTCCCTCAAAGCAAACAATAACTTCTCGAAAATAAAATGATGTTGATAGTCAACAAAGTAAAAAATACTCCGCTTTAGAACTTGGCTCGGCAAAAGTCCAACGGCATTGAGTACATTATCTGAAACGTAAACAATGTCACTGTTACTGTCCACAGCAAAGACGAAAGTAGAAGACGATTCCTGGAACACGAAGGAAAACTCGTCATCCGTCATGAAAGCGGGTTTTACGTTTCGAAACGGTTCCATCGCAGTCCTCTCGTTTGCAAGTTGTTCTTGCTCGCGAAAATATTCTATAGTGATTCTCAAAATTGAACATTTTTGCGTGCTTTGCTTCGTATGACACCGATCAGCAATGCACAGCGCAAGTTCTTCGATCAAACCATTGAATCGGTTGCGGCGCTTTCTCTCCGTTTCATTGCGTCGTTTGATTTCGTCGCTTGCCATAAGTTGCTCGGATAAGCTTAGAGTTTTGTCCCGGTCCGCCTTGCCTGCACTCGCCACAGATTTTCCGAAAATCGAGACTAATGTATTCTCCTGCAACCCCAAACAATTTCTTATTTGATTGAAGATCAGGAACTTGTGATTGGTTCAATGGCGGCATTGTTCTGGACACCATTGTAAAGGGTGACAATAAACGAGTTGCCACAATATAGACTTCTACGTCAGGGCACGTCAGAAGTGGAGAGAGAAAACAACCGGGCGAAATGATTGCGTAGCACTCAGAATAACGGCGGAGTTGGAGACTACCAAAGCTCAGGCTTTCCAAAAATGATGCAAAATACCCGGTATGACACAAGCTTCAACATTTTTTGATCAACAAATGTTGCAGCTGTTGTTCAAAAAATGTTGAACAGTGTGTCACGCCATGTTGAATGTTGAAATATGCCATTCAACACGTTGAATGTTGTTGAACGAAAATAGAGACCAGCTCTATTCCGTTCAACACCTCTGTGCAACATTGTTCAACATGATGAAATGGTATATGAAATGAATCATATGAACTGCGGATATGAAATCAAGTGAAGCTATGATCTTCGCAGTTACGAACGCAATTTTTACAATTGCGTAGAGAAGCCTGAAAAATTCAGGACTTCAACGGAGTTTGAACCCGTGACCTCGCGATTCCGGTGCGACGCTCTAACCAACTGAGCTATGAAGCCACTGACGTTGGGAGTTGGTCATTTGTGGGTTGAACCCACACGGGTTCAAACCCCGTTGAAGTCCTGAAATTTTCAGGCTTCTCTACGCAATTGTAAAAATTGCGTTCGTAACTGCGAAGATCATAGCTTCACTTGATTGTTCAACATGTCGTAAATACTCTTTTTCTGTTTGGCCATCTCAGTTTTATCAGAAATAACATACAAACAGCGGTGACAAACATTAGCCGGATATAAACGCATCATTTGAAATTATAGCATGCCAAAAGTTTTGAAAATGTTTGCCAACTTTTTCAAAGGAGTGTGTGGGGTGTGAATGTCTTACACAATCAAAGCCATCCGTGGTCACTTTAGTGAACCAAATCTCCTGTGGCATTTAGAAACAAATTCACTATGTTTTCGTTGTTGCTCTTTGCTCCTTTTTTCTTTGATTTTGGTGTTTGGAAAGGGTTTTGATCGTGTGTTACCATGTCGAGGCGTGGCGGCCATCTAGCTGGAAGCGGACAAATAGTGATTCAGTCTCCTCAGGAAAGCAAAAGAAGAGCATTCAAAATACCAATAAAGCATCTACAATGAAGAGAAACTTTTTAAGACGTGAATTTATGAGTAATTCGACGTATAGTGTAATCGAAGCGCAAGCTCTTTCACTATTCCTGCTATTACCAAGGATCCAAGGCCATCTTCGTATTCATTTCTAGCGAATCGGTTAAATGTCAGAGACCACCACATCATCGTTTCTTGATAAAACATTTACTATCTTCGCTCTAAAATGTCTATTTGAATATTTTGAAGAAAAAGCTGCATTTTGATGAGAGGAACTGGATGCACTGGTTGTGTTTATTTGTTGCACGAATTATAAAACCGCAAGCGGTGAGTAAAACACTGCTGTCTTTTTTCGCTGCTTCACGTCTTTCGACTTCAAAGTCGTCTCTTGGAAGTAAATGCACGCTCTTTCAGCTTTGAAATGGCATGTTAATCTTGGTAATATGTCTGGTTTATCGCAGAAAAAAAAATATTTATGTGTGCGTGCTTTCAACCACCGACAGCGTTCCCGGTCACACTTCACTGAATTCAGCTGTCACGCAGAAAACACACTTGGCATCATATTCGTGTTCGACTCCGAATCATTGATAATTTTATAAATATGCATTTTAGTGCTTTTCTAAAGCCGTATTTAGTCTAGACAAAAAAATTAACGTCTGTTAAAATCTCCGTGTGAAAAATACTGCGCATGCCATCGCATAACACTGCCCTTTAAGAAACAGCTTTAAGGTGACGCAATGATAAAATTGCGAGACCTAAAAACAAAAAAAGTACGCCTCATTTTCTTGAATTCTTGGTTAGGCAACGGTTTAAATTTCATTTGGCGTCAGTTGATCTTTTGCCACCCGCGAGAAAGAATTTCTTATCACGAGATCAACATTTTTCAAACCGCAGAACGATTTCAACGGTGCGTGAAGCGGTTTGAAAAAAGTTATTTGAAAGGAGGCTGAGATCAATAGTATTGGTGATTTTTTTCATTACTTTCCGCCTAATTTTTTCGGCTCTGGCAACCCAATTTCACAAACGACATGCCGCAAAGGAAATGCTCAGATTCTCATGACACCAAAGCTTTTTATGCACTCCTTTAGTAATAACTAACGAACGATTGCAATCAATAACTGTATCCCAGCTAAACGTCACTAAGCGTCTTGGTGAACGTGGTAGCGGTCTGTGAGTTACCGCATGCGCAGTGTAATGTTCGTTTTAAAATGGCGGCCAAAAAGCTATTATAACATGAAAGCTTTGCCGAAAAAAGTGAGTTTGGTGCTTCGTCTGCCCGCGTTATTTACCGAAATATGCGTTGGCTTTCTCGTAAGACAACTTTGAAGAAAGTCATTGGTTTAAGATGCCGTTCGTTTTCCCATTGGAAAGGTGAGGTCAGTGTAGGCTGGATATGTCAATATGATAATCACCCGATTGTAAGCTTACGTATAATGGTATTCATGTTGAATTGCGAGTGAAAAGCAAAAGCTACAGGTTTCGTAAGATCGAGAGTGAGTAAAGTGACTGACACTGCATTTTGCGATAAATTGTAAGGTTGTAATTATGTATGCAGTATAAATTAAGGGTTTTGCTAAAAGCAGGCCCGCGGCCCACGGCCAGCGGCCCACGGCCCGCGACGGCCCGGCGGCCCGGTGGCCCGGAGGCCCACACAGTTTTGTTGTCCAGCGGTAAATCCACGCACATGCACAGATTTTCATCGGGTTTGGGCGCGCAAATGAAAGACGGTGAGTTTGAATTCGTTTATCATTTTAATAATCATTTCAATCTTTTCTTTCGTTGCATGTTGCCAAGTGAAAAACGTTGCCATTCTTTGTTGTTTTCGTCTGTTTACAACAACAAACAGAAACAAGGATTCAAATGATTAAAATACTAAACGAATTCAAACTCACCGTCGTCCATTTTGCACGCCCAAACCCTATGCAGATCTGTGCATACACGTGGATTTACCGCTAGACAAAACAAACTGTGGAAAATCAGGACTGGGCTACCGGGCCTCCGGGCCTACGGGCTGCCGGGCCGCCGGGCCGTCGCGGGCCGTGGGCCGCGGGCCGCTGGGCCTTCGGGCCGCCGGGCCGCTGGGCCGCGGGCCTGCTTTTAGCAAAACCCATAAATTAATTATGCATTCGTGCTATTGTTTTGTGAACAATTAGCCAGTATCAAAAATACCATAATAGTCTTTGTTTGTCCCTCCAAAATTTTGCATAAACATTCTTTCCAGTTTCTCTTGGGAGCATTGTAAGTCCCAAGAGAAAACAAAAGCAATGCTTATGCAAAATTTTGGAGGGACAAACAAAGACTATTATGGTATTTTTGGTACTGGCTAATACGTTTTTCACTCACATGATCAGTAACCTTGTTTTTCCACTGAAACAAAAGAAAACGTTTGCATGATAATAGAAGTCAATTCTCGGAGGATTAGTTGGGTACAACAGCATGGCCGCCATTCCATTGTTTAAGAACACCAACATGGCTGTCGTGACCTCTTGTGAAAACACTATATACCCGAGGGTATTGGATATATACGTGGCTAACTTGTACTTACGGGGTGAAGAAAAATGGATCTCATTTCTCTCTCCCTCTCTCTCTTTCTTCTTTGCCCACATCGCTCACACTGCGTTTGCTCCTTTTTGTCCCAGCTTTCCTCTTTCTATTCCTTTGTCCTTTCTTTCTATTACAGATCCCGCGCTGCTTTTTCTGACATTTTATGTGTGTCACCAGTAGCTTGCCTTGAACTCCAATCCACTGTAAACCTCTGGATTACTTGTCCCTGTTCTAGACCTCTGAGCTAACATGTCAATTAATAACTTAGACCTGTTCAAAGGTTCAGTGTTTAACTGGCCAATCAAAATTGAGCAAGTATAACCTGGTCCATTCAAATATTGTGAGTTTGGACTGTCTGTGGATGGGGAAGTCAAAGGTTAAAAAAAGACACGTTTAATGTCAGACAAGATGATGGGATTAGTTTATGTGGCAATGATGAACAGAGTTATGTTGTGTTTTAACTGCTCCATGCCCTTCAGCATCATTGAAGTCAAAGTTAATTAACCTATGTCAGTGCTAAGTGTTATTAACAATGTAAACTTTAAAGTTGTGTATTGGTTGTCTTCCTTGGTATTGATTTCTTTTGTCAATGGATTACTAACGTTTTTATTCTGCAGCTTTATCACTCACATCTCACGAAGGCATCCGGGATTTTAAATACAACTCTGCATTGCATTTTATGAATCATTAAATGATAACAAATTTTGTAATTCAGTGTGTTATTTTGATTTTCTCAGGTCTCTGTGTATAGATCTTTATCTCACAATCCCTTTGAAAACTTGGCTTTTGAAGATTGGTATGTAGATTTCCAGTGACCAGTATATCATAATGATAATTTTTAAAACCAAATATTGTAAACATTATCAGAAGCTCATTACCTTTTTTTTTTTTAACTCTGGTTCAGAGCTGGGGTTTTTGAGTTTGAAAATTTACGTATTTGGATGTAACATAGCTTGTGCATTTTCCTGTGCATGCAGCTTCAATCTTAATTTGCCCGTATTTAGGCATAAAATTGGTGTCCTAAAATCCCCAGCTTTGTTCTAAGGAAAAGAGTTCCATGTAACACGCTTCAAAGTCATGTTCTTGTGACATTATAAACTTAATGTTAACCCATCGACTCCCGGGGGTTCCCCATTGACGAGTAAAATCATCTGGCGTTAGACGGAGTAAAATCGTCTGGCGTTAGGCAGAGTAAAGTACTAAGTCTGCCCGGTTTCGGCCGGTTTGGATGTCAATGGGTTAATAATGTTAACATAAATATTAATATTTTTGTATTTTATCTAAAATAATATGTAATGTAAGTTTGTATGGTATCTAAGATAATAATATTCTTGACTTTGTGATTAGTACAACCAGCAAGGATATGGCATTAAAACTCTGCAGGCCTCTGCTAGAGGATCAGAGTGGTCCCCACGACTGTAGAGGCCTGAATTCCTCCAAACACATCTGGGAGTCCCAAGATCTTTCGAAAAAACCCTCCAACTGACCAGACACCACACCCACAAAAACCAACCACCAATGGCACAATCTTTGTTGACACTGGATACATCTTCCTGATTTCCTTTCCTAGAAGAGAGTATGGTGATTTTTGCAT
>OX421452.1:32326480-32328980 GCA_949126865.1 Montipora capitata | reverse complement strand
CTTACTTGCCACTGCTGGCAATAGCTGACCGCTAAAGCCTGACCTTTATTGTCATCTCAACGAAAAACACGTGATATAATACTAGATGCATTATATCTGCATGAACTCGGGCTTTTCTCTGACTTTCACATGAAAAACAAGGAGAAGGAAATACTGAGTTTACAATTGGTGACTAGATTACATACTTTATTATTTAGCTTAGAGTGATGGCAATGATTAGATCGTTATGTTCACTCATAAAATCAGCAGAAAATACTTGAGTTTAGATTGAGTTTAAACCACACACTAATTTATTGCAAAGAGAAGCGTTATATTCCCTATTGCCTTAATCTGGTCTATTTTGTGATGTTCTAAGAGTGTGTGACCAAGCTGCACAAGTATATATGGGCTAGGAGTGGTTTCATTATTAGTACCAACAGCCAAAGAAAATTGTGGGCTACTTTACTCAGAGATGCCAGATACTTTTTTCCGTGAATTGGAGTAATTAAAGACAGATTATTTGAAACCTAATTTACATTAATTTAGCAGTAGAGGACTTTTTCATCTAAACACGGGGATGGGGGAAGTTGGTAGAATTCGAGACAACTGTTGGGAATTCTCCCAACTCCCCAAGTGTTTAGATGAAGCTATGTAAACACAGAAAAAAGTTCTTTATTGCTTATATAAAATATTTCTCAAAAGTAATTCGACAAATAAGAAAAATGCTGTTTTTTTTGCCTCTTGATTGAAACAGATTTTCTTGATACATGCTCATATTTCCTGCCAGCCAATCAAAACGTGCGTCTGGCAATGTCGGATAACGTTTCAATTACTCCATGTCATCCTGAACAAATTTAAAGAAATAAACATACGTGTACCAATCAAAATTCAAGTGATGTCACAGCCATGTTTACATACTCTCATCTAAACACAGTTATTGATCAATGAGAGTACGCTTACCATCCTGGTTATTTTATAAAATTCATTTTGACAATGACAACGTGAGGTTCACTATTCAAACCAGCTACCAGCATGTGAGGGATTACTGGCAAGTTAAGTGTATTTTTATTACTTGGCTAGGAGTTGAGTCCACGACCACAGCAAACACCCGCATATAAGAACCTAGAATTTAAGAACCTGTTTGGCTATAAATTTCATTTTAGACCATCCTTACAGAAGAACCAGGTTAGCCTAAAAAATTAAACAGGTTCTTATTTAGAAAATGACCTTGAAATTTCAGGCAACTGGATCAAATAGGCCAGTTTCGTATTCTAATGGTTGGACTGGATCTATCATGAAATGGAGGCTAATGCAGGCAAATTAATTTGCATTTGAAAAGATTTGCCCTCATTAGCCTCCATTTCATGCTAGATCCAGTCCAGCCGTGAGAATTCGAAAACGGTCATTGCACTGTAACCCTTTGACAGCCGAGGGCTTCCCCATTGATGAGTAAAATTGTCTCGCTTTCTGTAAGAAGTGTCAATGGCATTTATGGTGGTGAAAGGTTTAAACTGCACAGATCTTGTGAAAAATTTATTTTTCATGGTAATGAATATAGAGGTATCAGCAGATGTGCTCATCAGATGAAATCAGTCATACCATATCATAGAGTAGATATAATTATTTTGTGGAAATAAGAACCAATTTAAGAAACTAGACTAAAACTACAGTAACTGTAAATAGCATTTTTATGAGAACCCAATTTGCTGGCTAATAGCCTAAATTGGAAAAATCTAGGTTCTTATATGGGGGTGTTTACTGTACCTGCAAACTAATCTGAACTAATTTTGGTTTGACATTTTTATGTCTCTGCTATAGTCTCTTCTTTTTCTATTTTCAGATTGTGATAGGACGACATCAGGTAATACCTTTGTTGACGGTTGAAATGCAATCACAAGTAAAGACCAGCTACAGTGTATCTCGCAGCAGATTGTTATATTTGTGGGTTTCAATAATAATATTATTTTTGAGCTCCTGCCACAGTGCTCCCAATTGATGGGCAGCAGGTAAAGTGAAAAGCAGGGGCTGACAGACCAGTTGAGCCGAGATACTTTGACACCACTAGTCACTGGATGCTATCAAAAACCCTTAACAGCAGGCTGTTAAGAGGCTTTGATGGCATCATAATGGAAGTCCTGGCAGCAATCCTGTTGGCCCTAATCATCCACAGCTGGTTTAAATAATAATATTACGGTTACCAACATATTTTATGACAGTCCAATATGGCTGAGACATGATTCATAAGATTCACCTTACTTTGCATAAACATTAGAGAGCTACTCTTTAAAGCTAAGAACTTGATCTATTGCTATGTGGTAAGGGTTCTTGTTAAGATTGGGTAGCAATTTTTGCTTACAGCTGGTTTCCTTTGACTACCCTGGATTAACCTGTAGATCATTTACGACACAAACCAAACACCTCTAAACCATGCCTATGGTCTAGTAGGGTTCCTGAGTCTTTCAAACGAGCTAGCTCTCATACAATCCATAATCATTGTGTCCTTTCTTTAGAATCCATGGGC
>OX421452.1:32316480-32321480 GCA_949126865.1 Montipora capitata | reverse complement strand
GTTGCAGAATTTCTGTGCATTTCTTTGCCATGCTTCACAAAACAACCATGTGAAATCACCAAATTTTAGGTTTTTCACAGCAATGTGAGCATATAACAACATCAAGAACCATTCATTTTCTCTTTTTACTTTTAAAATTAAAACTGTTTGCACCCATCCAGTTACAGGATAGTTCACCCATATTGTACAAGATAAACAAGACAGAATAATTGTGAAACACTGTCTTGTAACGTGGGGAGGCGCAGTGGCCTCATGGTTAGAGTGCTTGACTTTGGATCGAGTGATCCGGGTTCGGGGCCTGGCCGGGGACATTGTGTTATGTTCTTGGGCAAGACACTTTACTCTCACGGTGCCTCTCTCCACCCAGGTGTATAAATGGGTACCAGCGTAATGCTGGGGGTAACCCTGCAATGGACTAGCATCCCATCCAGGGGGGAGTATAAATACTCCTAGTCACTTCATGCTATGGAAACCGGAGATAAGCGCCGGCCTGATGGGCCTTCTGGCTCATAAGCAGCGACTGTCTTGTAATAGCATTAAGTCGTATTTGAGCTAAGTTATATATTTGTGAATGAGCGACTTTGTTGATGTTCCCATTGTCATTCTTTAAACTCCCTAATAACATGGGTTGGAAGAAACTGTTGTGACAATCTTTAGGTGAAGAGCTTTCACTTCCTACCTTTCACTACTGAACTGGCCCTGGCCCATCGACGAGTAAAATGAGATCTGCAAGTGTCACTGTTCGGAAGAAATAGGTTAACAAACAACATGAATTCTGGGAGCCTGTGAATAGAAGAGCTTCCTGCATTTATGAATTTCTCATTTTCTCAATGCAAGTGATGTGTGAATCCCTAGTTTTTAGTTTTGGACAACGGGACAGAGAATTTATTCTGACAGGCCCTTACCGTTTTCTACTTTTTTAGGACTGGCAGTGGATTTATGGTAAAACGCCACGATTTAGTGTCACTTTTTCAACCAACTTTTCATCTAAAAACATTACAGTAAGTGAGCACCTTTTGTGCCAATCCAATTTTTTTAGCTTGTAGTTTAGTTTTTTTCTTGTGCATGTATTTTGTTTGGGTATTTTACACTAGTTTAAAACTCTTTTGGCAATGAGAAAATGATTCAGTTGTCTTGCTATTTTTTGTTGCAGTCTGTGAGAATGATGTCCTATCATGGTTTACTGGAGAACATTGAGATTCACTGTGATGACAAGGAAATTCGGGAACTCTTCACAGATCTTGTTGGTGGATTGAAAGGTACTACAGAAGAGGTCATGTTGTAAAAAAGCCATCACCAACACCAGAAAAGCCACCCTTACCTACCTCCACTCTACAATACTGACATTTATATTTTAGATTCTTATCATATCATTCTTTTTGGTGTTGTTTTACATTTCTTTTTCCAAGTGTATTTACTGTACCTGCAAGAAAAACCTCTTCCACAAAATGATGTCTTTTACGTTCGCGTGTGTGAGATCCTTACCTACAAATTGTTAGCTAAGGAGCTTTACACACATCACTTCTGTGTGATTGGCTGTGATTTCCTGTGCTGTGTAGTTTGACTGAAAAGTAAGTTGTAATTTGGCCAATCACAGAGAAGTGATTTGCTTTGAGTTACTGACAGTCATTTCTATAATGGTACAAGAATCGTTTCTCATGGAAAAAGTTAAACAGCAGCATTAAACACAGCGGTAAAAAGACATGTATGCAAAACAAAAATCTGTTCAGAGGAATAATTTTGAAACAGTTTCTTAACTATAATTATAATTATTACTATTTTGTAGCTCTAATTTGTTTGATTTTCTTTTTATCAGGTGCAAGATTTGAAAGTGGTGATATTGAGAGGGCACTGGAGAACTACATCAACAAAACCTCGCTCACAGCTCTAGATAGGAATCTATGTTATCAGTTTATGGAATGGCTTGTGAGTGTTTTATGACTTGGGAATAAAAGAAGTGTGGTTATAAAACGGTTGTAAAGTGTGAATGTATGTCGTATATTTTTTGCCTGCGGGTAATCCCATTGCAGGTATATCTTTATCCAGGCTACCAATATCACCTTGATGACCATTTCACCTGTGAACTGGCAACACTGATGAGTAAAATCTTTTAAGTGTGACTCTTAGTGGGGAAAGGGTTACAGTGAGCTACGTCACGTTAAGTATTCAAATGTGTGTGCCAGTTTTGAACTTTGCCATGGAAATTTCCTTGATATAAATTCGCAAATCGTTAGCTATGAACTTTCGTTTTATTATGAAATAAACGTTGTTTGAAAAGTTAAAGCTGTTTCAAGCGTTTGATGAAATATTATTTTTTTGTTCCAACTTTCGCAATCCCATTATAATCTCGGAAGCTCCAAGGAGGAATTTGGATTTTAATTTCCAAAAGATCTGGAAAGAAGCAGGCTAACAACAATTTTTAAAAAAGTGACGACACATTTGAAATTAAATTTGCAAGACATGTTTCGGTCGTGCAACGACCATCTTCAGTTGAAAGTAGAATTAATTTGAAGTTACATTTGAATTTTTTATATGCTAAACAAAGATAAATAACAACGTGAAATAAATAGGGAATCTAACAAAATAGCCAAAGATAACAAAAAAAGAGTGTACAATGGAACATGTTGATTAGAACGAGAGAGTTAAATTAACGTGATATAATTGCTTATTTAAAGAAGGTTGCTCCCAGGAAATATGCAACGCTTCTTTTATCTTGACCTGGAATTTTGTGGTCGCACGGTCTATAACTTCAAAACATTCCGCAGAGCAGGAGTTACGGCATGCCTCGGATTGTTGAAGGTGTTTAAAGATATGTGAGGTCCTGTCCCTGTTTAAGTGTTCGCGAATGCGTGTCGAGAGGTGTCGGCTAGTTTCGCCGACATAGCAAGAATTACAGCTTGCACAGGTAAACTTGTAGACAACATTCGAACAGAGTTCAACAGGCACAGGGTCCTTTACACTAAACATGTTACGGATCTTGAAGGAAGAAAAGGCTAGCTTAACATCAAGATTGTTACAATAACGTTTAAGTAATTTACGTAATCTGTTTTGTGCTACAATAGAGAAGGGCCCAACATAAGGTAATTTGAAAAAATGTGTAGGATTAGAGGGAGGACTAGCAGGTGTGTTCGAAAGGGTCTGAGTTTTTGTAATATACTGCTTAATGACTCGCTCAACGATGACTGGGGAAAAGGTTTTTACGTAAGATTAATAACAATTTCTTGATATCCTCATGGAAGCCAACCCATGTGTTGTTGATCTTGTAAGTTCTGTCAACTAGAGTCCTGATTAAGCCAAGTTTGTAAGAGAATGGGGTAAAACTAAAATAATTAGTTAATAGACCGGTGAAAGTTTTCTTACGATAGACCCTGGTAATAGGAGAAAGAGGTTGACTGTTGTCAATCAGAACATCCAAAAAGGGGATTTTTTTATCCATCTATTTTTCCATGGTGAAACGTATGTTGGGATGTCTATCGTTGATGTAGTCAAAAAACAAAGTAGCGTCATGTTCAGTGTCAAATAGACAAAAAGTATCGTCAACATACTGTCGATAAAGTAAAATACTGGAGGCCTTGTAGTTTTCCAACCAGATCCTTTCATGGTGACCCATAAAAAGATTAGCCAACACCGGGGCAAGGGGAGAGCCCATTGCCACCCCATCAATTTGATCAAAAAACGAACCCTTAAACAGAAAATGTGTTTGAGCAGTGGCAAAATTAAAAAGATTTCTGAGTTCAGTTTTAGTTAGCTGGAGATCAGGGTTGCCCTTGGAGATGTAGTCAACTGCCAGGTTGACACACTCCTCCAAGGGTATGTTAGTAAACAAACTTTCGACATCAAAGGAAACCATGAACTTTCCCGATAAAGGCAATTAATTGATTTCACGAACAAAAGTAAAAGTGTCTAAAGCACAATATTCAGATGGGATATGAGGTTCCAAAAGAATGCATAAATACTTAGCCAGCTCATAGTTGTATGTTCCAATTGAAGAAACTATAGGACGGACGGAAACTCAGACCCTTTCGAACACACCTGCTAGTCCTCCCTCTAATCCTACACATTTTTTCAAATTACCTTATGTTGGGCCCTTCTCTATTGTAGCACAAAACAGATTACGTAAATTACTTAAACGTTATTGTAACAATCTTGATGTTAAGCTAGCCTTTTCTTCCTTCAAGATCCGTAACATGTTTAGTGTGAAGGACCCTGTGCCTGTTGAACTCTGTTCGAATGTTGTCTACAAGTTTACCTGTGCAAGCTGTAATTCTTGCTATGTCGGCGAAACTAGCCGACACCTCTCGACACGCATTCGCGAACACTTAAACAGGGACAGGACCTCACATATCTTTAAACACCTTCAACAATCCGAGGCATGCCGTAACTCCTGCTCTGCGGAATGTTTTGAAGTTATAGACCGTGCGACCACAAAATTTCAGGTCAAGATAAAAGAAGCGTTGCATATTTCCTGGGAGCAACCTTCTTTAAATAAGCAATTATATCACGTTAATTTAACTCTCTTGTTCTAATCAACATGTTCCATTGTACACTCTTTTTTTGTTATCTCTGGCTATTTTGTTAGATTCCCTATTTATTTCACGTTGTTATTTATCTTTGTTTAGCATATAAAAAATTCAAATGTAACTTCAAATTAATTTTACTTTCAACTGAAGATGGTCGTTGCACGACCGAAACATGTCTTGCAAATTTAATTTCAAATGTGTCGTCACTTTTTTAAAGATTTTAATTTCATACTGGTCACGGGTGCATACATGTAGCTTGACTGTGAAGGAGACAGTAGATACTGGTCATGCATCATGGCCATAGCTTGACTGTGAAGGAGACAGATACCGGTCATGTGTGCATAGCTCGTCTGTGAAGGAGACAGTAGATACCGGTCACGTGTGACATAGCTCGACTGTGAAGGAGACAATAGATACTGGTCATGCGTGCATAGCTCATCTGTGAAGGGGACAGTAGATACCGGTCATGCGTGACATAGC
>OX421452.1:32283980-32306480 GCA_949126865.1 Montipora capitata | reverse complement strand
GTGTTGAACTGGCGTTTCCTGATGGGTGTTCTTACTTGTGATGTTCCTAAAATGATAGATTGAAATCTGTCTGTCATTTAAATTACTAGCAGCCCTTTGGGATTTCCTTTAAAGTTTTACTGGTATATACGCTGCTGCATTTTGGAAAATACCCAAACCTATTCCAGGGTATTTCCGTAAATACCAATACACTTACAGTCAGTGGTAGACTTGATCACAAGTAGATTTCTTACTGCAGCAAGCGAAGGAGTGAGCAATGGAGTCGTGAGAATCCCCCCCCCCCCCCCCCCAACCGCAGACAACACCCACGCAAAAGGACTTTGCCACTTGCTAACAAACTTTGTCTTGACTAAATTATTTGAGCTAGTACTGGCCACTTTTACTGAAACTGATACCCTAATTTAACACTCATCTCTTTGAAACCAAGTCTTAAAATAAACTCTCTAAAATCCCACTGTAAGATGCAATAAGAATGAGAGAACTTTATCAACTGAGGTTGACAGATAGTGTACTCACTTGTTACAGTTTTAGCACAGACTACAAGCAGTCTCTCTTTTGCTGCTTAGTTAGTTGAGCACAAGAAGAAGACAAGCACAAGAAAAATATGGCACATGAAATCTGGATTAGAGGAGGAGTGAGCAAAAGGTTGAATCCAGATTTTGTGTGGCCATATTTTCTCGTGCCTGTCTTCTTGCGCTCGACTAAGCAGCAGAAGATGGACTGCTCGTACATGTAGTCTAGAGTACCCCATGTACCCCATGTAAACTGGTAGGCAGTAATGGAAGGGAAGGGAAGTAGTACCCTACGAAGGACTAGCAAGCTATCCAGGGGGAAATAGAAATATTTTGATCAGAGATGCTTCAAGCTGAAACTGGGAATGGTCTTGTTATTGTAAGCTTTTTGCTTATGACGAGTTACAATCCTTCACAAGTACAACTCATAACCTCACCCCTCCAGTGACAAATGTGTCTTCATCTGAAGATATTTACCAAACTACACTGTATACCCCAAACTATATCTCTCAATGAAGAATAATAATTCCAGAACACACCTATGCATGAAAACTGCAAGCTTTGTATCAATGACAGATCACCACTATCATTTCCTTCCTGACTCTGATCTGCCCAAGTCACTTCTCGTCCAGCTTCCACTATATCAATTACGCTGTTGTATTCCTCTGTCAAGTCTTGAGTAGCAAGGCCCACACCTTTTAAAAGGAAGAACTGCCTTTGGACCATGCTTAGCAACTTCACCAGTAACCTGAAATAGAGCACATCATTGCAAGTTAATTACAATAACACTCTTGGGTCACCTACAAGCTATTGTTCAGTAACATTATGCCAGAGCACTGTAATACGCCGAACCTATGATTTGCAAACCAAGGTTGGTTTCTTTTATGCCCCACAGAATTTTGCAGTATGTGAGCAGTGAGAGTGGGCCATTGGCTTATCGTCCTTACCCAAGAAGGGTACAAAGTCAGACAACTCACTACTACTACTCAATAACTACAACTACAACTACTACAACTACTGCTACTACTACCACCACCACCATCACCAAGAACAATAATAATAATAATAATCATCATCATCATCATCATCATCATCATCATCATCATCATTTTAATTACTTAAGTCAAGCTTATCAATCTGAGAGGAGGAGTAATAGGACAAAATATCAAATGAAATTGCAGATTGAATTAAATGTAAAAAACAGAGTTACAACACAGACGAATCACACCAATTTCCTACCTTTCTGTGTTCTGAACATCTTTTTCTTGAGCACTAATATGTTTCTTATAAAGCTGACAGTTCCTTTTCAACTCCATATTGTCCATTTGTAGCTGCAACTCTGACTGAGATTGCTCCAGCTGACTTTTGGAATCTTCATCTGACTCGAGTGCAATCTCTGAATGAATCCGTTTCAACCACGAGTCATTCTTAGTTATTTGTCCTTGAAAGTCTGCCTTTTTTGAATCAAGATATTTTTGCTTCGATTTTGTTGCATCTGTGGACAGTTGTAACTTTGACGCAGCCTGCCATAATTGAAAAAAAAAGGAGACATTTTGTCAAATAAAAGAGTTATGAGTGACATAAATTAGCAAAAACTGTCTGGTCAAGCAGGGGTCCAGAAAACAATGACAGCTTGGCTAATACCTGATCAAGTCTCTCTCCTTCAACACACACCATCTGCATTCTTTTCAGGGTTCGCTCCTGGACAGAGAATTTATTTACATGTACAGGTCAATTACCAGAACACTAGACAGTCACAATAATAACAAGTAAATATTAAATAATAACTTAATAACCGAGAGTGAGGTCATTACAGCAAAATCTCAAACTAAGGCCTTGTCGTATTGACCGAGTGACAGTGAGGTTAACACAGCAGCTAGGCTGAGGTTTGAGATTTTGCTGTAATGACCGAATGGTTGAGGTTATTAAGTTCTTTATTATAATAGCTAACAGAAGAAGAAAAAAATAATTTGCATAATCCATAATCAACCTATGGCCGTTACAGGAGAATGATGCCATAGCACTTAGCTGCTCTTAGCCAATCAGAGCGCACATTATATCGGTCAGAAACACTATCCATATAATAAACTTTATTTAAGTGTCAAGTGTATTAATTTTTATGGCACTGAGGCACTAATTGGCGACACTGTCAGTACAGAAATCAAATGAACTCATTTAATCATAGGATGGTTTTTGAGAAGAGGGGAAAAATGGAGTACCCAGAGAGAAGCCTACATTTATAAGAGCATAGTAGAGAATCAAGAAATTAACTCAAAACTGACATATGACACCAACTGTGGGAATCGAGCACTGCGCCTAGCCTGTGTAGATGGCAGTATTGTTGGCACAAGAGGCAAATTAATGAGTGGCAAAGCTGCGCAGAAAATGGGGAGGGGCACTGTGAAATGTGGTACATGTATTTCACAGCGCCCACGCCCATTCTCTGCATGGGTTCACCACTTGTTAATTTGCTTCCTGCACCAGTAGTAATAATAATAATAATAATAATAATAATAATAATAATAATAATAATAATAATAATAATAATAATAATAATAATAAAATCATCTTATATAGTGCTGTATCCATGACAATTCCCAAAGTGCTGAAATTCAAAAGTAAAAATGGATCGAGACGATGTAAGAAATCAAGAAATACTCTTTCTACTTAATAAAAAGGAAGTCTTCAACATTTTCTTGAAAGTGGCTAATGATCTTTAAGACCTAATATCCATTGGCAGAGAGTTCCACAACAATGGCACTGCAACACAAAAGGCTCTTTTTCCGTACGATTCCAGGTTGTAGTTTCGAACTTTCAGTAGACACTTTTGAAGCACATTGAAGATTTCTGGTTGGAACATAGTCACTAATGAGGTCTTGAAGATACTCTCACATGCCTTAAAGGTAAGGACTATCCTGGCTACACAGTGACTGCACCATCCTTCCCCCTTTATAAAGTATTCTCATTACTTCTTTTAACCATAAAGAGAGAAGGATATTTTGCATGTGTGCAATGTACTGCTGCATGCAATTTGTAAAATCTGCACCTTTCTGTAAAGTTTGACTTGAAGATCCCTCTCTGCAGCTTCAATATCAATAACGTTCCTTCGAATGAACATCCTCTCTTTCATCACACATTGAAGACTTGATCTGAACCTATCAAGTAACACTAACAATTTAATATTAGGAAATCTATGTGTTCATACCTATCTCTCCTCTTGAATAGTGAAGCTGCTAAAGCTATACCGTAAAATGGAAATAAAAATTATTCCTACTTTTGTATTTCTTCCACACTCTGTTTGCTTGGTTCTGCTGATTTCATTGTTGTGCCACCTGGCCCCACAGATTCATATCCAAACAGCCTGTCTTTAAGGTTTGAAATCTGAAAGAAAATGTTAAGTAACATAGCATCATGCAGCATTACTATAATTATTATTATTGATAAACACTCGATTTCAGTGTTTTCATTTACCAAGTTCGACTCAGTTGGGAGGTAGAACACCTGAAACTACTGTGGGGCTCAATGCAACCATGATTACTGATCAATGGTAAAATATACCCTAGTTGGACAAAAACTAGTCTACCCAGGGTCTTTACAATTTATAATATTAAAGTGACTTTAAAATGCTATTCATTTCTGTCTTTTCTACTTGAACATGTACAGTGTAGGTGTAACAGGGGTCAATGCGGCCCAGCCTTGGAGTACGGAGTTTCACCTCAGTCCACAACTTTGTAGTCATGTCACTTTTTACTAAGTCTCCTGGGATAAGCATGATAAACTATGTGACTGTAAAGGCCTGGGTTCACAGTTTGTCCTATTAATAATAATTATTATTAAGAAGAGAGAAGTATATTCCACTAACTGAAAGGCTGTCAAAGGTAGCTGGCTGGCATAACCACCCTATGCCTTTGTCAATTTGGCAGGCTACTCAACTGCACTCTTGGTTATAACTTAACAGAAATTATAAATTACAACTCCTCCTTTTCTAACACAAGCGTCACGTCACATCTTGTTGATGTGCAAAATTAGTCTAAGGGGAAATTTGTCCCAACTGTGGTGGTCCACATGTGTCCATTGTGCACATGGGATGGATGGGTAGAGCTATGGAACATTGACAGGGTGCAATTGTTAATAAGATTCAAAAGAAGCCAAAATAGGATAATGTAACAAAACAGCTGGGCAGGCCTAAAGGGGCTATGACACTTTCAGGGGTTTTGTTAGAAGCCGGGGCCCGGGAACTAGCACCCGTCTACACTAAGTACAGTACCCGCCTTTGCTCAAAGGAGGTCCCAAGATCAAAAGCCAGACTACATGTATATATAGGGGTGCCCGCTTACTCTATCACAAGGTCCCTTCTACTTCAAAACTTAATGAAACCCCTGCACATTATTTTAATAGGTGTTTATTAAGGGATCTTTAGTTTATCACTGTGACAGGGATTTCAATAAGTTTTGAAGTAGATGCCTGGGCTAATCAATGTAAGCAGCAGTCACTGTAAGTTGTCTATTGCAAGGGCTTGAGTGAAAATCAAGGCAGAGTAGCTGGCGGTGAGAGGCAAATTTCTGACAACATAAACGACAGTATACCGCCAGTGACCGGCTTTTAATGAAAACCATGTATCACAAGACTTAGTTTAAAACTTGAAAATGGTAAATTAACTGTGGCAAATTCCTTTACTGATTAAAGTGCATGTATCGTTACATTACAAACAAGATGATTCTGAGCAAAAACTTTAATACCGTCGGGCCGATTTTTGTCAAGATTACCCAAATGCAATCCATTTCAATCTTGCGAAATAATTGTGTCCATCCATGCTTCTCTTTCCTTTTGCTGTTCAGCAGTATTAAGTGGTTATTGCAATGTTTCCTAATTTTTAGGAAATTCATCATTATGTGTGACACAGCCCCTTTAAATTCCAAGACTATAAAAGTACCATCAATGTTACCAGTTGTCACCTTTGGCTGCACCCAGGGTGCCAAGTAATTTGCTGGTACATTGATTCCTTGACCAGAATTATGTCACCCAACAAGGAAGCTAAATTACAGTTTAAATTCTATTTCCTTCAGAGATTACAGTGACTGTCACAATTATTATATTACCAAGCTCACCTCTAGTCTGAGCTCTTCAACAATCTTAGCATATCGACTGACATGCATGTCAACTGACATCTCATTTTTGACCACCTTGCATCTTATATTCATTGCACGGTCAGCATATTTCAGTGTGTTGTATGTGTCTTCATAACTCAGGAATGATGGACTATGTTTCATAAAAGGACAACATGTTAAGTTAATATAATTATCCTTCATCAATATTGGACAGTAAGCTTAGTAACAGTGGTAGATTTTTTATTCTTGTAATCATTGACTTATCTACTGGACATCCCCTTCTTACATGTATGTTTGGCTTTGGTTGTTCAGGTTATTATTTCTGTTCCATTGGCATGTGCCCTTTCGTGAGCTTGACTACCTTGATGACCTGTGGTTTACATCGTACATGTACCATATGTCCTTATTTCATTTTAACTTTTGTTAACTGCCCAGCTCTACTAAGTCCTATTATAATAGTAACTGTTATCTATTTCAAACAGCCTGTCTCCTTTCTTTTGTAACCAATGCATGAAAGGGTATAAAGAAATTTGTTCTTTTTGTAATACTATTACTTGAATGTATTTGATGAATCTGTGTTTACCTGACAGCTGCAATCATAACAGTCCTGCAGTTTCCACCCAGGGAGTCTTTAAGGAGTCTGGTTAACTTGCTGTCTCTGTATGGAATATGTCCTGACTTGTTCTGCAAAACATGTGACAAAAATTGCATATTCAGAGCTTAAATTAAGCACTTAGACCTTTCATCTGTCAGTTAGGTTGGCTAAGACATAATCGTGTCTTTCATAAAAAAAAAATATATTTCATATTTCTATGGTAAAAATTGAAAACACCTCCCTCTGACCTCAAAACTGCCATTTCTGACCTCAACAGCGACCTCCGCGTGGTCGCAAAGTGGTGTTCAACAAACTCTCGTGTCCCTAACTATAATCATCTGTCCCTAGCACTTATCAACTATTCCTAGCACTGATCAACTGTCCGTAGCTATGATCATCTCTCCTTAGCCATGATCAAATGTCCCCAGCTCTTATCGACTGTTCGTAACACTGATCAACTGTCCCTAGCTATGATCAGCTGTCCCTAACTATGATCAACTGTCCCTAGCTATGATCAAGTGTCCCTAGCACTTATCAACTGTCCATAACACGTTTTTGCAGTCAAAATGTCTGATGTAGTCTTTTATATCGTTAAAACATTGATGTGTTCAGGACGTTTTTTCTCAGTGTCCACCTATACGGACACCTGGATAATACAGACAAGATGGCATGTCCCCTTGGTGTCTGTATGAAAAAGGTTCCACTGTATCCAGCTATCTTGACTGAACAAGCTTGGTCAATAAAGGAGTTACCACAATTATGGCTATACTTCTCTCTTCTTGTTTTTCTGTAAGAAAAACCCGCTTCCATGTCATATCACTCTTTGTTTTAATTGTTGTATTTTCTGATTTCTGTTGCAAAATACATTCACTAAACTTGTCTACATCTTGTTGATTTGACTGTTTCCTGCCACCCATTTCCTGTGACTTCATTGCCGACATTATCCGAAAGTAATACCTCTAATATTGTAAATTGCAATTGCTTTGAGATCAACAGGAGAGTTTTAACTGTAAGTGCCAAACTGTCGATAGTCCCCAACTGTATTTCAAAAGAAAAAAACCTCACTCTCACACAGTTGGAAAACACAGTAAGGACAGTTGATCAGTGCTAGGAACAGGTGATCAGTGTTAGGGTAAGTTGATCAGTGCTAGGGACAGTTGATCAGTGCTAGGGACAGTTGGTAAGTGGTAGGGACAGTTGATCAGTGGTACGGACAATTAATATTAAGTGGTAGGGACAGTTGGTCATAGCTAGGGACAGTTGATCATGGCTAGGGAGAGATAATCATAGCTAGGGATAGTTGATCATAGTTAGGGACAGTCGATCATAGCTAGGGACAGCTTATCAGTGTTACGGACAGTTGATAAGTAATAGGGACATTTGATCATGGGTAGGGAGAGATGATCATAGCTAGGGACAGTCGATCATAGCTAGGGACAGTTGATCACAGCTAGGGACAGTCAATCACTGCTACGGACAGTTGATAAGTGCTACGGACAGTTGATCATGGCCAGGGAGAGATAATCATAGCTAGGGATCGACATTTGATCATAGTTAGGGACAGTCAATCATGACTAGGGACAGTTGATCAGTGTTCCCGACAGCTGATATGCGCTAGGGACAGTTGATCATGGCTAGGGAGAGATGATCATAGCTAGCTAAGGACAGTTGATCATTGCAAAGGACATGATCAGTGGTAGGGACAGGTTATAAGAAGTAGGGACAGTTGATCATAGCTAGGGACAGTTGATCTGTCCTAGGGAGAAATGATCAGTGCTTATGACAGGTGATCAGTGCCAGGGACAAAAATTGATCAGTGCTAGGTACAATTGATCAGTGGTAGAGACAGTGAATCAGTGCTAGGGACAGTTTATCAAAGCTAGAGATAGTTGATCTGTGCCAGTGAGAGTTGATCAGTACTAGGGACAGTTGATAAGTGGTAGGGACAGTTCATCAAAGCTAGGGACAGTTGACAGGTGCTAGGAACAATTGATTTGTGCTATGCACAGTTGATCAGTGCTACGGACAGTTTATCCGTGCTAGGGATAGTTGATCAGTGGTATAGACAATTGATCATGGCTAGGGACAGTAGATCCCTATAAAGGACAGTAGATCAGTGCTAAGGAACAGTTGATCAGTACCAAGGACAGATGATCATTGCTAGGGACACCTGATCAATGATAAGGACAGTTTATAAGTGATAGGGACAGTTGATCATAGCTAGGGACAGGCAGTTAGTGCTAGGGATAGTTGATCAGTGGTAAGGACAAGTTATAAGTGGTAGGCACAGGTGTTAAGTGGTAGGGACAGTTGATCATAGCTAGGGACGGCTGATCTTTGCTAGGGGCAGTTGATCTGTGCTATGGAGAGTTGATCAATGCTCAGGACAGGTGATCAGTGCTAGTGACAGTTGATCAGTGCTAGGGACAGTTGATCTGTGCTAGGGATAGTTGCTCGGTGCTAGGGACAGATGATCAGTGCTTAGGACAGGTGATTAGTGCTAGGGACAGTTGGTCGGTGCTGAGAACAGCTGATCAATGCCAGGGACATTTGATAAGTGCTATGGATAGTTGATCAAAGCTACAGGCAGTTGATCAGTGACAGGTAGGGTCAGTCGTTCTGTTTTAGGGACAGTGTTATGTACAGTTGATCAGTAATGATACATAGTTGGCCATATGGACGACTATATGGCATACTGGCACGAACTGTATACTGCTCATTGGCAACAATCCATTTCTCTAAATAAACCAATCACAATCGTTTAGATATTCTCTGAAGATAGTGGTGTGAAAACTGCTGGCTCATGGCTTGCAATATAATGTATGTAATTTTCTTTTACTTGAAACAAACATCCTCAGGAATGAGTTTGTTGTTAAAACGCCTAGCGCTTCTTCGCAGGAAAAAAATTGCATCTCTCTGTATACATCTTGGCGAAAAACTGGACAAGACAGTACCCCAAAGAAACGTTTCATGTTGACAATGGTTTGTTGTTTTGCTCAATTGGTTGATCATCTTCGAAAGGTTGTGGTGGACAACCAGCTCCTTAAAGCTGAGTCATGTGACACTAAATTGGCAAAATTAGCCATCTCTGATTTCAATAATTAAGAATTAGGAAGCAACAAATGATTTATTTCAGATGTTTTCATCATTCCCTTTTATTCTCAATATGTTCTTGAACAGCAAGGAATGGATTTTCCTCCCTTGGCTTAGATCAAACAAACACAGTTAAACTAGCTAAAATAAAATCGCATAATTTTCCGCATAATAGACATTTCTTGCTGCATAATGAGACTTGAAAGTGCCGCATAATTTCCAAAGTTTTTTTGCACCCTATCAGAAGCCCTGTCTCATTCTTATACTTACCGGTACTTGATAATTACCGTTAAAGATTTTTTTAAAAAACCCTTGCTGTTAAAAAAAAAAAAAAAGATTTCAAACAAATGTTTTGCTCTTCACTGCCCTCTTTCACTGTTACAGTAGCAGTCAGAGGGTCATGCACACTCCATACTGACTTTGGCAAGGTTTGATCTAACTGTGGCTACTAATGTAATTGAGCAAAAGACATAACAAAACCATTTGATAAATCTATGGATAATCCCAGAATCGGCAAGATTACTGACTCCTCCGAGTGGGACTTCACTCTCTTTTGCCAGACGATGTTACACGTCAATGGGGGACAGGGAGCAGTGGTTCAGGAGTCAATGGGTTAACAACCCCTCCCTCCACTTAATAATGTCCCCTTTAACAAAACCACAGAATAGGGAATGTTAGATTTATTTATTACATACTGGTACCTCTTTATCAGCAAGGGCATTTATGCAATTGCCCAGCGCAAGTAAAGACTTGTTGATGTTGGCACCTTCTCTAAACCGTGCCCCACTGTTTGAGGTGACTATGGCACGTTCTGATCCTGCAAGGTCAATTAGGGACATTTTCCCCATGGTAATGTTTGCTTTCAAACTCGCTGTTCTGTCCCTTTGTCTGAGAAACACCTGTAATGTATTACAGGAGAAACAATAATTTTTTTAGCAAATAAATTTCAGAGTACCAGTATCAGGAATTGAAGTAAGGGAAAACAAATTTATATGACTGAGTTTTTGCCAGTGTACAGGAAAGTCTGCCAGTCAGATCTTCATTTTCCAAAATTCACTACCCCCTCCATAACCTTATTAAATTGTTCTATTGATGATATTGATTATCTTCGCTCAACTTTTATGGCCCCTACGTCTTCAGACTTAGTTGCCAGTGCAAGTTTTCTAGTCACGAAACTTACTATTTGCTGGCAGTTAAGTTTTTAGCTTCCTAAATTACTCAGTTAAGATTTAATTCAACTTGTTAAAATAAGAAAGTGGCTTTTTAAGTAAGAATTGTTTTGTCTTCAATGCAGGAGAGTAGTCAGCTGGTGCAGTGGTGAGAGCACTCATCTTCCACCAATGTTGCCCGGGGTCGATTCCCGAATTCAACGCCATACTGTGCGTTGATTTTGTTGGTTCTCTACTCAGCTCCGAGAGGTGAGGATTTTCTCGGAGTGTCACAGTTTTTCCATATCCTCAAAAACCAACATTTGATTTGATTTGATTTGTTCTGATTTCAGTTGATTTGTAATCTCCCCAATTAGATGAGCACTCGTTCTCGGCTAAATAACCTTGAGACTTACAAGAAAGTGATTGTCATTATTATTATTATTATTATTATTATTATTATTATTATTATTATTATTATTATTATTATTATTATTATTATTATTATTATTATTATTATTATTATTATTAAGATCAATGGCACAATCCAGGGATACAAAAGTGTAACATAGGCTAAAAATAGTGATTTTTGAAATTTCCTTTTATTTGATGTGAAATACCATAGTTCTTATTCTCATGAGGAATGTTCAGAATATAATTTTGGAGTTTTCTGGGTCATAAAAATAGACAAAAATCAATATTTTTACATTACCCATAATGCATTGTGGGCATGGCCCCTTTTAATTTCAGGATAATGCACTTTTTTAGCTAAAAATTATTCACCAACCAGGGCAAATCAATCACATACCAAGGTAAAACTAAATAATGAAAATTTTTAAAGCAAAAGCACTAAAATACAGACAATTTCCTCATGTTGAGCAAGAGAGAGTTTAAAGAGTTCTTTGCTTTGCCTTCTGATCATTGTAAGTTCGCCACATATAGCTCGAACTGTATTTGCATTAACTATAGCCTTCCTCTTATCTAATTTATAATTATGTCATGTCAATGATATTGTCCCTTAGGAAAAAGTTGCCTTCAAGAATAAATGACCCCTTCTGATAAGCTGCACCATAGTTGTCAATAGTATCAGAGGGTAAATGTACTGCACCAGGACTGGAAACCTTTAGCAGGTAGTAGTCGAAGCATGCATCATCAGCTGCTACAATGGCTACAATGCTTCCAGCCTCAACCAGATCTGTGATGCCATTTACTCTTTCTGTGTCAGCAGCATCTTGATTTTGCCTGGTTACAGCTATCTGACCATCTTGAGCGGTCTCAACTTCCTGCCACCTGTCAACAAAAGCAGAGTTGACACAGGAACCACTGTTTCTTGACAAGCATTCCTGGCACACACAGCTATACGGTGCCTTGTTTAATGTGTTGATGTTGTTTGGACCAAGTGTATTTTCCTTATTCCTTGACTTTTTTAAAGGAACGCCCTGGCCGTTTTCTAGTCACAGCACCTTTACATTCTGTTGGAATGTAGAAGTACACCCGTTTCTTAAGGGTAATACCTCCAGAGCTTGATGTTGGCTGGGTAAAGTTCTCAGACAAGTAGTCATAGAGATCTTTGGCAGAACCAATGGTTACCTTTCTTTGAAGTACAGCAAGAGTGGCTCTCTGCTTTACGTTAGCACCAGCTGCATCTTGATCTCACTTGGCATGGGACGTTTCAAAGAAGTGGTGGTCAATTTGACATCCAAAATCAGCAAGACAACAGGAGAGATCACCAAAGGTGTGCTTAGACCTGTATTGTACAGCAGAGCCATCAGTGAATTCATGGATTTTGTCCACAGTTAGATGATGTTTTTCTCTGAGGTGGGTTAAAATCAGGTTTTGTACATGATGAACAAAATGGTAGTCTTGGGTGTTGTCATCTGATAGCCAGGGCAGCTTGAAGATCTGCATGGCGGTCGAGGATGGTGACATGAATGGACACCTTATTTGGGTCGAAGTATTGTGACTGGATTTCATCTTGTGAACAGCATGTGTAGTTTTCTGAAAAGTCATGAATGCAGAAAACATGATTCAAGGGAAGGTTGGCCACAAGGCTGTCAAACTTGTCTTTCTGCCACTTAGCCATGAAGGAATGGTGTGTGTAGTCTTTAAGAAGTTCTAGAATACTTAAACATTTCATTTACTGGGGTCTCTTTTGTAACCAGTGCTATTTTTCATCGCTCTTCTCCGTTTTTGTCTATCACAAGTCACATATTCGTACCTCTTCCACTTCACTAGAACATCTGTTGATTTTTCTTCCCTTGACAACTTTAGATTTCTAATGCCACATTCTCCACACTGCCGCATCAAGCACTCTAGGTGGTGATGAATAGCTCCTTCTTCTTTCTCACACAGTGTTGAGTCAACAGCTTCACTTACAGCGCCTTTCAATAACATGCGAACTGTAAATTCAAAGCTCAACCGACAAATGCGTTTTTCGCTACTGTCAATCAAATGTTTGGCGGCTCCTCCAAGCTTCCTACAATAATTGTCGAGCACGCAGTAATCAAATCACATCGTTTAGCCCAGTTCAGTCAACACATAGTCGGAAGCTGGGAGGAGCCGCCGAACGCATTTGTCGATTGAGCTTTGAATTTAGAGTCCGCAATGTTATTTAAAAGCCCAGTAAAAAATTGAAAAAGGGAACCGGCATTTCGTTGTTATTAGATTCTGTTGACTTTCGAAACTTCATACAGCTCTCAAATAAAATCTTGCATTCTACATATTTCCTGCAAAGACAAGACTGCCTATCCCTTTCACTGGCTCCTTTCACAAAAATGGCTTCATTTCCGCTGTTTTATTTTAATCTCTAGGTGAAGTTGCTGAAATTCTTTAAAGCACTCTGTCTGTGTCTTTACAAGGACATGTTTTGCATGCTCCACATTTTCACCCTTCCGTACTCGCTGGTGCATCTTATCTTTCTTAGACCCTGTGGGACGGCTGGCTTGATGGGTCCAGTAGTCATAGATAAGCCTTTTATCCTCCTCTTTGACTGCATCCATCCTCACTTTCGTTTTTGCCACGATCCAACATGCCTCAGCTCCCTTTAAAACACGTTCTCTCTGTGCAATTCCATTTGCCACTTGTTGACGTTTTATTCCAACCAGTTTAGCAACACAGCTCTGCTGACGGTTTTTCTTTACAGCTGACCCAAATGCCAAAGATCGTGCTACACCACATGCTCCTGTTTCATCAGTTGATTTTGCTTCCTTTACCCTTCAAGGCTGTTGCCTAACAGGAGCCCGGTAGCCTGGGGCTCCCAAAGAATAGCTCTGGGCGCCTTAATTTTTCACAGCAACACCTTTCACTTCATATGTTGGGCTCCTAAGTTCTCAGCGTTTAGCTCTAAGGGCCCCTTTAAAATTTTCTTAGGCAGCAGCCTTGCCCTTGCCAACCCATCTGCCAATTCAAGTCTGCCACTACACTTTTCATTGCCTCCGTATCCTGCTTGTCAGATGATGTCTGCAAAAAACCTCTTTTTTCCAAAATTCCTCTGGTATTTGGACTTTCTGCCAAAGTTTGCACTACCTCTGCCTAGGCCTAAGGTTAGCTTTTAAGAATGTTTAGGACACTTGTTGTATTTATTTGGTGAAACAATGACCTGCAACCTGCGACCTGCAAATTAGACCAGCTACAAAAATATCCCTGTATTGATAAGCACCGCCGATAGGAAATCCGAGTACAGTACCGCTCAAATGTAAGTACCACCCTCGCGCGCGACGCGCTACAGGAATCGCGTCGCGCGCAAGTTAAAAAAAATCTGTAAGTACATCAACTGGAGGATCGTGCGTGCTCTTAATTGGCCTTTTGGATTTGTTTGTGAAAGCCCAGACGCATAACAAACACGCATTTTATCAGACGTAAAAGCGTCTAGTCGTTGTTGACTGAAAAGTCAACATACAGCTCGCTGGTGTGCGCCGAAATTAATTAGACTGTTAACTTTGCTCTCATGAAACACGAAAATGTGAATCGTAAGCAGTTTGGCAAGGGAAGAGATATACATGTAGATGTACATGTATCTCGAGATGCGCAGAACTTATGCGCAATAACAATAGAAGGTACCGTCCTTAAAGATGTTTTTAACAACAACGGAAGTCTGTGGTTGACTAAAGCCGATGATGCACAGATGATGCTTGCAACATTTGTTGCTCAACAAATGTTGAACAATGTTGCACAAACGTGTTGAACGGAAAAGAGCTGGTCTCTTTTTTCGTTCAACAACATTCAACATGACATGACACACGGTTCAACATTTGTTGAACAAGAGCTGCAACATTTGTTGATCAACAAATGTTGAACCGTGTATCATCGGCTTTAGGATTTCATTTTAAGTAAAGTTTCATATACTGCTTGCATTTATGTTACGTGTTACATCCTGAAATACTGCATTTTCAGTTCATGGGAAAAATATTAAAATCACAAATTGTTTCTCATTACATAAATTTTTTACATGCCCAGGATCTTTATTTATTGAAAGGTTTTTCTGGAAAGTTTCAATGAATTTGAACGTTCCGTTTTGAAGATATTGACAAATTAGTGGTAACTGTATGGTTTGTACCCCTGGATTGTTATTATTATTATTATTATGATTATTATTATTATGATTATTATTATTATTATTATTATGATTATTATGATTATGATTATGATTATTATTATTATTATTATCATTATCATTATTATTATTATTATGATTATGATTATGATTATTATTATTATTATTATTATTATTATTATTATTACTATTATTATTATCTGCACTTTCTACTTTTCAAAGCCACATATACATAACAGCAATATTAAAATAATAATTATTTCCAACACTGGATTATGAAAACAGTTTTCTTTCTCTTTCATAAAATTTGTGGACTCTGAAGTTCAACTTTCAACCAATGGTTTTAAGGCCAATACTTTCATTGCACCAACACTTAGTGTGCTTAAATTTAAAATAAAAAAAATAGAAATGTACATGGATAGTAATCTTTTTGACCAATCACAATGCTGGGTGTGACCCATAATCTAACCAGTTCCACTAAATTAAAATGACAGACAGGTGCACTGTATAGTAAACCACAAAATTATTATTGATTGGAATTTAACTTCAAAAGCCCACAATGTTAATGAAAGGCAAAATAAGTTTGAACACAGTTAAGTATGTGAAATAAAGAGTTGGTGTTGTTTGCTGGCTACAACTTAACTATTGTTTCAAATGACTGTTTAAGACTGCAAAGGAAGCTGTAAGCTTTCTGGTTTTGAACCAGCCAGAGCAAGCTTAGTTAGTTTACAGGCTGTAACTGTTGGCAATGGCAGAAAGAATTGTAACCTACTATTAAAGTATGGGGATGATAACAGTATAATTCTAAACTAATCATTATAATAATTTTTTTGCAGTGGGCAATTTCTTTGTCCTCCATTAGAATGAAATGGAAATTGTTTGTTCTACAGAATACTTTTCTGACCAACAACAGTATTACATGTAAGAACATTTTACCTGAAAGACAGCATGTGACCTTGAGGACTGGGCATTTGCATCTGTGGGATGTTGAGTTCTGTTATTGTTCCCATATTCCAACATCCCAAGAAGTTCCTCTGCAGAAGCAGGCTGAGAAAACAAACCAAACTATGAAATCTGAAACTACCGGTATATGCAACCATCTAATACATTTTGTGATACTACTATATAGGCGGAGGGTGCAAAGTACAGGGTGCAGGTCATTGTTTTACCATAACTGAAACAACCCAAACCAAGACAAAAATACTAACCTTAGGGTGCGTTTGATTGACCATGTTCCGGAATAGGAATTATATAAGTTAGAAATCCTTCATTTTTAGTATGGAGATTCACATTAAAATTGTCAAACATCTGCTAAAATGCTTTTTTAAACATATTTTTATTATCCTTGCTGCTTCAAAATGCGCCAAACATACCGTTTTAATTATCACCCTACATAATATTCTTATTCCGGAATAGGGTCAATCGAACGCACCCTTACAACTGTAGGCTTAAACATTATCTAAGCCTAATGTTAGCATTAGTAAAGGTTTGGGTAGTTTCACTATCATCATGACTGTGAAACAATGGCCTGCAGATTGCACCCTCCTCTGCTACAGGTGAAAGGTACGTGTAAGGAGGGAAAACATGCAGTTATTTGACATATAACAAATATATGAGTTGCAAAATCAGTGCTTACTTAGTACTTCAGTGCTTACAAGTGCAATTCATTGTCACAGAAAAAAAATAGATCAAGCTCAAGAATGAGGTGAAAAGAAGCTTTATGAGACTTTGTATGGCCTCTGTTACCTTGTGAAGTGTAAGACCACTGACACACACTCCTCTCTGTGGATCTTCTCGCACCGCCAGTGGCTGGCCTGGCATAAGGAGATCTCTGATTGTCTCATTATAAACCTGCATAACAAACATTTAAGAGTGGCTCAATTCAGAGTACTGGTACTGACACAAATCGGGTAATCCTTTTATCCATGATGTAGACAAATGCACAATTAGATCCTGCTTTTTTCTTTCTTTAGCAAGCAACAAAAATCAGCTCAAGCCTTTGTCACAGATGTACTAAACTGCTGGCATAGTTACCCAGGGTAGAGAGTTCCATTTATCAGAACCCTCCCTTATGGATGACGTCAGTCCAAATATAACTGGAAGGAATCTTTTTTCAAAGGATTGACAAAATTTGAAAGGTGCAGGAAAGGTTTTTTTTTAAGGATTCCAACAGAAAACTTGAGGGAAAGGAATCTTACTCATCCATACACCAGTGTTTATTTTAAATGGAAATTGTCTGTATGTCTAGCTAGGTATGGGTTTGACTTTCATTTTTAAGCCCAGCTATATAACTTGCTATCTTCATTACCCAGTACCACCGTCCAACTACAGCTAAGAGTTGACTTGGTTTTTATATTTTAAGTTTTTCATCAGCATTTTAAGCATAAAGAAATGGATGACCCGAAAACGCTGATCCCTGGTCCATGGACTACCCCGACGGACTACTCAAACGGACTATTTCAAGTGAGTACTATTGGTTGTAAGTAGCTTCACAATTAGTCCTAAGCCTAAACATCCATTTTAAACAGCGTTGGAAGCACCCATTTTAAAAAGGTTAGCTTTCAATAATATAATTGTTGTGATGGCCAATTACTTCATGTAAGTGAAGTGAAACTGGTGCAACAATTATTGAAAGCTAACCTTTTTAAAATGGGTGCTTGGACTTAAATACTGTTGACCAACGCTGTTTAAAATGGATGTTTAGGCTTAGCACTAATTGTGACACTACTAACGTCCAATAGTACTCACTTGAAATAGTATTTTTGGGGTAGTCTGTTTGGGTAGTCCATGGACCAGTGTCAGTGTTTTTGGGTCACCCAAAAGAAATACGCTACGGTTGTACGGGGACTTGCCTCCCACCAATCTGTACCAGGTCAGAGCCATACATGTATGTTGGACAAGTTTCCTGGTTCTCTGCTCTGAGAGGAGACTGTCATGAAAACCAACCTTTCCAAAATTTGAAGAGCACTTGTGCTCAGTTTTCTCAGCTTAAATGAAGTTTTTGTTATTATTAAATAGTATTAATAATATTCCCACAAAATAAATAAATGTCCTTCACAATTTGGGATCTTTACCCTTCAGAATTAAGTTACATGTACATCCAGCTTCCTTAGGTACCATAATTTTATTAACACTGACATGATGATAAAAATGACATTATCAATAATGATAATGATTGTAATAATCAAGTTGGGTGGAGCAATAGAAGAGAATATTCATGAAGTGAAGATAGTTTATTGAAAAAGCAAACGGGGCGAAACGGTACTAAGTGAAAAACAGTGTTGATGGACTGTAAAAATTAATGATCATTCGAAAAGTCATGTTGGGACTAAGTACAGAGCAATGAAAATGCATACTTATAGCTTTTTGTTTATCTAAGATATTAGGAAGGGATTAGGAGAACAGGGGTTTCATTAAAAGCTGGTCACCAGCGGTATACCAAGTCTGTTTGTCAGAAATTTGCCTCTCACTGCCAGCCACTCTGCCTTGACTTTCACCCAAGCCCTTGTAAAACACCAGAATGACCGCCACTTGCAAATAGTAGCCCAGGCAAGAGTTTTTGAAACCCCTGGGAGAAAAAGCTACTGGTCATAGCCTTAATAGTACTAAGTCTGAATGCTTTAGTTTTTCACTTTGAAATCCAAGTTAACCTTTTTTTTTTGTAGCAGGAACAACATTTTCAAAAGGGAATCAAAACACTTGGCATGGTACAGTTGTTCTTTCTTTAGGCTATTCTTTTTGTTGTACATGTAATCACCATTCATACTGTCTACTGCTACTATGACAACTACCACTAATAATAGGGAGCTTATGCAAGAATGACGACAACCGCCACAAAACGATGGATTTAATGAGCAAAAACAATAGCTCTACACACCCTGCACAAGCGTTTTGCATTTTGGTACATTTCTTTGCTGTCCCGTCTAGACAAATCAGAGGTTGTGTAGAGGACGTGAAAACCTGACGAAATATTTTATTTTTTTCCCAAACAACCTCAGTACCGTTCATGCCAATTTTATTTCTGCAATGTTGATGCACACTTTCCATGTCGAATGACTTGGGGTAAGCTCCCTAATAATGATAATAATTGATATGTCAACAATGGAGATTGTTATATTCCTAGACTTTCGCTCAACAAAACGAGTACTGTGGTAGATTCTAAGTCACATGGCCCTGATCAAATTCAAATGTATCCCAACCGGGATACAATTCTGCAGTTGTTGCCCGCTCCGGATGTTTTGCTGCGATTGTTGCAGGAAAAGTCTAAATACCAAGGTAAATAACAAAGCACTTAATGTCTAGTCCCCGGGAAACTAGTTAGTTTTGTTTTCCCTCGAGTCCTGATGTTTCTCGGCAAACACGAGGACTCTTGGGAAAACAAAACTAACTGTTTCCCTCTGGACCATACATTAAGTATATAATGAACCCAGCAACCCTAGCCTTGGTCATTTGTTAGGAACTGCTCCTACAGGGGAAATATTGGTATACTGTAAGATCATCCTTGGAAAAGAAGAACTTAAGAACAAGAAGATGATGATGATGATGATAATAATGGGACTTAAGCGTGCAGACAGACCATGAAATCCAGGCCAGGGTCCAGTTGTTCAAAAGCCGATTAACGCTAATCCCAGATTAAAAATTAACCAAGGAGTTTATTTCTCTATTGCCAAATGCTGTTCAACGCTGATATTCGGCAAAACTTTACATTAGAATAAGTCAATCTTGAAAAACAAAAACAAGAAAAAGAAACTTCCACCAAAAAGTTGAAAACATGAAACAAAAGTTTACGCTAATCCTGGATTAAGTTAATCGGCTGTCGAACAACCGGGCCCAGAGAAGACCAGATGACCAGATTTCCAGGTGATTTATCATCATTATCATCATCATTATTATCATTAATATTGCTAAATTAAAGGTAACACTTATTATGGTATTAGCCTTGCATTGCGAAAAGAGAAAATAGAACCTGATATGGAGAATGATCGCACATTTACCTCGAGGTAGGATACCGCGACATCAGAACTTTTCTCGTCTTTGGAAGCGTTGATTTTGCTGTACAAGTCCATCATTGTTAGGAACATAACTCCAGGGTTTGTGGAATCTCCTAACATCGTAAATGTTTTTCCTGCTCCTGTAGCTCCGTACGCGAACACAGAACAATTGTACCCACCGAGAACTCCATCAATGATGGCCTTAGTAGTGTCTTCAAAGACGTTTTTATTGCTAGCACTACTATCGAATACTCGATCGAACATGAATCTTAAATCCTTTGCTCGTCGTGTCAAGAATTGTGACCGCCTTCTTCGTTGATCGCCTTGAAAATAATCCATTGAGTCTTCCTTCGGGTCAAAAACAAGAACGCGTTCGTCCATCACACGCACAGCAATTGAAGACTGTGTGCTGACTTCCACTCTGTTTGGTGGCCGCACTCGAACAACAACCTTCATGTTGCCGTCACCCTCTTTCCGTGATCTTCTGGTGGAGGTTTGAGTCATGTTTATATTTACTCAGTTATTAATCAAGAGACAAGCAAAACTAGCTTTTTCAACGTTGGTGAGCTGGAGATCGAAATCCTTTCTCGCTAAACTGACTAAATTCCAAACAACAAGCTGTATTTTCAAGCGTCATGCGCCACTTCACAAATTTGAATTTCGAACGTTTTAAAAAAATATATATATACTCGACCCAGGCGCTCTCTCTCTCAATGGTTGCGCCAGAAGTCACATTCTAAGGCCCGGGTTAAACGCCGTACTTCACATCAGCCGAACCTAATTACACTTTAGGTCGACCCAAACTAGTTAAGTTCGCCTGTTGAGTCAAACGTCGAACTTAATTCAGCCGAACTTTAACTGACCACGAAAATAAATAGGAAAACCGAGATCGAGGCTGTCTCATACATAAACATGATTATGCATTTGGTTCCGGGTTCATGTGACGATCGGCGTTTGACCCAAAGGCGATCTTCAGCCGTTATTCCCCAGGGGCACCCAACTTCAATTTTCAGAAAATATCTGTTCGGAAGACGATTTGAGATCTAGAATTTTCGGAAAATTTGTTGTAAAATTTCTTGCTTGCCTGCCTCTCCTAGGATTTTCGAACATCTGAAAAATGGTATAATTGCCCATTTTAAAAGAATTTTTACACTAAAAAGGTCACCTAGAATTTTCGGGAGCCTTTTTTCTGGCTAAACTTTTCGAAAAGGTAAGTTTTGATCCCTATAACTTTCGGATCACTAGAATTTCAGCTAGGAAATCCGAACAGATGAAAACTTTTTAGGGGATAAAATTATGCCTACATCTACCGTTTAACTATACTAAAATACGTTTAACAATGCTATGTTTTAAGTGGCTTTGAACTATATTCTCGTTGGGTGACCCTGATTCCCGCCTGGAGTGGCCGTGAAGAACGCCTCAGCCGATCCAAATAAAACCAGTCGAACTTAATTGGGTCAAACGCCGTACTTCACATGAACTTAATTCATGTAAATTAGTTGAATTAAGTTCGGCTCATGTGAAGAACGGCGTTTAACCCGGGCCTAAGGCAGATAAAATGACTGTTCTCGTGAATATACAAGACATCGAAATCGTACGCTAAATTGTAATGACAAAGGCGGTCTGGAGCTGTGAGTAGGCGTGGGATTTGTCACATATGGTTTAGGGGCCGACATATCTCTCCCTCAATGCCGTACCGGGAGGCAAGGTCGGTAGCAGAAAGCAGCGAAGGGCCAACTGCGTCCAAAAGCGATCGCACGGGCCGAAATCCCGGGATGACTCGTTTGGTAGGACGCTCCAGCGCCACGTCTGGAGGTACTGCATTTTTCTTTCTTGTTCAAACATTCCGTCAGCGCATCCGTAAATGTTCAGGCTCACCGATGCCTACCTAGCCTACCCAAAAAAAAAAGATAAATTGCTGTTTTTTTTTTTTTTTTTACAAGGAATTCACCTTGCAGTTGATTCTACATGCATAAACGTAACGTAAGAACCGCGCGTGTCTGGTCTTCTCGAGACAGAGGTGAGAGATGGTTTCATGAGGACTGGCACGCCTAAAATGCTCTGTTGTAAACATGGCGGTTCACGAGTGAAGTTGTCTCTCTGGCCTTTCTGTGGACGAATTCCAGGACCTACCGATACTATTTGGGCAAATTTTGAAAGCTAAAATCTTCAATCGGTGCTGTATTTTGCTGGTAGGACTGGGTGACCCGACAGTTATAAAAAATCGATGAAATGAGAATCGGGGGGCTTCCCTTATCATTGAATGGCAGAATTACCCAGAATTCCTTTTGGGCATGAAGGAAGCAACTGCCCCTACGAAGCACGCGGAGACTGGCCCTCATCAAATGGCCAAAGCGCGGCCGGAGGAAAAATTAGTGAGAAGAAGATTTCTACTCAGCCACATACTAAGGAGTAGCCCCGGTGTGGCTGTTAACGTAGACTTTTGATTTCTGAACAAGTTTTTATTATAGGAAATTCGCCACCAAGTAACGCTTTTTTTT
>OX421452.1:32271480-32278980 GCA_949126865.1 Montipora capitata | reverse complement strand
TTCTGTACTTTCGCTATTTTATCTCGTCAGACATTAGCAAGGTTGGCGTTTGGAAGGAGGCTCAGAAGCTGTCCGATCCGGAGCTATCCATTCAAGTTCCTCATCTTTTAGATTTAGTCCTAGCGTGTAGCGCTCCTAGTACCACTACCAGGTACTCACGCAGTTGGACCTCTTGGCGTCGCTGGTCCCATTCAAAGCAAGGAGTTTCTTTTATGCCCGCTTGTCCGTTGTGCATTGCCATGTACCTGTTGGAGTTAACTGAAGATGCCTGGCAGAAGAATACTGGTTGCTCTGCTATTGATTCTGCGCTTTATGGTATTCGATGGGCTCACAAGATAGCAGGTCTGGAGTCGCCCACGGAGCATCCAACGGTTATTGCAGCCGCAGAAGGAGCTAGAAGAAAGTTATCTAAGCCAGTTCAACCCAAGCAACCCCTGGATCTAGAGACGGTTGTCAAAGTCGCTCAGTATTATAACAGAGATCTAGTTTCTCTTGCAGTCATTCGTTTTTTGTTTGTTTTATTACTTGGTTATGCTGGCCTATTTCGAATTTCTGAGTTATTGAGTGTTAAGATCAAGGACATTTCGATAAATGGCGATGGCATGTCGATTTTCGTCTCCCAGAGGAAGGATGATCAATTTCGTGAAGTGCATACTTCTATAATTGCCAGATATAGTAAGGTTTCATGTCCGGTTTCAATCACTGAGAAGCTTCTTGCTTTGTTTGCTAGTCCTAAAGAATATTGCTCTCCTGTTTTGTGGGATAGTTCCCACTGGGAATGGTGCCTATTTCCACAAGTCTTTCGGGATTAGTTACTCCACTATTCGTGACGAATTTAAGAAATATATTTCGCCGTTTGTAAATAATCCAGGTGATTATTGTTACATAGCCTCAAATCAGGTGGCGCTTCTAAGGACGGTTGTAAGCTAAGTGATCCCGAGCTGAAAGATAGACATGCAGGATGGAACAATCCTTGCACTAAGAGGCGTTACACCACGCATTTTCATGCTGACGTGCTTGAAGTTACTAGAAGTATGGGTATCTAAGTTGTAAAGGTTTTTTGGCCAGTGGAGGGTCCGAGTTTGTGTCGTGGCTCCATCCAGGTTTCCCGTTCCCTTTGATAAGGGTTATGTGGGTTTTTCCTGGCCCCCCTGACACTACTCGTTTGATGTAATTTAGTTATTAATAAAGTTTGCCTGGTACTTGGAGCAGGCCTTATCCTCCAAGATTATATGGTCTTCTTGCATTATTATTTAGCGTAGAATTGACCTTGCAGTTGATTCTACATGCATAAACGTAACGTAAGAACCGCGCGTGTCTGGTCTTCTCGAGACAGAGGTGAGAGATGGTTTCATGAGGACTGGCACGCCTAAAATGCTCTGTTGTAAACATGGCGGTTCACGAGTGAAGTTGTCTCTCTGGCCTTTCTGTGGACGAATTCCAGGACGTACCGATACAATTTGGGCAAATTTTGAAAGCTAAAATCTTCAATGGGTGCTGTATTTTGCTGGTAGGAATGGGTGACCCGACACTTATAAAAAATCGATAAAATGAGAATCGGGGGGCTTCCCTTGTCATTGAATGGCAGAATTACCCAGAATTCCTTTTGGGCATGAAGGAGGCAACTGCCCCTGAGAAGCACGCGGAGACTAGCCCTCATCAAATGGCTAAAGCGCGCCCGGAGGAAAAATTAGTGAGAAGAAGATTTCTACTCAGCCACATACTAAGGAGTAGCCCTGGTGTGACTGTTAACGTAGACTTTTGATTTCTGAACAAGTTTTTATTATAGGAAATTCGCCACCAAGTAACGCTTTTTTTTCGCTGTTATCCTCGTGGCAAAAATCTGGCCTTTCCTTATTTCTTGTCAAAGAAACGGTATAATGTAACTAAGAGAATTCTGAGATTCATATTTGCAAATTACCTGTCCCCTTACCTCTTAAGTCAAATCCTACATCTCTACGCAATAAGCGCATTCAAAATATTCTTATGCATGATCTTCGCGGAAATCACGTTCTGTCTCTCAATAAACCTAAAACAACCAGTTACATTCTTAGTTCTTTTTCTTACGTATCAGCTAAGTTGCGGAATGCGCTTCCTGATTTTATCCGTACCACTGAGTTTACTGGTTTTAAAAGAGAATCCAGGCCCGCATTTTGTACAGCGGCTTTTCTTTTTCATTAACATATCTTTAAATATGATGTATTTAGTTATGTGTCTTTATATGCTATGTAGTTTAGCTGCAAATGTAATGTCTCGAAGATATTAGCTCTTGTAGTTATTCTGAAATTCGAGACGAAATAAACTTTAAGCATGTGTGCATGTTACCTTTAGCAAGGCGCATGCGTACACTTTGTAATCTGCGACTCCTGTGGTAACCATATGACAGATAAAATGACTGTTCTCGTGAATATATAAGCCATCGAAATCGTACGCTAAGTTGTAATGACAAGGGCGGTCTGGAGCTGTGAGTAGGCGTGGGATTTGTCACATATGGTTTAGGGGCCGGCATATCTCTCCCTCAATGCCGTACCGGGAGGCAAGGTCGGTAGCAGAAAGCAGCGAAGGGCCAACTGCGTCCAAAAGCGATCGCACGGGCCGAAATCCCGGGATGACTCGTTTGGTAGGACGCTCCAGCGCCACGTCTGGAGGTACTGCATTTTTCTTTCTTGTTCAAACATTCTGTCAGCGCATCCGTAAATGTTCAGGCTCTCCGATGCCTACCTAGCCTACCGAAAAAAATATGATGGATTGCTGTTTTTTTTTTTTTTTTTTTACAAGGAATTGACCTTCCAGTTGATTCTACATGCATAAACGTAACGTATGAAGCGCGCGTGTCTGGTCTTCTCGAGACAGAGGTGAGAGATGGTTTCATGAGGACTGGCACGCCTAAAATGCTCTGTTGTAAACTTGGCGGCTCACGAGTGAAGTTGTCCCTCTGGCCTTTCTGTGGACTACTTCCAGGACCTACCGATACAATTTGGGCAAGTTTTGAAAGCTAAAATCTTCAATCGGTGCTGTATTTTGCTGGTAAGACTGGGTGACCCGACACTCATAAAAAATCAATGAAATGAGAATCGGGGAGCTTCCCTTGTCATGGAATGGCAGAATTACCCAGAATTCTTCCCGGGCATTAAGGAGGCAACTGCCTGAGAAGCACGCGGAGACTGGCCCTCATCAAATGGCTAGAGCGCGGCCGGAGGAAAATTTAGTGAGAAGATTTCTACTCAGCCACATACTAATGAGTAGCCCTGCTGTGTGCTGTTAACGTAGACTTTTGACTTCTGAACAAGTTTTTATTATTAGGAAATTCGCGACCAAGTAGCGCTCTTTTTTTCGCAGTTATCCTCGTAGCAAAAAACTGGACTTTCCTTATTTCTTGTCAAAGAAACGGTACAATGTAACTAAGAGAATTCTGAGATTTATATTTGTAAATTACCTGTCCCCTTACCACTTAAGTCTGAAATCCCAACCTAAGAAGTTTTGGAAGTACATCAAATCCAGGCAGCAAGATTGTGTTGGTATTCCAGCTCTTCGATCTGAAAGTGGAACCCTGTCCGACCCCAAAGAAAAGGCAGAAACCTTAAATAACTACTTTAAATCTGTTTTTAAAACAGATGCGCCAAACGATACCCTTCCCACCTTGGCTCCGAAAGACATACCAGCCATTGGAAACATCTGTGTGACTGTGAACGGAATCGTTAAGCAACTAAATCTTCTGAAACCTAACAAGGCTTGTGGCCCAGATAAAGTCTCTGCTCGTATACTTAAGCTAGCACCTGAAGAAACAGCCGTAATTTTGCGGGAAATCTTTCAGCAATCCCTGGATTCAGGTGAGGTACCTTGTGACTGGAAACATGCTATGGTTGCCCCTATACACAAAAGACACTCACGATCATCTCCTACCAACTATAGGCCAATTTCCCTGACCTGCATATCATGCAAGTTGCTCGAGCACATTGTAGCAAGTCATATAATGAAACATTTGGATACGTACGACCTTTTATCCCCTTTCCAGCACGGTTTTAGAGCTCGTTTCTCTTGTGAGACTCAGCTTCTCCTCACATATAACGACCTGGCCCGCGCCTTGGATAAAAAGTTGCAAACGGATCTCATCCTTTTGGATTTTTCCAAGGCCTTCGATTCTGTTTCCCACTAACGTTTATTTATCAAGCTTCAACACTACGCGATTGACGGCCAAGTGTTCCACTGGTTGAAGGACTTCCTAGCGAACAGAACACAATCCGTTGTAGTCGATGGTCAGCAGTCTCGCTTGTTGTTCCGTTACCTCGGGTGTTCCACAGGGGTCAGTGATAGGGCCCCTGTTATTCATTCTTTTCATAAATGACATTCCCGATGGCATCTCTGGTAAATTAAGACTTTTTGCGGACGACTGTGCCCTATATCTGCATCTTACATCCGAGGAGTCATCGCGTTGTCTTCAACGTGATCTGGATAAGCTAGCTCTCTGGACCACTATATGGAAACTTGACTTCAATCCATCGAAGTGCTGCGTGCTGCGTATCACCAACAAGAAGGCGGTCTCTACCATACACCAAGACTAGACTCCACCAGAATCATGAGCTGCTATGTAAAAGGTATAATTTTCTTATATATTACAGTCAACGCGCTTCACGCATGAACGCTCGGCGACGAAAGGTTCCAATATTGGCCGTTTTTATACTAGAGACGCATAATTCGTCTTGGACGAACTTGGGCAAACATTTTTTCTGCGTCTGTTAAATTCGTCTAGTATAAAGACGGCCACAAGACGCATTATGCGTCTGGACGAAGAATCTATTTTGGTGCGTCTTCGAAGACGCACTAAACTGGAAAGTTCGTCCAGACGCATTATGCGTCTATAGACCCGTATATTTGTGTATAGCTATGTATACCTGTGTATAGGTCTGTATAGCCCTTTATAGGTATGCATAGCACTGTATAGCGCTTTATAGCTGTGTATAGACCTGTATATCTGTGTATAGCTAAGTATACCTGTGTAGAGGTCTGTATAGCTCTGTGTAGCCCTGTATAGGTATATATAGCTGTGTATAGCGCTGTATAGCTGTGTATAGACCTGTATAGCTGTGTATAGCTATGTACACCTTTGTATAGGTCTGTATATCTCTGTATAGCCATGTATAGGTCTGTATAGCTCTGTATAGCGCTGTATAGCTGTGTATAGGCCCGTATAGCTGAGTATAGCTGTGTATAACCCTGTAGAGTTGAGCATAGATCTGTATAGCTCTATATAGCTGTGTATAACCCTGAATAGCTGTGTATATCCCTGTATAGCTGTGTATAGTTATGTATAGCCTTGTACGGCTGTGTATAGCCCTGTATAACTCTGTATAGCCTTGTATAGCCCTGTATAGCTATGTATAGACCTGTATAGCTGTATATAGCTATGTATACCTGTTGATAGGTCTGTATAGCCCTGTATAGGTATGTATAGCTGTGTATAGTGCTGTATATCTGTGTATAGCCCTTTATGTCTGTGTATAGCTCTGTATAGCCCTGTATAGCTGTGTATAGCCCTTTATAGCTGTGCATAGCTATGTATAGCTGTGTATAGCGCTGTATAGCTGTGTATAGACCTGTATAGCTGTGTATAGCTATGTATACCTGTTTATAGGTCTGTATAGCCCTTTATAGGTATGTATAGCTCTGTATAGCGCTGTATAGCTGTGTATAGACCTTTATAGCTGTGTATAGCTATGTATACCTGTGCATAGGTATGTATAGCCCTGTATAGGTATGTATAGCTGTCTATAGTGCTGTATATCTGTGTATAGACCTGTATAGCTGTGTATAGCTATGTATACCTGTGTATAGGTCTGTATAGCTGTGTATAGCTATGTATAGCGCTGTATAGCTGTGTATAGCTATGTATACCTGTGTATAGGTCTGTATAGCCCTTTATAGGTATGTATAGCTCTGTATAGCGCTGTATAGCTGTGTATAGACCTGTACAGCTGTGTATAGCTATGTATACCTGTGTATAGGTCTGTATAGCCCTGTATAGTTATGTTAAGCTGTGTATAGTGCTGTATATCTGTGTATAGCTCTGTATAGCCCTGTATATCTGTGTATAGCTTTGTATAGCCCCGTATAGCTGTGTATAGCCCTTTATAGCTGTGTATAGCTTTTTTATAGCTGTGGATAGCTATGTATAGCTGTGTATAGCGCTGTATAGCTGTGTATAGACCTGTATAGCTGTGTATAGCTATGTATAGCTGTGTATAGGTCTGTATAGCCCTTTATAGGTATGTATAGCTCTGTATAGCTGTGCATAGCTATGTATACCTGAGTATAGGTCTGTATAGCTCTGTATAGGTATGCATAACTGTGTATAGCGCTGTATAGCTGTGTATAGACCTGTATAGCTGTGTATAGGTATGTATACCTGTGTATAGGTCTGTATAGCCCGTTATAGCTGTGTATAGCTATGTATATATGTGTATAGCCCTTTATAGCGGTGTATAGCTGTGTATAGCTATGTATAGCTGTATATAGCTCTGTATAGCTGTATATAGCTGTGTATAACCCTTTATAGCTGTGTATAGCTGTGTATAGCTGTGTATACCTGTGTCTAGGTATGTTAGCTGTGTATGATTACGCTGTGTACCTCTAGGACATAATATGTATGTAATGATATGATATGTATTAGGTACATAATAATTCCCCATACATGACGTACCTACAGTTTTGGAGAATATCAGCTGTGCAAAAGTAGTGCGGGCAGATATAGGCGTGCGGTTATGCGCATGCCTACCACCACAAGCCAGCCCAGTGGCACAAAATTGCCTTCCCACAAGATTAATCAACCGAATTCTCACATTACAGTCAACGCGCTGCACGAATGACCGCACAACTTCAAACATTCATAAAATATTTCATTCACCGATTTGATTTTTCAATTATGAAATGATTCTTCGAACCTTCAATTGCACAATTGTAAATCAAATTAAAAGTAGTAAAAAACTCGTGGTAAAATTGAAAATAAGAAATCTGCAGTTATTACAGATGAAAACTATTTTCAAATTATTTTTCGGCCGATTGCCGTTGTTTTCGCGTGGGAACAATTCTCCTACTTCGGAAACGATGTCCTGTCTTATTTCTTTAAGCGTTTTGCTTAGATAAGGTTGTGTTCGCTCAACAAACGCAAGAGCGTTGCTGTTGCCCTCAATCTTTATCTTTTCAGAATTTCCGCCATTTTCAATCGTACGAGCGCGAAATCTTCAACTGAATGATTCGATTATTTGAAACGTGATCCTTATCTTTCAATCTCGTGGCGAAGGCATGTCAATCAAATTAATTCACGAACCATTCACCTGAATGGCCGTTTTTATACTAGAGACGCATAATCCGTCCAGACGAATCATGCGTCTCTTATGTTATCCGTCTGGTGTAAAGACGGGACGAACCGTATGAGACGCATAATTCGTCTTGGACGAACTTGGGCAAACATTTTTTCTGCGTCTGTTAAATTCGTCTAGTATA
>OX421452.1:32261480-32266480 GCA_949126865.1 Montipora capitata | reverse complement strand
GAAAGCCAGGATATATACCGTTCTATTTTTACATCTTTCCGTAAAGGCGTCCATAAAATCTTTTAAAATCTTTAAAATCACAAGCGTCTAGCCACAGTCAAAAATGAATTCCATAACACTGAATAGCTGTGTACAGCACTGCATAGCTGTGTATAGCTGTGTATAGCCCTGTATAGCTAAGCATAACCCTGTATAGCAGTGTATAGCTGTGTATAGCCCTATATAGCTGTGTGTAGCTGTGCACAGCCTTGTATAGCTGTGTATAGCCCTGTATAGCTCTGTATAGCTGTGTGCAGCTATGTATAGCTGTGTACAGCCCTGTATAGCTGTGTATACCCTGTATAGCTCTGTATAGTCGAGTATAGCACTGTATAACTGTGTAAACCTGTTTATATGTCTGTGTAGCTCTGTATAGCTATGTATAACTCTGTATGGCTGTGCATAGCTGTGTATAGCTCTATATAGCTGTGTATACCCTGTAAAGCTCTGTATAGCCGTGTATAGCTGTGTACACTTGTGTATAGGTCTGTATAGCTCTGTATAGCCCTGTATAGGTCTGTATAGCTCTGTATAGCGCTGTATAGCCCTGTATAACTGTGTATAGCTATATATACCTGTGTATAGGTCTGTACTGCCCCGTATAGGTATGTATAGCTCGATATAGCGCTGTATATACCTGTATCGATGTGTATACCTATGTATACCTGTGTATAGGTTTGTACTGCCCCGTATAGGTATGTATAGCTCTGTATAGCGCTGTAGAGCTGTGTATAGACCTGTATTGATGTGTATAGCTATGCATACCTGTGTATAGGTCTGTATAGCCCTGTATAGATATGTATAGCTCTGTAAAGCGCTGTATAGCTCTGTATACCTGTGTATAGATCTGTATAGCCTTGTATACCTCTGTATAGGACTGCATAGGTCTGTATAGGTATGTATAGCTGTGTATAGTGCTGTATATTTGTGTATAGCCCTTTATGTCTGTGTATAGCTCTGTATAGCCCTGTATAGCTGTGTATAGCCCTTTATAGCTGTGCATAGCTATGTATAGCTGTGTATAGCGCTGTATAGCTGTGTATAGACCTGTATAGCTGTGTATAGCTATGTATACCTGTGTATAGGTCTGTATAGCCCTTTATAGGTATTTATAGCTGTGTATAGGTATGTATACCTGTGTATAGGCAGGAGCCCATCTGGAGCGTGCAACTTCCATACAGTGTCTGTGAAACGGCGTTTTCACAGGTAGGTTTATTTTTAGACTAGCCCTTCTGGCGAATTAGGTCAAAAAACAAAGGCAGTTCCGGTTCGGTGACCCTATGACGTCAGCTTAATTTCTTGTAATTGGTCATCGGGCTCCTGTGGGAGTCTAATTAGCGGGAAATTCAATCTAAAAATAACCTTACTTGTGAAAACGCCGTTGCACGAACACAGTAGAGTTGTAGGCTCCAGATGGGCTCCTGGTATAGGTCTGTATAGCTCTGTATAGCCCTGTATAGGTATGTATAAATGTGTATAGCCCTGTATGTCTGTGTATAGCTGTGTATAGCTGTGTATACCTCTGTTTAGGTATGTTAGCTGTGTATGATTACGCTATTTACCTCTAGGACATAATATGTATGTAATGATATAATATGTATTGGGTACATAATAATTCCCCATACATGACGTACTTACGCCAAAACTGTGATGTAGATGATCGATGTATATAGTATTCCCCATTTTGTAGCCTGCGTAGCATGGCGGTTTTTTGTCGAGCCGGGCGCACGAGCGGCGAAGCCGCGAGGAAAATAAAAAACAGCCTGCCCGGATTCGAGGGTTTTTGACTGCCGCCCCCTTCACATCATTTTGACACCCGCGGTGACAACTTGTCTGGTTTGAATTTCCCCAGCCAATCATAGGCTTGATAGTAATATGAAACTTCGTGAAAGTGTGGCGCGTTTGGCAAGAAATCAAAACAAATCCTCATGCTCTTTCGTCTTTTTCGATGGCTACGAAGGGCGATACGCCGAAAACGCCTGCCAATGTTCAACGGGCTATTTCAAGCGTCAATGATAATTGTACATTGTGTTGTTGTCCGCTAAAGATTAAATACGGAGAAAATCTGTGCAGTAAATCTGTGCAGAAAAAAATTGAAAACGGTTGCGAATTTGACATTCTGAGTGTGATTCGTCGACCACAATCGCCGACACGGCTCGATGTAGAGCACTGTCTTCTTTTAAAGCGGCAAGGAATGCCTTTTCTAACACCGTCTCAGCGGAGCAATAGAGAAATTGAGGTGGACTCTCTCGAACCGCATTCAGTGCTTCCGTCGTAAGTTCCATTGCCGTGCAGTTCAGCGACAACATTTCGGAAATCTGGTCGTCTATAATACTTTTCAACGGGGCAATGACAATCACACACGTTTTCGATGAAGAGATTTCTTCTTTGGCAAGAGCGAAGGCAGTATAGATCATGCTCTTGCCAAAACCTGTTGGCAAAATTGCCATGACGTCTCTCCCATGAAGAAGATTGTTAATTGCCGTTTCCTGCTCTGGCTTCAAGACAACTGCACTATTTCCCGACGAATATTCAAGAGCGACAACGCTCTAGTTAATGCTTCTGCCATATTTTGATTTTGTTTTGACGAGATTTGTTCAGTCTCTCGAAACTCTCCCAAGGAAAATTACCAAAATATTTGATTGACGGGCGAGTATTCTGAACCAATCGGAACCACAGGGGGCCCACACAATCGGATGTGTAGCCGATTGTTATTTTAAAGTAAATTACTAGATTTACCGTTTGCCTCACCTATAGCGATATATCGCCAACTATGTATATACAACAATGATAAATAAACGTTGAATTATCGTATCTGTGGTATATAGTCGTCCTTTTGCCTCAAAAGAACTCTTTTGAGCAATTTTGAGTTCGCCGTTGACGGTTACTATTATAGAAGGACAACAGTCAACGGCGAACTCAAAATTGCTCAAAAGACTTCTTTTGAGGCAAAAGGACGACTATGTACCACAGCTACGATAATTCAACGTTTATTTATCATTGTTGTATATACATAGTTGGCGATATATCGCTATAGGTGAGGCAAACGGTAAATCTAGTACAATTACTTTAAAATAACAATCGGCTACACATCCGATTGTGTGGGCCCCCTATGTCGGAACGATCCGTACGCTGGCATACGGACCGACTCAAAAAAGCCCCCCGTCCGTGCAGGCGGTTTTTCAGTTGCTCCTGCCCCAATCTCCTCGCGGTTTTTCTGCCCTCGCCCGCCTTTATTACGTAGCAACCAAAACCGCCATGCTACGCAGGCTACCCATTTTGAAGCTATTGCGATTCTTGGGTTATTCATGTTGAAGGTTTGTTAAAATATTTCTCTAATTTTTGCTATACTTAAGTGCCAATTTTGTTGATTTGCTCGAAGGAAATTATTTTAATATTTTGCGTAAACAGCGTTGCTCACATCGAACAGAAATTTAGCTGGCTGGTGAAATTATGTGTAGTCAGTAGTCAGTTGCACTATTTTCGGAGATCTTTTTGCACGCAGATACAAAACTGCGAACGGAAACTTCTTATATCTTCAAAAACATACCTTGTAGCTTGACGTGTGTCGAAAAAAAAGTAAAGTTAATCTAACAGACCGCTTTTGAAAGTGAAAACATGGCTTCTGATAGGATGCGGAAAAAAATTAAAGATTATGCGGAAATTTTTGGCCATATTATGCGGAAACATGCGTTGATTATGCGGAAATTACACCGGATTATGCGGAAACTTAAACAAGTTATAAAACTAATTTTTAGGCCCGTCCAATGTATTTACATGCTTACGGTAAACCCGTAATCGAAATTGCAACCAATACAATCGCATTTGTGACTGAATTTTTGCCCTTTGTGATTAAAATATATGGAGGAGTCACCAATTTGCGACCAGCTTTCACCGTTGAAATAAAAGGGTTAGCAGTTGGGATTTTGCCGCAACTTTTGGTAAAATAAATAAAGCGATAAAAAATTATTTTGTTTCTCATCATGAATTTTGTTTCAATTTGGAGATAATGTAGCCTGCGCTCGCAGACGTATTTCCGGTTGTCGCTTAGTCTGCGAGCGCAGGCTAGAGATAATGGAGCAAAATTGTAATACCTTTGGAGCGGGATCCATTCCCTCGATCATTGACTTAGGGTGCGTTTGATTCACCGTATTCCGGAATAAGAATACGTGAAGTGATGAATTCAAAACGGTATGTCTGGCGTTTTGAAGCAACAAGGATAATAAAGATATGTTTAAAATAGCATTTTAGCAGGTGTTCGACATTTTTAATAGAGAGATTAAGCATGACGTTTACCGCCGACGGGAAACGGGAAACGGCAGGCTCCTGCTTGTCATAAAAGCGTGAAAATTATCTCATTTTAACTTGTCTCGTTCCTTTGAGAAGTTGCTTGATATATGGAGATAACAGGACATATATGGACATATATGGAGATAACAGGACAGAGCAGGGTTCTTCCATCTTTGGCAAAACCCTAATTTCACTCCGACGTTTGCCGTTTGGCGTAAACGTCATGCTTAATCTCTCTAATGTGAATCTCCGTAAAAACGAAGGATTTCTAACTTGTATTCCATGTAATCCTATTCCGGAATACGGTCAATCGAACGCGCCCTTAGTTTCTTATCAGTTACGTCATTTGCTGAAGTGTAACTGTTTCTCGTCCAATGGAAAGGCTCATTGGCGAAAAAATGCGCGGAAACTGCTTACGATCTTTCTTACGAACTTTCATCTTGCGAACGAAATGGTGTGTTTACTTCAATGTTCAGGAAAATAAACGTTTCAAAACAGTCAATTTCTTCGGCTTTTATGTTTTTAAGGATGTTAAGGAGCTGCTTTATCACTAATATCAGGTATTTCTTCTGTTTTTTGCGGAAAATATCGGAATTATGCGGAAGATGCGGATTTCAGTGAATTATGCGGATCCGCATCGCCGCATCGTGTCAGATGCCATGTGAAAAGGT
>OX421452.1:32248980-32256480 GCA_949126865.1 Montipora capitata | reverse complement strand
CTGTGCTGTTCATGTCTGGTAAACATCAAGTGTGTCCTGCCATATGGCTGTTCACACCACATGTCCAACTTCTTGAACAGTACATTTCATGTTACGTGCAACAATGGAGACAATGTGACTTCTACTAGTGATGTCCAGTCAACGACCAGAAACAAGAATTTTATTTGTTTATCCTGCAGTCAAGGCCTCAAACATTTTAGTGCGCAACAAGCTAACACTCATTCATCAACCCTTAATGAAATGTCCTCCCCATAATGGCATGTCATCGTCTTGACATGGCCCATTTATACTCTTTGTTGATAACAAAACTCTCTCCCTGCTGGAAAATTGCAATCAGTGGTGATAGAACAATCCAACTGTTATTTTTTCCTATAAGAAATGAAAAACAATGTCAACGAGAGACAAATTTTGCTTGCTGAAACTGGCACTGTGGATGCAGTGCAAGACAGAATGTGAGAACATGGCAGGAAAGCCTTTTAGATGAAAGAGGACTGACTTCATCAAGAAAGAAATAGAAATTGCTTAAATTGAAACTGTGTATATTTGCTCCAGACATGTAATTGTTTTTTTGTTTTTTTTTTTTCAAAAGAAAACCTTGATTAGAAGGCTCTTAATTCAACCAATTTAATTCTCATTTTTTTGTTGTCTCACTGTCATCACAAAGTGGAGCAAAGAAAAATAAAAATGAAACTGGTTTGACAATTTTATAACCAAAACCAAAGGGAGGGGAGGGGGAATCCTAGAAAAAGTGACAGGTGTACTCCATTCTGCCTTGACCGAAACACAATCAAAATCCATGACTCTGAACCACTTAAAATGTTTAAAACTCTTTCTTCTCGTCTCTTCTCTTTATAATTTTCTTTCTTCTCTCTTTTTCTTTATTCATTGTCTTGTATTATGTCTGTGGTGTGGCAAAAAAATAAAATAAATAAACAACAAAAACTAACCAGATCATAGAGTTTACCTTTAATAGTACCTTTCTGGCTAAAAAGACTGTATAAAGCCAAACAAAACTTTGTTGGAAAGACTATTCTAGTTCGTTTTAAGGCTTTGCAGGGTTCGTACTCTTAAGAGTTGTTCAAGTTCCATGACTTTCCATGACCTTTTCCATGACTTTTTCCAGTTTTCCATGACCTAAACTTTAGCTGCCAGTTTCGAAAATTGTCAAAATCGTCCTTGTATTAGGAGTATTTTCAGACATAACTCGCCTGAAATTTATTTTGTCCTTGCTTCCACTTCTGCAATAATTTACGTACCACACGTAACTATAATTTTCCATGACTTTCCATGACCGGCCATTAAATTCCATGACTTTCCAGGCCTGGAAACTGAAATACTTCAATTCCATGACTTTCCAGGTTTTCCATGACCTGTACGAACCCTGCTTTGTTTTAAAAATTCTGATGAGCACTCCATCGCTTTTACGTAGGAATCTCGCCCCAGGAGTATCAATGAAAATCCTCAAAGACAAGTAATGCATTTGAAGTTGAAAACAAACAATGCAAGCAAAAGAACTCTTCCTTAAGGGAGTGGGATTGATTGGCAACACAATACAATTTTAAATGCCTCGCAGTATAACACTCAATGAAAGCTGGTTTTCACAATATTCTCTTTTCGCGAAAGAATTTCTTTTTATAGGCGGAAATAAATGCTGGCTGAAAAAAATTACAAAGTAAAACGTAGGTTTAGTTATAAAATGACACAAAGGAATGTCTATCTCTGAGTAAGTGTTTCTACTACATATACCATAAATCGAACGCCCGATTGACATTTTACAAAGACAAAAAAAATTAGTGGAACTTGAAAAATTGCGAGTTACCATACAGCGGGGATAATTACTGTTTGCTCACCAACCTGTTTTATCACCAAGCCAATAAGCTTAAGCTTGCTAGCTCAAGAGGCTTTTTTAATGCGAAGACATACACATTTACAAAATGTTGCCTTACCTTGATCTCGGAGAAACTACTGTGCGTTAAAAATGACGTCCGCCAAGAAGTAAATTTTCCAAATTGAAGGGCTTCGAAATAAAAAAAAATTGTTGAATAAACTAACAAGAAGCCACCACATTTCGCACTGGCATCGGCCGCCATATGTCTTGTTTTGTTTTCACTTCAGAATGACAAATTCTGCTCGTGCGCAATACACGAATCCGCTGACTGATGCCTCCATGATTGCTTTGCAAGTTGTGAGGATTTCATTTAAGACAATGTATGGGAAGTTGCTTTCCCCCCCTCCTGTTCCTAGCCTTTAGTTTAGTTACTACATATAGCTTTCTGTTCTTGATTTTAGTTCTTAGCAGTGATTGCAAAATTTCATTTGCTATTGTCTAGGTTTATTTATCTATGTTGACCTTTAGTCTGGCACAGCATGTGATTTGTGCCTTGAATATTTTTGCTGTTTTCCAATGAGTAATTGCTGTATTTTTGTCTACTGCTTTGTATCCTTTTAATTGCATTTGATTCCAAATGATCCGTTTGTTACCATTATTTCACAATTACTAGTTTCAATGTACTATTGTGGGATTATTGTGCAATGTGTAATTTGAAGCTCTTGCTTTTTTCAAATCCATGCTTCATATAATAGTTCTTGGATTATAACATTGTTTAGTTTGTTTACAATTTGAAGTCATTTTGCTCGTTTTGTTGGTAACTTCTTTGCCTTTTAGTTCGCAAGCATGTTTCTTCACGTATCAGCTATTTACCATAATTTTGATTGTTCTGAGCTTGTAAATAATATCAATTTACTACATTTAATCCATTGGCTTATTATGGCTTTGTTTACAAACAAAGCAAAACTCGTAAAACTTAGCTCAAATCTGTTGTTCTTGCGTTGACTGTTTTGGCCATCCTGAAATATATTACCCTCTATTCTTTCCTTACACATGAATAAAGTAAGTGATGTATTTTGATATATTTTTGTTTACATTCACTTGATCTCGATCCACGGTGTTTGCGTAGGTATAAATGATTTGTGTTAGAAAGTTATTTCCCACTAGATAATGTTTTACCGAAAGACTTGGCAGTGGATAACCACATGAAATTAAAATTTTTAGAGTTACGAAAAATGGGGCGAGACAAGAAGGAAACGCTTCTAAGAGACAAACCCCTGCATTTTGAAAACCGGCAAGTTGACCTGTGATGCATGTCATCAGCTGTCATAAATTGACCAAGAAAATATTTGGTCTTCCATAGTGGAAATTAAACTTTGTGTAAGAGAAGGTTAAAAAATTTGGCAAGGAAAATAACTGTGAGGCATAACAGGCATTTCTACACACGTGTAAATGAGCACCTTTTCTGGGATAAAAATTATCATATTTTCAAGCATCTTAGTTTGTCTAAACATTGTCAGGATAATTGCGATGTTTCTTGCTTAGAATTTATTGAAAATGCTACCTCTTTCTATCAACTCAAAATCAGGGAGAGCTTCCATATTGAGCAGATGAAACCGGCCAAACTCAACAAACAAGTTGATCATGTCGGTTTAGCATTACACTTTTAAAATTTACCATTGTGTCAGTTACAGTATGTTTTCTATAATATCGTTGGTTTATAGTTTGAGTTTCACCTCCTGGTAAGGAACATTTAAGAGCGCCTCTCAGCAATTTTCACCTAAGACCGTGCAAGATAAAAAAATCGAAAATTGCCAAACTTTGTCACAATAAAGGACTACCAAAACCATTTTTAGAAAAATATGTTTTACTTTGTTTCGATAATTATTTTACCTGGACGGCAACTTTTTCGGTATGGGGCCTTGCGAGCGAGTGAAAACGACTCCAAAATGTCGCTTGTTTGAATTGCTCTTTTTGAAATAAGGAACGAGTAACTTGAAAATCAAAACAACATGGCACTGCTAGAGTAATTCATTCACCCTTCAGCGCTGTTAACGGTACAATATACCAAAACTGGAATTTTGACCAAATTTTAAAACTTGACCTTTTTTAGATTGATTACAGACCCTTGCAAAACAAATCTGGAATATTCTGGTTATTTCCAGAATTTTTCTTAGAATATGACAAAAACAATTTCTAGAAATTCCTAGAATTTACCAGTTTCTTTTCTGGAAAATTCTAGAAAATTCTAGAATGTTAATGAAACATGCTAATTAGGGAAGAAATTGCCAGCTTTATTCCAGAATTCAAATCATAATCTGGGATCAAATCAAGTTTTTCCAGCTTTTTCCAGCTTGTTACAAATGCTGCTTTCTAGATTTTTCTAGACATTCCTGCATGCTATTAAATGAAAGCATGTGAAGATCATGTATTAATTTCCAGCTTTTTTCAAGGTCATTCCAGTTTTTCATGATTTTCCTCTGCCTTTTCCCACCAGTTAATTTTATTCCTTGATGGTCTTAGCTTTTGGTTCCTTTAAGGCAATTCAGCCATTGGTAACTTTTTAAATTTATCACGAGTAACTTTACTAAGCTTCTTACTCGAAGCAGTCAAATGCACAACAAAAACAGGCATCATTTTCTTGTCTGTATAAAGAAGAGGCGCGGTGGCCTCATGGTTAGTGCGCTCGACTCCGGATCGAGTGGTCCGGGTTCGGGGCCTGGCCGGGGACATTGCGTTGTGTTCTTGGGCAAGACACTTTACTCTACTCTCACGGTGCCTCTCTCCACCCAGGTGTATAATTGGGTACCGGCGTAATGCTGGGGGTAACCCTGCGATGGACTAGCATCCCATCCAGGGGGCAGTATAAATACTCCTAGTCGCTTAATGCTACTGAAACCGGAGATAAGCGCCAGCCTGATGGGACTTCTGGCTCGTAAGCAGTGACTTTACTTTTTACCTTTTATAAAGAACTACCAAAGATCATTGAATACTTTGTTTAACTATAAAGTTATTGGTCATTAGTGGTAATCAGGCAGTCATGTCTTGTACCTTCCCTTGTAGAACCAGACACTGTGTAATCTATGTAAATCCTATTTAACAACCATATGTAAATGGTATGTTATGATATACATAAATTGGATACAGAAGCCTTATTCAAAGGCTATGTTATACGTATGCCTCATCTATATATTTTGAAAGGAAATGCTATGTTTTAGCTAGTCAAATGGAACCTTTACATAGCATATGTAAAGGCTATGTTATGGGGTTTTTGTGTCCAAAAATAAAAATGGTTTCAACATAGTTTCTACATAGATTCGAAACAGAAAATACACAACACATACATAATTATCCTGCTCCTATAAAATAATATTCCAGCAAATCAGAAATGTGCTGGAAACTACAAAAAATCCATTTGTAGTCAAGCTATTAACAGTTATTACCATAGCTCACAGACAAAAACAATTAGACGACAGATTTTAAAGCAGTTATATATTTTTATTGCACGAACCTAAGCATTTAATTCATGCCAAAATCTTTGGATTGGGTTCTTCTTTTAAATTTAACTAGACCCTCCGTGAGGGTACACTGGGTTGCCTGTGGTACGTTTACTATTCCAGACAATTTTTTTCAAGTTGGGGGGTCATTAAGACCATTTAAGGGGTCACCCAGAAGTCATACCAGCAGAGGCCCTTTGGCTCACAGGTCCTCACATGTTTGCACGACGAACAGATCCTTTTCTGAGGTTAAAAACCTGGCTACCAGCCTATTAATTAATCATTTGTCGGAAAGAAGAAATTCCTGTCCTCTTTAGAAAAAATAGACACGCATTGCTCACATGTGGTAGTGAAGTAACACAGCAATTTATTCCATATAAAATGTCAACTGAGCTGTGTGTTGTCTTCCAGGAGATTCAAGTTGTCCTTGCGTAATATGTAGCTCTAATAGTGCACGATATTGATTTGGTATTGTCTATCATTGTAGTGCCATGATAGAAGTCTTGCGTAAATAGCCTGGGAAGACATGTGGTTACTAGCAAAGTACTGAACCCAGAAAGATTGAAGAAAATAAATGGGAAGTGAGAAACATTGGCTTCTGGGCTGACATGTTGATAATTTTCAAGCTCCCTCACATCTTCTTTCACCTCTAGTTTAAGCGTGCCCTCTGAGCATCTGACAGCTTTGTAATACTAAAGTAAACCCCTATCCGGCAGGGTTAGTATCTGGATGGGTGACCTCAAACATATACCCCTTCGCAAAACAGAAGCATTGGACCGAAAATACTATTAACGCTAACCAATGCGAACTCAGCAAGGTACAGATTTTGTTAGCTTGCTTTATGCAAAAACAAATATTGATGCAAAAGTAAATTGATACACAGTTTTTAGAAAGAGCAGAAGGAAGTTTCCAGGACGTTCGTTCGAGAATAACATATTTACAACATGAAAACAACATTAACTTTGAACCGTGAATATAGAATATAAAAAGTTAGTTATCTTTGCTACGTCCAATTTTGTTATTGTACTTTTAGTTGCACAAATTAATCGCAAAATCGAAAGTGACATCGCCGGAATTCAGCGGGCGCCGTGGTTAAGTTACCACGGCATGTTTACTCGCCAAACAGTGAAGCATCTGTGTCGAATGATGGCAAGATACCGGGTTTTCGTAAGTTTCTTTTTCTGTCAAGTGTTATAAAGTTTGACAATAAATGAGCAAAGTCAAAAACAAAGATCACAATCTACTCTCCAAGACAAGGTTATGTATCACCAGGTAATTCCATCATTTTGGAAATAGCAGCTACTTTATTATTCATCGGTGTCACAATTTTTTGCTTATGTTGGAGCTCATTTTGTTGAAACTCAAGCACGCTTCCAACAGACCTGTTTATTTTCGTGAACCTTTCCTCCTTACAAAGCAATACTAAAAATATCCTCCCGTATCACAATTCAACCTTAAGCTCGAAAATTCAATACACAACATGATATTATAATTCACAAAGGCAGAAAATATCACAGAATCCTTCTCCAGCGAAACATTTAATTGAAGCAAACAACATAAGATGCACTAAAACGCCGTTCGCGTTGCAATGACGTTCGACGCCATTGCTGGTTATGAAATGCTTTACTGAAATGCTTTACTATTGCCATAAAAACTATCCACTTAAGCTTGCATATTATAAAACATGATGAATTCATAAAGGCCACCTTTTCCAGCAAACAGTTTTTTGAAACAACATATTTGCTATTAGAGGCAAAAACCCCTTCCTATTTCATTACGTGCGTGAAGAGAAAAAACTGGGTCGTGTCAAATATGTGCAATATTACAACAAACTAAAATTTCAGGATCAAACCGTTTCCATGAAGAACCTTTTCCTTGAATAATGAAGCACAAAATAGACGACAAGCTTTCTTTCAAATAATCCTTGGCTGTCACATTTCCAATTATTTTTTTTACCTGAAGACTGTGCAGAGTTGATCACAGACCACTTAAGAGGTTCAATCTGTTCTCTGTCTTTGTTGAAACCATAAGCTACCAGAGGATTTTCCATTTGGTTTCAGTGTTCTACACAACACCACACTTGGTAAAATATTATTTTAGAAATATAGCTCACTTTGATTTCAGCTCGACGGGCAATAGATTGTTGTCGAAATCCATTACTTGTCGCTTTTGAGA
>OX421452.1:32238980-32241480 GCA_949126865.1 Montipora capitata | reverse complement strand
TTGGTGCTTTCTTGTTCAGAGCCATACAAGCCATTTCCATGGAAAAGGTTATAAGCCATGGTTTTTTTACATTTTGTTTATATTCTGGTGAGTATTTTCACGACTCATGCTGTGTGTTGAAGGACCCAAAAGGCAAGTCAAAATACAAGTAACAACTTGAAAATATTAAGCTCTTACTAACCGAGCTGGAGGGCCATACTGGGGAATATTGGTTGAACATTGTGGAACTAAAGATGGAGCGCAGCGAGGTCCATACAAAAATGACCAAGGTGCAATATTCCTCAGTATGGCTTGGGCAAGCTTAGTTAGAATTCAAAGTAGTTTATCATATGGTACTCGGGCCATGGTTGTTTGTTGAATTTGTGGCTTTTCAAAAACAAAAATTACACAGCTAATGACCGCTTCCAAAGAAATGGTCGACATGGCAAAATCCCAACCAAGAAAGAACCAATCACAATGCTTGCATTTACCTCAAAACTACTTTACCGCAGGAGGAAAAGCCGGCAGGGCAAGCAATCCCCCACCCTTAGCTCAAGGTCTAGATCTGCCACTGATTACCACAATATTTTCTGTAGTTGAATGATAATTGAGCTAATAATGTGCCTTACTGTGAGTACAATAGTTATGCAAAGTTTAATTATGTCTTTAGAAATCAGTCATGTTCAGAGATATTATTGGCACAGGATTTGGGTAAAGTGTTTTTTATTGTCATTATTGAGAGCTTACTGAACACAGGCTGACCAGAGTGCACCTCAGGCTAAATGACATACCATCGTAGCTTACTAGTTAGTATGAAGAGTTGTATAGTTAGTGTCAAGAGAATTTGGTAAGCCTATTTATGGTTAGCTCTCACTAGCAGAAATAGTAACATGCTCTTTTCAAAACAAAATAGAAAATAGAGCTAAACAATAATTATGTTACCATTTGTGACTGGTGCCCCACGAAGGAGCCATATTAAATTAAAGATGAACTGTGCAAGTGAAATTAAGATTGGTTATTTAATAGTAATACATGAAGCAGCAGTTAACCTAGCAACCTTTGTAGCTTTCTTAATTGGTGTTGATAGAAGAATCCTCCTTACAAGAAGGGGTTTCTCTCCACTAACTAAAACATTCACTAATTAGCAGGTAGTTTGAGGGGAATGTTGTGCGTGAATGGTGGCTGAGTTGAGGAAACATCATACACAAAAGTTAGGGTTAGTCTGTAGAATGAGGGGGAGAAATTTACAAAGCAAGCTCTCAACCCCAAAATAAGGCTAGCAAATGAAACAAATTCTGTGTGAAATTAAAAACTTTAATCACAGAAACAGCCAGATAGTACATGTATGAAAAACTGAATCACGTAGGAGGGATTAACAAATATTTGACCATGAAAATTATTCAGCAGACGTGGCCAGCTTGGCGGTGATGTCTCCAAAAAGGCTCGTGGTGTATGAGGCCACCTAAGCAGAAACAGCCACAAGTCAAAAAGGGACCTTTATGCCGAGTGCTGGAATACGTACTCTCTAAATGTAGATGTAGAAGTCCTTTAAGGCCTTTTACCGACACCTTGAAAACAATATGAAACAGAGAGTTACTGTATTGATATGTACTAATTGATTGAGTAAAATGGCTAGATCGGACACACATTTTTTTTTCTTTTCTTTAAATAAGTCCTCAGACCCCCAAAAATAGATGCCTGTGATCCTTGAGTGTGAAATAGTTACGCTATATTTTTTTAAGTTCTCTGTGTGGTGTTGCTAGTCAAGCCTAACAATAAATAAAGTCATTGTTATTTTTTAAGGTATGTTCCAGGGCTCATGCTCTTAATTATTTTATTTATGTTTCACACAGTGGAACAAAATGTGATCATATTGATCAGCCACAGGTTAGCTTATTTGTTGGGGCCAAACTGCACAAAGGCAAAGAAAACAATATGGGGTTTGGGAGAGGATGGGGAGTCTTACAACGTAGCAGTAGTGATAGGCTACAAATTGGTTTTCCTCAGGGGAGGATATTCTACAAGGAACTGGAATCATTGCTTTGTCCTCAGTTGGTACAAAATATGAAGGAGTTGCCATGGAATAGTATGGCTTTTTTGCATAGTCATACCTAAGAGGACCAGGACATGGTATTTACAATACCTTATCAGTTTTGCATTGTTTTGCTGTGATCCATTTTAAGTTTAGTCTATATATTACCTCGAGATCAAACATTGTTTGCCATGTTATGAAGTGTTCTTACACATCTATCCTTCTGTGGAATGTTTGTTTCCAGGCTTTAAAGTAATTAAGTAGTTGGTTTAAGTTGGTAACAAGTTGATCTGTTATTGACTGCAGTGGACTGTTATCTTTGAAGACATTCCAAAGTATTTCACATTTTCATAAATTCTTGTATCTTTTCTGTGGTGTTTTCATGCAAAGCCATGTCTTTGCAAACTTTTTCGGACAGAGTATTAACAGCAAGCTTTACTCGTATTTTATTTAAATTATCAAGCTGGAATTACAAGCGCCCTGATTAAA
>OX421452.1:32211480-32233980 GCA_949126865.1 Montipora capitata | reverse complement strand
AAACAGCGTTATAGAGTTAGTCCGTCTGAGACATTCCCTCAAAAATGGTTGAAGCTGGTTTGTGCCACCTTGACACGAACGCGCTAGTTTCTGGATAGTTTATACATCAGTGTTTTCGACACATACAACGGAATTAGCATGCTTGTGGTCAATATAATTCTCTAAAACCTGCAGACCACCACACCGTGTATGTCTTGTAGGTTGGAAATGATTTCTTGTTCGTTAAAGTTCAGAGAGAAATTTCGAAAATTATTCACAATCTAGGTGCAAGTTTCATTCAGAAAATGTGATTAAAATATTTTTCCAAGAAAAACCAAAAAATTGCGCAAGGTGGCTGTACGGCTGTGAGGGTGCATATATTTCTTATTTTAATTATTATTTTATTATTATGATATTTATGTAATAATATTATATAAATTATACATAATACTAGTATAATATTATTTATTAAAAAATGGATCATTGGATAATGCAATTCGAGAGTTTTGATTGGCTAAGCCATCATGGGTTATGAGCCATTATACCATGATCTACCAACACGGCAAGCGTACGCGTGATTTTTTGGGCCTTTTATTTTTATTGTAGTCTAGTTTTTTATATTTTGGGGGCGTTTTTAATAAAACAATTATAGCCAACTCGGCGCTAGGCGCCTCGTTGGCTATCTATCATCTCATATCCAACGCGCGCTCATGGAATAATTGTTAAATATTATAATAAAGGTTCTATATAACGCCCGCTCGCATTGGTTTAAACAGCGTGCTTTATGAGAGTACAAAGCACGGAACAAACGAAAGCTCACGCCATCATCCGCAGAAATGGCAGATAAATTTCCGAATTTTTCCTTGGGTATTATTGAACAGTTTGTTTTCCAATTGTCATATCAGAAACGTGCAGGTTTTCATGGGCAACAATTCGGCCAGTTTTCACTGAACATAATTATTTAGATCCTCTTTTTTGCTGTTTTTTACGGACTGAAACAGAGGCACTTGTTTTTCCATAAATTCGAATTTTGTGTGATTTCGGTCAAGCCACTTTCCAGTTGATTGATGTTTTGACAAGCCTTTGTTTCATTGACCAATCAAATAATTTTAAACATTCTTACAAGCGCTCTGATTGGTCCAAATTAGCGTGCTTTATCAGAGTATAAAGCACTGTGCTGACGACACATCAGTTCGCCACAAGCAGCGCGCGCTTTGAAAATAAAGTAGGATTTTTGAAGAAAATTACTTGTTCTTTATCATAAAACAAATAAAGAAGCCTTGACTGTGCTCTGTTCTGTTGTAAAGCACTTAGGAAGCGGCTAGAGCACTCAAGAAGTAGGGAGAAACACTTAAATCGTATATATGCATTGGTAAAGGTTTTAGCCATTTTATGTAGTAATATTTCAAAAACGAGTGTTTCATCGGGGTTTCAAACATGAGAAAACTGATGAAAGCATGAGGCCGCAGGCCGAGTGCTTTTATCGTTTTCGAGTGTTTTAAACCCCGATGAAACACGAAGCACGAGGTTTTGAAATCACTTCTCCAACAAAAGAAAATTAGTTGAAATTATCATTTGAATAAGTTTTCTCAGTTCAACTATTATATTTGAGATGTGAAATGTGGATGATCCTATCACCTAATTGCTGCGCTGTGACAATTTTTGAATATTCATCAACTGATGTCACGTTACCTAGCTGTTTGTCAGTTCTGAGCGAACACGTTGCTTCGCAAAGCAAATGACAGAGTGCAGATTTAGACCTCCTAAAACTAGGGAGGGAAGAAGAGGAAAAGTGTGTGGCCAGCGCTATTCCAAGGTAACGTGTGCATCTAGTCTAATAAAATTTCTAACGTCAGTGCCATTTTAGGTCGGAAGTGTACAGCAAGGTTGAAACTGAACCATAACACGAGGTCGCCACCATTGAGCGAGAATTTAAATTTAGAAAAAGAATGGCCTTTTCTGTTTTGGGTAGTTTACTAACTGTACTGTTACATTCAGTGTTAGCAGTAAATAATTTAAGTTTAAAGTTTGTTTCGTAAAATGTGTGATTTCATAAAGTTGTTTATCGCCACATGTTTTTGTTGCCTCGTTTCAAACACGGCCGTGTTTTGAACTCGTTTTTTATTGGGTTTCTAAACCCATCCACCTGACCAGAATACGTTGCTCTGGTTGGGTAAGAGCTGTATGAATAATTAATGCATTTGAGAATGGAATATAACAAACTTTTAATTTTCCCTAATAGTCAGTATCAGTTAAAGTGTACGAGCAGTAGGATATAAATATGTGTGAAGCTTGTAAACTGTGTACGGATTCAATAATAATCGTGACAAGGTATTAATTAAAGAAAATCTCAGTTGGCAAGGTCTCATTCAACAACGCTTAAATGCAACATAGCTGACCACGAAGTGACAACTGGTGATCTTTTTAATTTTTCTGAGCTCGAGTTTCAGTTAGAAGACCTAACTGAATCAGTTTCCATTTTCGACTGAATCAGTCATTGACATGATCACTCAATGACGGATAACAGCAGAGGAAAATCTCTACGATTTTCCTCACAGTAACTTTCACTGCTCTCGACTGAATAAGTGCGGCCAGGTGACTGAATCAGTTGGAAGGCTCTCTGGGTATAAATCGGCGTCTGACTTACCGTGACTAACTGTACAAAATCAGCCAACTGATTCACTTTAGTAGGGAACGAGAGCGACAAGGTGAAAAAGAAATTTCTGTTAATAAGGTTTATAGAACAATGCTCTCAGCAAATCGGACAAGCCGACAATGGACACCTTTTCATTTCTTTGCTCTCGAGTTAGAAGATCCAACTGAATCAGCTGGTTACCATTCATTTACAACTGAATCAGTTATTGACATGAATAGCGCCGGATAATAGCGGAAGACCATCCCTATGATTTTCCTCGCACTCGCAGTAACTTTTGCTGTTCTCCGGGTCAACTGAATAAGTCGGGTTGTGTGACTGAATCAGTTGGAAGGCTCTCTGGGCAATCAAGCTTTTCGCGTACGAAATCAGTCAACTGAACAAGTCCACCAGACTTGACGCAGTTATCAGTGAGACAACTTTATGGTATATGGACCTATATGCAAAGAGATATATATGCATCACTGTTCATATGCTTTTGGAAGTAAAGCGGACAACATCATTGAATAAGCAAAGGAAAACAATCCGTCACGCCAATTTAAACGACACCAACACGAGCGCAAATGTCACGTGCACGTGTCTACAATGTAATTCAATTCGCAATCGCAATAATTGAATTTACCACAGAATGATTCAAAGCTTTTTTTCTCCTTGTTCTTTTATTTTTCCTTTCTAGTTCCCTACCAAAGCAAGGCTTCCAAGGCAAATAATTATTTACAGAATGTAAAAAAAATTTGACTTCGACTTGGCAACAGCTATGGATTGAATGGCCGATATATGATCTCTAATTAGATTTATTTGAGCGCTAAGACATGGCAAGAAAAACAGTCGATATTTCTCATTACAAATGTTCTAAGGAGCGTGCAATTCATCGCAAGAGCTCGTACATTAAGGGCTTAATAAGGGTTTGTTTGATTGGGATCAAATCCAGATCTGCCTGCAAGTGCCAACATTCATGCACAACGGGCGAAGTAAGTACATGTAATTGCTGTTTTTCCTTTAATTATCCGTGCGCGTGTGTAAAAATTATAAGTAATGCGGATTTCTCAAAAAATATCATGCCTTGACTGCATTTTGGCTGGTAAGGATAAGTCCGTATTGCAAGTCATTTTTGCTCCCATAAATTAAACAGTGATTTAGCAGTTGGTATGAAAATTGTCTGCTTGAGGGTCACGAACAGTTTCAATATTGACGGTGAGTCAAAGATTGCTTTATGTTCATAAAGAAATTAAAGAATAAATAATGTGTAAAAAAATTGGCACGAACACAGGGTTCTCCCTAGTTTTCAGCACAACTGGTAAGGGACCTTTTCAAACCGGTAAAGCATTTGGTTAATGTTGGACATTCTGCAACGGATAAGCAACTTCTGAGCGTTTCCAGGCGGTAATAAGTGCTCTTACAAGCGTAAATTTTACCGGTTACCGCCTAATAAGGAGTTCGTAGAGAGCTAGTATAGTAAATGATTAGAACCCAAATGAAAACGAACAGCATACTTAAGACTCCATTGGTAGTACGGTGTCTAAGTGGCTACCCACATGTACGCATTGCGTACCTACTTTTTTAAACAACGCCGAGAAATAGTTTCAATGCCCTGACTACAGGATGCTAAACTGGCACAGCAAGATTAATTGAGCAGTGAGGGAATAACTATCTTAAGCCAAATTTTCGAAAGAAAATGCCTTTCTTCATCAGGGTTTCCCAAGGAATGATTTTGGCTTATGGAGAAAGAGAGGGAAAAGCATAATTTGAATGGCCAGATTATGCATCTCTAGTATAAAAACGGCCAATTCTGTCCTGATGAGCAGCCTTTCTCAATGGGAACGTGTGAGCAATTGAATTAGCTCATTCAAAGTTCCTGGATCAAAATACAGGGATTAACCAGGTATCCAGACAAAAAAAATTGTGACGAAAAAACAAGCAATTCCGACATTGGATAGATTTAGACATGAAATAAAAAATTATGAGTTTGACGTCAATTTCAAAAAATTGAATAGTACACTCTTAATGGCATCCCCTCCTGTTTTTTTGGTGTCAGCTACATACCGGCAGCAAATTACCTTCCAGGGAAGCATATCTTAGGAACTTTTAATTAGCTTTCGATAAGAAAGATAAAATGGGATGCTAGCGCTTTTCTGTAGGCTGTTTTTCCCTCATTTACATAATACAATTTCTATTTTTAATGTTCCGTGATAATTATTGTATAAAACGCTCTTAGTCTGTTAAGTGCCCAAGTATTTATTCTGTAACAACTGTCTCCATTAGCCGAAATCATTCCTTGGGAAACCCTGATGAAGAAAGGCATTTTTCTTTTGAAATACTGGCTTAAGATAGTTATTCCTTCACTGTTCAATTAATCTGGCTGTGCCGGTTTAGCATCCTGTACTCAGAGCATTGAACCTATTGTCTTTTCGTTCATTTATCTTCTAGGTGCACCCCAGATTTCTCAGGAAAACGTTCTGGTTTTGATTATCAACAATGGTGGATAAAAAGTTGGACCTTTTGGAGCGGCATATGCAAGAGCTTAGCATTGCAAGAAAGGAGGAAGACAGACAAGGCACGGGTTTGGCTTATTTCAATCTTGGTAGATACTATCAAGGCACCGCTGACTTAAATCAGGCCATAACAAATTACACAGAAGCATTAGCCATTTTTAAGGAAGTGGGTTTCAGGGCCAGAGAAGGAGCAGCCTATGGCAATCTCGGCAACGCTTATGACAGTCTTGGTAACTTCAAGCAAGCCATAGAGTACCACCATCAACATCTTAGTATTGCGAAAGAGGTAGGGGACAGGGCCGGAGAAGGAAGAGCTTATGGCAATCTCGGCAACGCTTATAAAAGGCTTGGTAATTTCAAGCAAGCCATAGAGTACCACCATCAACGTCTTAGTATTGCGAAAGAGGTAGGGGACAGGGCCGGAGAAGGAAGAGCTTATGGCAATCTCGGCAACGTTTATGGCAGTCTTGGGGATTTCAAGCAAGCCATAGAGTACCACCATCAACGTCTTAGTATTGTGAAAGAGGTAGGGGACAGGGTCGGAGAAGGAAGAGCTTATGGCAATCTCGGCAACGCTTATGGCAGTCTTGGGGATTTCAAGCAAGCCATAGAGTACCACCATCAACGTCTTAGTATTGTGAAAGAGGTAGGGGACAGGGCCGGAGAAGGAAGAGCTTATGGCAATCTCGGCAACGCTTATGGCAGTCTTGGGAATTTCAAGCAAGCCATAGAGTACCACCATCAACGTCTTAGTATTGCGAAAGAGGTAGGGGACAGGGCCGGAGAAGGAGCAGCCTATGGCAATCTCGGCATTGCTTATGACAGTCTTGGTAATTTCAAGCAAGCCATAGAGTACCACCATCAACGTCTTAGTATTGCGAAAGAAGTAGGGGACAGGGCCGGAGAAGGAGCAGCCTATGGCAATCTCGGCATTGCTTATGACAGTCTTGGTAATTTCAAGCAAGCCATAGAGTACCACCATCAACGTCTTAGTATTGCAAAAGAGGTAGGGGACAGGGCCGGAGAAGGAGCAGCCTATGGCAATCTCGGCATTGCTTATGACAGTCTTGGTAATTTCAAGCAAGCCATAGAGTACCACCATCAACATCTTAGTATTGCAAAAGAGGTAGGGGACAGGGCCGGAGAAGGAAAAGCTTATGGCAATCTCGGCAATGCTTATGACAGTCTTGGTAATTGCAAGCAAGCCATAGAGTACCACCATCATGATCTAAGTATTGCAAAAGAGGTAGGAGACAGGGCCGGAGAAGGAGCAGCCTATGGCAATCTCGGCAACGCTTATCAAAGTCTTGGTAACTTCAAGCAAGCCATGGAGTACCACCATCAACATCTTAGTATTGCAAAAGAGGTAGGGGACAGGGCCGGAGAAGGAAAAGCTTATGGCAATCTCGGCAATGCCTATCAAAGTCTCGGTAATTTCAAGCAAGCCATAGAGTACCACCATCAACGTCTTAGTATTGCAAAAGAGGTAGGGGACAGGGCCGGAGAAGGAGCAGCCTATGGCAATCTTGGCATTGCTTATAAAAGTCTTGGGAATTTCAAGCAAGCCATAGAGTACCACCATCAACGTCTTAGTATTGCAAAAGAGGTAGGGGACAGGCCCAGAGAAGGAAAAGCTTATTGCAATCTCGGCAATGCTTATCAGAGTCTTGGTAATTTCAAGGAAGCCATAGAGTACCACCATCAATTTCTTGGTATTGCAAAAGAGGTAGGGGACAGGGCCGGAGAAGGAGCAGCCTATGGCAATCTCGGCAATGCTTATAAAAGTCTTGGGAATTTCAAGCAAGCCATAGAGTACCACCATCAACGTCTTAGTATTGCAAAAGAGGTAGGGGACAGGGCTGGAGAAGGAAAAGCTTATTGCAATCTCGGTAATGCTTATCAAAGTCTTGGTAATTTCAAGCAAGCCATAGAGTACCACCTTCAATTTCTTGGTATTACAAAAGAGGTAGGGGACAGGGCCGGAGAAGGAAGAGCTTATGGCAATCTCGGCAACGCTTATGGCAGTCTTGGGAATTTCAAGCAAGCCATAGAGTACCACCATCAACGTCTTAGTATTGCAAAAGAGGTAGGGGACAGGGCCGGAGAAGGAGCAGCCTATGGCAATCTTGGCATTGCTAATAAAAGTCTTGGGAATTTCAAGCAAGCCATAGAGTACCACCATCAACGTCTTAGTATTGCAAAAGAGGTAGGGGACAGGCCCAGAGAAGGAAAAGCTTATTGCAATCTCGGCAATGCTTATCAGAGTCTTGGTAATTTCAAGGAAGCCATAGAGTACCACCATCAATTTCTTGGTATTGCAAAAGAGGTAGGGGACAGGGCCGGAGAAGGAGCAGCCTATGGCAATCTCGGCAATGCTTATAAAAGTCTTGGGAATTTCAAGCAAGCCATAGAGTACCACCATCAACGTCTTAGTATTGCAAAAGAGGTAGGGGACAGGGCTGGAGAAGGAAAAGCTTATTGCAATCTCGGTAATACTTATCAAAGTCTTGGTAATTTCAAGCAAGCCATAGAGTACCACCTTCAATTTCTTGGTATTACAAAAGAGGTAGGGGACAGGGCCGGAGAAGGAAGAGCTTATGGCAATCTCGGCAACGCTTATCAAAGTCTTGGTAATTTCAAGCAAGCCATAGAGTACCACCATCAATTTCTTGGTATTGCAAAAGAGGTAGGGGACAGGGCCGGAGAAGGAGCAGCCTATGGCAATCTCGGTAATACTTATCAAAGTCTTGGTAATTTCAAGCAAGCCATAGAGTACCACCTTCAATTTCTTGGTATTACAAAAGAGGTAGGGGACAGGGCCGGAGAAGGAAAAGCTTATTGCAATCTCGGCAATGCTTATCAAAGTCTTGGTAATTTCAAGCAAGCCATAGAGTACCACCATCAATTTCTTGGTATTGCAAAAGAGGTAGGGGACAGGGCCGGAGAAGGAGCAGCCTATGGCAATCTCGGCAACGCTTATGGCAGTCTTGGGAATTTCAAGGAAGCCATAGAGTACCACCATCAAGTTCTTAGTATTGCAAAAGAGGTAGGGGACATGGCCGGAGAAGGGAAAGCTTATTGCAATCTCGGCAATGCTTATCAAAGTCTTGGTAATTTCAAGCAAGCCATAGAGTACCACCATCAAGATCTTGGTATCGCAAAAGAGGTAGGGGACAGGGCCGGAGAAGGAAAAGCTTATTGCAATCTCGGCAATGCTTGTCAAAGTCTTGGTAATTTCAAGCAAGCCATAGAGTACCACCATCAATTTCTTGGTATTACAAAAGAGGTAGGGGACAGGGCGGGAGAAGGAAGAGCTTATGGCAATCTCGGCAATGCTTATGGCAGTCTTGGTAACTCCAAGCAAGCCATAGAGTACCACCATCAAGATCTTGGTATCGCAAAAGAGGTAGGGGACAGGGCCGGAGAAGGAAAAGCTTATTGCAATCTCGGCAATGCTTGTCAAAGTCTTGGTAATTTCAAGCAAGCCATAGAGTACCACCATCAACGTCTTAGTATTGCGAAAGAGGTAGGGGACAGGGCCGGAGAAGGAAGAGCTTATGGCAATCTCGGCAACGCTTATGGCAGTCTTGGGAATTTCAAGCAAGCCATAGAGTACCACCATCAACGTCTTAGTATTGCAAAAGAGGTAGGGGACAGGGCTAGAGAAGGAAAGGCTTATTGCAATCTCGGCAATGCTTATCAAAGTCTTGGTAATTTCAAGCAAGCCATAGAGTACCACCATCAAGATCTTAGTATCGCAAAAGAGGTAGGGGACAGGGCCAGAGAAGGAGCAGCCTATGGCAATCTCGGCAATGCTTATCAAAGTCTTGAGAATTTCAAGCAAGCCATAGAGTACCACCATCAACGTCTTAGTATTGTAAAAGAGGTAGGGGACAGGGCCGGAGAAGGAAAAGCTTATTGCAATCTTGGCAATGCTTATCAAAGTCTTGGTAATTTCAAGGAAGCCATAGAGTACCACCATCAAGATCTTAGTATTGCAAAAGAGGTATGGGACAGGGCCGGAGAAGGAAAAGCTTATTGCAATCTCGGCAATGCTTATCAAAGTCTTGGTAATTTCAAGCAAGCCTTAGAGTACCACCATCAATTTCTTGGTATTGCAAAAGAGGTAGGGGACAGGGCCGGAGAAGGAAGAGCTTATGGCAATCTTGGCAACGCTTATGGCAGTCTTGGTAATTTCAAGCAAGCCATAGAGTACCACCATCGACGTCTTAGTATTGCGAAAGAGGTAGGGGACAGGGCCGGAGAAGGAAGAGCTTATGGCAATCTCGGCAACGCTTATGGCAGTCTTGGGAATTTCAAGCAAGCCATAGAGTACCACCATCAACGTCTTAGTATTGCGGAAGAGGTAGGGGACAGGGCCGGAGAAGGAAGAGCTTATGGCAATCTCGGCAACGCTTATGGCAGTCTTGGGAATTTCAAGCGAGCCATAGAGTACCACCATCAACATCTTAGTATTGCAAAAGAGGTAGGGGACAGGGCTAGAGAAGGAAAAGCTTATTGCAATCTCGGCAATGCTTATCAAAGTCTTGGTAATTTCAAGCAAGCCATAGAGTACCACCATCAAGATCTTAGTATCGCAAAAGAGGTAGGGGACAGGGCCGGAGAAGGAGCAGCCTATGGCAATCTCGGCAATGCTTATCAAAGTCTTGAGAATTTCAAGCAAGCCATAGAGTACCACCATCAACGTCTTAGTATTGTAAAAGAGGTAGGGGACAGGGCCGGAGAAGGAAAAGCTTATTGCAGTCTTGGCAATGCTTATCAAAGTCTTGGTAATTTCAAGGAAGCCATAGAGTACCACCATCAAGATCTTAGTATTGCAAAAGAGGTATGGGACAGGGCCGGAGAAGGAAAAGCTTATTGCAATCTCGGCAATGCTTATCAAAGTCTTGGTAATTTCAAGCAAGCCTTAGAGTACCACCATCAATTTCTTGGTATTGCAAAAGAGGTAGGGGACAGGGCCGGAGAAGGAAGAGCTTATGGCAATCTTGGCAACGCTTATGGCAGTCTTGGTAATTTCAAGCAAGCCATAGAGTACCACCATCGACGTCTTAGTATTGCGAAAGAGGTAGGGGACAGGGCCGGAGAAGGAAGAGCTTATGGCAATCTCGGCAACGCTTATGGCAGTCTTGGGAATTTCAAGCAAGCCATAGAGTACCACCATCAACGTCTTAGTATTGCGGAAGAGGTAGGGGACAGGGCCGGAGAAGGAAGAGCTTATGGCAATCTCGGCAACGCTTATGGCAGTCTTGGGAATTTCAAGCGAGCCATAGAGTACCACCATCAACATCTTAGTATTGCAAAAGAGGTAGGGGACAGGGCCGGAGAAGGAGCAGCCTATGGCAATCTCGGCATTGCTTATGACAGTCTTGGTAATTTCAAACAAGCCATAGAGTACCACTATCAACGTCTTAGTATTGTGGGAAAGGTAGGGGATAGGGCCGGAGAAGGAAGAGCTTATGGCAATCTCGGCAATGCTTATCAAAGTCTTGGTAATTTCAAGCAAGCCATGGAGTACCACCATCAACATCTTAGTATTGCAAAAGAGGTAGGGAACAGGGCCAGAGAAGGAAGAGCTTATGGCAATCTCGGCATTGCTTATGACAGTCTTGGTAATTTCAAGTAAGCCATAGAGTACCACCATCAACGTCACGCAAGCCATAGAGTATCACCATCAAGATCTTAGTATTTGCCAGGAAACAGAGGATCCAATAGGGCTGGCAATCACATGTTATCATATTGGTCTTGTTCATGAATTTTTTGGCTCTTTGAGCAAAGCTCTTAATTACCATCATGTAAGCATTTATTATTTTGATGAAGTTAGGTGTCTTCTTCAGTCAGGGGATGCATGGAAAACAAGCTTTCATGACACAAAGGGGTCTACGTACACCGCTCTGTGGACAGCACTCTTGAAGAATGGAGAGGTTGATGAAGCTTTGTATGCTGCTGAACAAGGACGAGCACAGGCTTTGGCAGACATTTTAAAGATGCAATGCAGTGTTGATGGGAAAGCTACGATGAAGGTACCTATCTCTTTGATTATGAAAGATCTACCTTCACAAACTGTTTTCACAGCACTTGAAGGGAACACAATCAGCTTCTGGTTGCTAACAGATGATATCGGGATAAATTTTAGACCAGAGAAAATCGAAAATGGAACTGCCAAGTCTCTGATGATAAGTACTTTAGACCAGATCAATGCAGGGGCCGTTTTGCGATGCGAGGATCGTTCACTTGAAAGACAAGGCAGCGACTTCTCGAGCAGTAAGGAAGGTGTTGAAGAAACCTTTCAGTCTTTGTGCTTCTCTGTGCACTCTTTCCAGCCCTTGTATGATGTCTTAGTCAGTCCTATAGCGGATTTGATCCAGGGTGATGACTTAGGGTTTGTTCCTGATGGACACTTTTGCCTGGCTCCTTTTACTGCAATGGGTGACTCTGTCAGGATCCGTGTGATTCCCTCGCTGACTGCTTTAAAATTGATCACTATGGCACCTGACAACTTCCAAAGTAAGAATGAAGCACTGCTTGTAGGCGATCCGTGCTTGAGCGAAATCACTTACGGCACTGGTGAACCTATGTATGGACAGCTGCCGTGTGCGTAAAAAGAGGTGGGTATAATTGGAAAGCTTCTACAGACTGTGCCTCTTGCAGGAAAAAATGCAACCAAAGCTGAGGTGCTGAAAAGAATGAAGTCAGTTGCCTTAATCCACATTGCTGCACATGGGGATGACGGATCTGGAGAAATTGCTTTGGCCCCAAATCCCGAACGTGCATCTGAGATCCCCGAAGAGGAAGATTATATGTTATCGTTGAGCGATGTTCAAGCAGTTCGCCTTCAGGCAAGACTGGTTGTGCTTAGTTGCTGTCATAGTGGCCAGAGAGAGGTAAAATCTGAGGGTATTGTGAGAATAGCTAGGGCTTTCCTGTGTGCTGGTGCCCGGTGTGTTCTGGTGTCACTCTGGGCAATCGACGATGAAGCGACTTGGATGTTCATGGAGAGTTTCTACCAACACTTGGCAGATAGAAAAAGTGCAAGTACAGCTCTTCACCATGCCATGAAATTTCTTCAAGAGACAAAGAATTATTCGGCCATAAAATACTGGGCACCATTTGTGCTAATTGGCGATGATGTCACCTTCGAATTTGGGGAGCTCAAACACGAAAAGAATGGTAAGTGCTATTTAAATATAACTTTAATGACTGAATCGCTGTACTTTGTACATGTTTTTAATCAGGAATTTGTCGAAAGGAGCAGGTACGTTCTTCACAAAGAAATGGCTTTATAAACGGTTGCCAGAGTGGATATTTTCACTCGAACTGCTTTGGCTAATACTTGAATTAAATAATGTCTGCATTCACTGAGTCACTTCAGCTTCCTGCAGATAGCTAGCTGTTTGAGCCCATGTTATGATGGAGTGACTGTGAAACTGATTGGTGATTGTCGATTGCTTATGTCAGGTGAAGTGAGTTACTGAGGTCTTCAAGTCTACATGTCAAAGTAACAGTGAATAGGAATTGTTGCTATTAGCTTTAGTACAAACAGTTAAATGAATGAATTAAGATAATTGTTATATTATTTACTTGTCAATCAGAACGAAATTTATTATTGCCTTTTAACGCACTACTTGTTTCTTTCTTCCTGGTTTTGTTGTTTCAGAAACGATGTCCAAAACGTGAGAAACTTACTTGGACTGTGATACGTCGATATGTTATTTTCCTTTCCTCGATTATATGAGTTATTGAAAAAAATTCAAACATTGATACCTCCGTAGTAGTCAGACACAAGATATCATGCCTATTATAGTTAAAGTACCATGAGATTTCAGGAGTATTAAGATACTGTCCAAGTCCTTACATTTGTGCCTTGTTTTGTAAGCATCTGTTCCAGGATTAGTTCATCACTTGATAGAAATCAGGGACTTGGCAAAACGATTTGTTTCCATAACTGAGGATCTAGCCGTCTTGTTATTTTGGCCCTTGAAAATAACTCCAAGCTTTTGCGGTATGTTTCTCAGGTGACATGTAGTCTCTTTAGCTTGCTATACCAACTTTCCATTTACAATATCATTAATTGACAGTCTCGGGGAATGTGTATTTTCTGTGTTTCTGTAAGGTTGGCCAAAGCTAAATAAGCAAATTAATTGTTTCGGGAGGCAAAAATGGGAGTAGAAATGTTTGGAAATTACAACAATTTTAATGTAGCATTCACATTGAAATGATATGGAAATTCCTGGAACAAAACGCTTTATTCCCAAAGGGTTTAAATCGGGCACAACATTGAGTTAGCCGATTTGTTTATAGTTTATTTTCCCACAAAACGTGGTTCAAAAACAGACACTTTTCTGACGCTGATGAGGACTAGGACAATTTGGGTAAATCTAACTATTGGGTGATGGACTCTTGCTAGGGCCTGGAACCAAACAAATGGAAAGTTCTTTACTTTAAAGTTTTACATGTTGATTTTTGTGATATTTTGTCACAGAGGGACTGGACCAATGCAAAATAATTCAATGAAATGGGCGATTTCTTAAAACCTCTAGAAGGTAAAAAGGTGTGTGGTGTAAAAGTTGCCTGATCTCTTAATTGTGTGCATTTTAAACCCCTAGGGATGTGGGAATTTGGCCATGCATATGCTTGTGGAAATTTTTTGAATTTTAAAAATGGTATGACTACCCGAGTCGTGTCATTTCATACCATTTCGGACCATTGCAAACGTTGGTCAGTGACTCTTGCATTAACAAAGGTATTAAAAGGGAAGCATTCCATCCTTTCTCCATGTTAAAACTGACAGCGGGATGGGCACCCACCTCCTAAACCGAGCACCCCAAATGGAGAGTAAGGTCTATGTGAAGCCTATCAGTACTGGTCTACTTCTCCACTACCATAGTCGCGTCGACCACGACTGAACGTACAAACAGATTCAATCCGAGCTAAAGTCTTTGTCTAGCTCTCCTCCACTTATGCAGATTTGGAGTATTTTGCACCTATTGTGAACGGTCATCACTTGTTTCCATCCCTCAAACTGACATTTCCCTTTTTATTGAACTTATACGATGTACAGTCTACTTTACACTTCAAATCTACTTCAACGAAACAAAGATTTTAAACAAGCTGAGAAGATTCAAAATAGGTGAGGCAAAGAGTTGAACCTGGATCGATCGCTTCACCCTGCAGTTTCCGATACCCTCTAGACCAACGAGACAAGCTCCCGGAAAGTCGAAATTTTCAGAGTATTGACATAATAGTACCTAGCAAAACAATTGAATGTTAACCTTCTTCAACGGGGTTTTTAGACCTAAATACCGTAGATCAGTGAAACGCTATTTCTTGTTGAACTAAAGCTGTCATTCTGCTTGTTTTCATTGTTTTTAGAGCGGTAAACTTGTCAATATTAACATAGCATAATTTGTCGTGTAATTGTTACGAAATGCCCAATGTCAGTTTCAGGGATGGAAATTAGTGTTGGCTGTTATGAACTCGCATGTTCATTTCCAACTCCTTGATAATGGCGTCATGAGGTCGCCGAAACGTCGGAAGTTTAGCTTTTTATCGCTAGTTTTTACATAGAGGGTATTACCCGGTGGCGAGAAGATATGAATCTCAGGAGTAAGCAAAGCGAACGAGTGAGATATTGTTTTTGCCACGAGAACATAAAATTCATATCTTCGAGCCAACGTGTAATGTTCTTTTTATTATATGGAGACTAAATATTGAATATTTCCGATTTTATCCATGCTTTTATTCTAAACAACAAACGCGACGCGAGAAACCAATTCAACAAAAGCAAAAGGCGCGAATCGCGACGTCATTGAACGATACGACACTCACAAAGTTGACATACGGAAAATACGCCACTCGGGTCGCGGATGAAGTGGCGTATGGAATCTACCAGTGGTTTAGTTTCCAGTAAAACACTCTCCTCCATATAATAAATGTCCGTATTTCACTGTTTTCATCTTTATTTGTTAATTTAACATTTATATTTCCTGATTTCTTTTTAGGGGATTTACCAATCATGTAATTAGTTTTCTTAATATTTATAGAGAGCTTGTTTAGATTGCACCATTCTTTAATTTTAGCCAGCTCTCTGTTATTTAGTTTTTCAAGATCTCGAATAGGTGATGAAGCAAAGATATTGGTGTCATCAGTAAAAATCCTAAAGTTCAGTTTATCAGGGCAGTAGAAATGTTGTTTATATAAAGTAAGAATAAAAGAGGACGAAGGGAACTACCCTGTGGTAAATCACATTTCATTGTTTGTTTGTTTTTGCCATTTGGCCAAAAATCGCGATTTTCAAGACTTTTGGAAAAATCGTTATTTCTCTTCTAATAGGTCTTATTTAAAGTGTTTTTTTTATAGCACAAATCTATGAAAGTTAAGCTTTCCATCCATAAAAATTAGGCTACAAGGTGACTTGTATTTCCTAGTTTTTTGGCCTTGCGAAGTTTGCCAAAAAATCAGTTGACGATAGGTCTATCCCGATTGGGCTGGCAAACTGGAAAATGGTGCTTCAAAAATGGCAAAGAAGTGCTTAAATAATGCTCGACTTTTGAAGAAGGTGCTCGACAGTTACTGATTTTCATCGGTATGCCTATTTTTTTTAAAAAAAGAATTGCCCTTTTGTTAAGTTGTTTATAAATGTTCATAGAACTAAAACATTAATGTCTTTTGAGCAAAAAAAAATTCCTCAGTGAAATATACTTTAAAGCCTGCGACGATTTCAAATTGCTTCACTTCAAACGCAACATTTCAACCATGTAGCTTTTTGGGTGTTTAATTTAAATTAAAGGGTGTTCAAGGTTTCGTACGCGCCTTTGAACATGTGCTATAAGAATACGTGAGAAAATCCTGCAATCTTAATACAGATTGAAACTGTTCGATAGTGACTTAAGTTTCTTTTGGAAACATTATTTCTTCGAAAAAAAATTACACGGTGGTTGTCAAATCGTCATTGGCAGTTCTTGGCCACAATACTTACCCACTGGAGAAAGTTATCTGGAGTTGAAATATAGATGTATGGTATTGATACCCCCAAATATCGTAACTGCTCATCAGTTGGAACAATTTTACTATTAGTTTTGGCTCCTTTTAATGCTATCTCATTTGCAGTTTATAGTAACCTACAATACTCGTCACAAATCGTTGAAACAGACACCGTTTCTCTCGAATTTTCTGGAAAAATCCTGAGATTTCTACTTCACACTGTTTTCCCAACTGAAATGTGCCTTCTCCCTCCCCAATGTCGAGCTACGCGTGTTTTGAAGCACTGAGACCACTGTGATACCCAAATCAACATTGGGGAAGGGGAAACCGCCAGAAGTGTTTCAAGATTTTTGACGAGTATTGTCTTTGCGTCTGAAGGGCGTGGACGGGTAACGTAAACGTTGGAAGAGTAATTATTGTTCCCTGCTGTGTTTACGCGAGGAGTGTTCTTGTCCTGACTGTTCTAGATATGAAGTAGGAGTTATATAAAGAAGCTATGCAGACTTTTGCGTATAGCGATTTTAAGGTACTTTTGTGGTAAAACAGTTTAGTGGAACGGCTCTGCCTATTAGCATATTGCGATAGTGTTTAAAGGTATAATCGATAGCGTGACTCGTGCAAGTGCGTATTATCTATGTCGGGTTAAAGGCCTATCTGTGCGAACAGTTGCCAGCATGTGCAAAATTTCTGCGGCCAGTGTTTATAGAATTGCACATGAGAAAACTTATAAGAGGCGCACTTCTGAGGAGACGTGTAAAAGAGGTCGCAAGAACAGGTCAAGTGACCGCGACAAAAGACGACTGATCCGATGCATTACAGTTTTGAGGAAAAGAGAGGGAAACTTTACCTGTAAAGCACTGATGGAGGAAGCCGGAATTCAACAAAGGGACGTATATGTAAGAACAGTTTCTCGTTTCCTCAATTCACAACAGTACTGCTATTTGCAGACTCGCAGAAAGGGGCTCATGACAGCGGAAGACCACAGCAAAAGATTTAAGTTTGCAAAGTACATGAAAGCCAACTACGGCCAGGAGATTTGGACAGAAGGAATTTCCTTTTATCTGGATGGAACAGGATTTACGTACAAAAGAAATCCAATAGATCAGGCTCGTGCACCAAAAGCTCGTGTATGGAGAAAGAAATCAGAGGGTTTGGCTCCGGGATGCATAGCAAAGCGCCGCAAAGAGGGAACTAGGGGCAAAGTACTAAGACTGATGGTGGCAATTTCTTACAATAAAGGAGTTATCTGCTGTGAACCATACGAGAAAATGACTGGTCGTTATTTCGCTGCGTTTATAGATAACCATTTTGATCGCCTATTTGCAGCTGCCGACAAAGGATGTAGCCGCACGTTTTTACAAGATGGGGATCCCTCTCAAAATTCGGCATTAGCACGGGCAGCGATGCAACGTACAAACAGTACCTTAATCAAACTGTGTCCAAGATCTCCGTATATGGCGGTCATTGAAAATGTGTTTCCCATGGTGAGTAGGATGTTAAAAAGACAAGCAGTGCAGCAACAACTACGCCGAGAAACATTTGAACAGTTTAAGAATCGTGTTATCAATACATTTTACTCTATATCTGTTGAGACTGTGAACAATTTAATACGCTCTATGCCGAAACGAATTGATATGGTGATTAGAAATAAGGGGAAGCGTATAAAATATCAAAGAAATACCACTATTTCCATTCTGTGGATAACTGCGTGAGATTTCTTCTCGCAAAATGTAAACTTCCAGAGACAATATTAACTATCGCACTATTCGCCAAAAATATGGGGGAAGGGGTGGTGTTGCATATTTCAAAATAGAAGGGGCTGAAAATTAGTCCGATGGCCATCAAGACGACGTTTAGCGATTTTTACATAGCAGAATGATTTTTTCCGGTCATTGTATGAAAATGATTCGCTATTCATTGTGACATGATTTCTCTTGGAGCTCCTGAGAAAGAATATTGAAGAACATTGCCTCTTAGTCCTTATCTCAAATAACTACACAATGGTGTCAAAGGAACACGGAACCTTTTCATTCTTTTGCTATAATCTGAACAGTTCTATGTACAAAAATAAGCTAACTTTGTAGAAAATTACATTATTAAAATAGATCATTTGTTGTAACGACCTGTCGACCTTCTTAGCGCTCAAACTCAACGATTCACCACTGTGTTCTTAAGTAAAGTAATTATATTACCATAGACTTTAAGAACTATCGGTTCACCATGGTGAAGCCCTACAAATAGCGTTATTGAAAAGCTTAATCAAGAAAATTATCCCTAAGGTGCATGTTCCGTGATCTGTTCTATCACTTAGAACACTTGTAGATGCAGTAGCTTTTGTTTTTGGTTCCTAAAAAAGGAAAAGAATATTCCAAACACCATGGTGAATCGTGTAACACTTGAGCCATAGCAAAGATTAAAAATGTCAACAAACTCGGCGGTATTTACATAAGGTCAGTCGTAATTGATTTAGTCATCTTGTGGGAAAATAAGTCGACTAAAACATTTCCCACACGGGGGGACTGACTTCTGCTGTTCCTCGGGTACTTGATGGAAGAGATTGAAGACCCGCCACCTAACCTTCATCATCTGAGTCTCCCTGTCATCAACAACATTTAGCAACAGACATGCTCTCATTTATCGCGCTGAGAACATCTAATTAGCTGAGGTAAATATTATTTCCCCTTTTCAGAAAATGAAGTTTCACCAGCTACCTCACATTTTCCCGCATGTCTTAATTACTGCCTGTATGTGTCACACATTGCTTTAAATTCCCTTATTTTTATCTTTTCCTTTTATTTTCAAATATAACTGAACAATAATCCGACATCCTAAATTTCTCTTTCTCATCTGTGCGCGAACCAAGCAGGTATATTCCATCAATGATCGAAAAATTCGTCTTGAACAGAAACTGTTATTCTTTCCTCTCTTCAGACTAAATACAATACTCGCCACAAATCGTTGAAACAGACACCGTTTCTCTCGAATTTTCTGGAAAAATCCTGAGATTTCTACTTCACACTGTTTTCCCAGAAGATGATTCGAAAAATGATGGAAAATGCGTTTTTTTTTTACTTCTTGATTCAAACAGATTTTTTTAATATACGCTCATATTTCCTACCAGCCAATCAAAACGCGCGTCTGGCTACATAACCAATCAAAAATCGTGTGATGTCACAGCCGTGTTTCCATACTCTCATTTAAACACAGCTATTGACCAATGTGAGTGGATTCCTCAAACCTTAAAACCTGACTGCTACATATTGTCTGTTCGGGTCCGTTAATTTTGCTAAGGAGAACTTCAAGCACGATCTTCAGGTATATGAATATTGGTCTTGGTAACATTCGCTTCATAATGAAATCTCAGTCAAACAGTCCAAAATATCATATTGGAGCGAGAAAACTGAATCAAGTAATATATACAGGGGCACCCAACGAATCTGTTCCTCACATTATCTGTTCCCCAGAGGAATATTGCTGGCTGGCAAAAATACAGGTGTTTCGATGAGCTGGCTGGGAAATTTTGTTATTGATAGAGGTTTTGCCTGAGAATTACTGACTTTTTCTAGCATTTCAACCCGAGCTGGCTGTAGAAACTCTGAAGACTGAGGACGACTAAAAAATAAAAAAATAAAAAAATAAAAAAAAGAACCCCTTCCCTCTCCCAGAGAATAGTCACAAACATACGACGGCTGGTCAGAGTGATTGCGCTTGCGGGAAAAAAACCTGTTTTGTCCCGGTTTTGTCGCTTTTGTTCGGTCGCTTTGGATCGAGGGATTTGAAAGCGCGCGGAATTCCTGGCTGGGAAATAAATTTGATCAGCTGGCTGGGAAACCAAACAATTTTATCTAGCTGGCTGGGAAATTTCTTGTGTGTCTTGCTGGGAAAAAGGAACAGATAATGCTTTCCTAGCAACACTGAAAAACACCTGAAAATGCCTTAATAACATTTATTTTCATTAACTGGGGTATAATAATACATTTTACAACAAATTGGTCGTTGGGTGCCCCTGTATATAGACGACTTTCACTGTTATGCACTTTTCCAGGCAGTAAAATGTCAACTTGAAATGTAGTTAAATTTTGTTAGCTTCATAGACACTACTGAAACGATTTACTCTCGCCATTCGATGTAAATGTATAAATCGATCGTTTGTTTTGAAGTTGTAACAGGGATCGCGAGTAGAAAGCCACGGTAACCAGATTAAACTTGATTTTCAGGCGTTTATTTCACAGCAAAGAGCTCGGGATAACACTGCAAGTTCTCTTTCCCTTTGTAAAACTCCTGCATATAACTCACATATAAAACCCTGTTTAACGACCACGAGGTAAATCTGTTCTGATGGTGGAGCCGATACTAATACAATTTACCCTCTGGATTAAGATTCAAGTCCACAAAGTATCGCTCCCCTCGCCTGTGTTTTCCTTGTTAAGTCAAGCACATCTAGTCATCAGGACAAATCTTCTTGACTATTGCTGCGTCATAGCCTCGTTGGCATACACAAAAACAAAGATGGCGGATTTCAATTGAAGCGTTATTGTTGGCTACTTAAATACATTAAGCCCAAATGAGTGGTCAAGTATGACAATGCAGATAAAGAACTTTCGATTCAGAATAACTTTTTCTAGCTAGGCCGTACTTTCCCTTTAAGTATGACGTTTACAGCCAACGGGAAACGGCAGGCTCCTACTTGTCATAAAAGCGTGGAAATTCTTTCATTTTAACTTGTCTCGTTCCTTTCAAACGTTTCTTTATATCTCGAGCTAAGAGGACAGAAATGAGCTAATATCAAGCAGGGTTCTTACATTTTTGGCAAAACACTAATTTCACTAACGACATTTGCCGTTTGGGGTTAACGTCATGGTTAACCTCTCTAATAGTTGTCTCAAACGTTGATGGCTCTGTTCAGTAATTAATCACTATCCAATGGACACCTGAGTTAGTCGACAGTGGATGCCGTGCTATCCTCTCCTGTTTCTGAAAAATCCAGACCTGATATTTTGTGCGCTACGTTTATTTGCAGTTACTCCTTTTTAGAGGAAAATTATAAAACGTCTCTAAGCAGCTGCGCATGCTTTGCAATAGGTTTTCACTGCTTTGGCCGGTTCCTTCCTTCCTTGTACTTCTTCGAAGATCCTATTAGCAAGCAATCATTAGACCAAAAAAGACTTAGTCCTCAGGGTAGTTAAGAGCGAGATCTCTGGCTCCTACTTCGGATACCGGATGTTAAGACAGGCGTAAAAGCTTTCCTTATGCCAGTGCGCACGTGCAAAACTGGAAAAGAATGAAAAGCAAATTGTTACAAAACTCAGATTCCCATGGGCAGTTAGGTAGGACGGAACGAAGAAACGAAAAAATCATAGCAATATTGGGGTTGCCAAAAGAATGAAGACAACCACGACAAGCCCATGTGAGGAAACTTTATTAGACACCATATATCTACTAATGCGTTTCGTAATCTTTGGTCACTCCCGAATTTACGCAATACTCACTTAAGCTTGCTTATTTCCCAATTATGAGGTAAAAGTAATTGCAAAATATTTGTAATGATGACGAAGCACGATTGTAATCAGTTTTCCCGAATTTCATGCTAAGTATTCTAAAGTTAATTGTTTCGATAGGATAATAACAGGTTCCGAAAAACATAGTCGAGGAAATGAAGAAATAAAGCAAAACAGTTTTTTGGAGGCTGACTCGGAGGATAACAAAACAATAGCAACAGTCGCACGTTTATGTGTACAAGGAAGGGTTACGTTTTTGCAAACGTTGGTAGTGAAGCACTTATATTTCAACAGACTTAACTATTAGAGGGTAATGTGAAGTGCTAGTTTTCTACTCATATAAACCATGTGAGCGTTATCCCTACTAATGGAATTGGGCCTGTTACATATAAGGTAAAGGTAAAGTCACTTTATTTAACGCCGGTAGTTCCTTCAGTTACGAATTCAAACTGGAAGCCAACGGTGCGCCTTTTACCCCCTTCCCTCTGTCAGTGCTCCGTTTTACGGATATTTAAAGCTATAGCTACACCGATCAGAGGAAAGTAGAAACAGACGTTGAAGTCATCGAGGATCAAACCGGGGACTTCTCGCTCCGAAAGCCGCGCACTAGCCATCTGAGTGACGACTGCTCCTTCTCCTACTCTTCTTCCTATAGAAATGCGCCAGAGGACTGGACACTGTAGAAATACACGTGGAATACCTCAACTTTGTGTGGATTTCCTGTGTAACAGGCCCATACGAGGACAGAGAAAAACTCTGACCGGGGGTGGCATTGGCATCTTAAATTCCCACGACCTGCTCCCGTCTGACCTTGTAGCTCAGTCGGTAAAGCAGCGGTGATCTAACCCGAAGGTCGTAAGTTCCATTCCCGACCCTG
>OX421452.1:32198980-32201480 GCA_949126865.1 Montipora capitata | reverse complement strand
TATAGAATATTATGGAATCTTTATCAGCTGGAGCTCATCAAGGGGTAATTCGTTGAGTCAACCCTTTCTCGAGTAAAGTTATTTTTAGGAACAGGTTTTTGCCGCGAAAAATATCATATTTGCCTTGAGGCTGAGATAGCTTTGTTTTGATTGCCTTTTACAACAGTGGGCGTGCTGAATCTCCCAAGGGAAGCGTTCTATATATAAATCAACTCTGGAAATAGTTGATTCCTAAGCCAAATATGGTAAATAGAGGCCCCACTTGATGAGCTACTGATATTAGAGAACAGACTGCGAGTGGGAGTAATCTCTTATTTCGGCGTGCGAGTGAGGAGTGGGATAATTCACCTCGCGACGCGGGTCTTCCGAATTCCTCCCGCGCGTGTTTTTCTACCGAGCTCCCAACTCGCTCTCCGAAATTAGAGGCAATTCGCGGTCTGATTGGAGAACATATGAAATGATACATATTTCCAGGTTGAAATGCTTCCTGCATGTATGGTACTAGACTTGAGGTGCGCGAAACCCATCCTTATCTCGGTGTGCAGCTCTCTAAAGATCTCAAATGGAACCATCACGTGAATTTCATCACAAAGAAGACAACGCGCACTCTTAACCTTATCAGACGAAACTTGTACAGCTGCTCAAAAGAAGTCAAAGCCCGCGCTTATCTTTCACTAGTTCGACCTACGTTATCATATGCTTCCAGTGTGTGGGACCCGTACACTCAAAAAAACATCAATCAGCTTGAAATGGTTCAGAGACGTGCTGCTCGCTTTGTATTCAAGAACTATTAGCGTCATGTCAGTGTTACTGCCCTAATTAAGGAACTTGGCTGGTCTGAACTATCCAGCGCCAGAAAACGTGACCGCCTTTGTATGATGTTTAAAATAGTTAATAACCTAATTCCTATTAACGTTAACGACCACTTAAGCTATTGTAAAACTGTAACCGCCGTAATCATCCTCAAAAGCTTAAAATTCTTGCTCCCCGCACAGACAGTTACAAATCCTCTTTTTTTTCCAAGAACCATACCCGAATGGAATAGTCTGCCTGACTTTGTAGCAAGCACCTCATCTGTCAATGCCTTTAGGCACCTAGTTTCGAGGCTATAGTGGCGATTAATTTTCTGTTTGTAACTTATTTTTTCTCTACGCAATAAGCGCATTCAAAATATTCTTATGCATGATCTTCGCGGAAATTACGTTTTGTCCCTCAATAAACCTAAAACAACCAGTTACATTCTTAGTTCTTTTTCTTACGTATCAGCTAAGTTGCGGAATGCGCTACCTGATTTTATTCGTACCACTGAGTTTACTGGTTTTAAAAGAAAATCCAGGCCCGCATTTTGTACAGCGGCTTTTCTTTTTCATTAAGATATCTTTAAATATGATGTATTTAGTTATGTGTCTTTATATGCTATGTAGTTTAGCTGCAAATGTAATGTCTCGAAGATATTAGCTCTTGTCTTTAATACGTACACGAAGTTTCGGGAAAAATGGTCTCCGTTCACCTTCCTTCATAGTATAGTGACAAGGTAGGAGACAGAAGCCAGCTTAAGGACTCCGATCGATCAAAAACAAGCACGATTTTTTTCGTGAAAATCGAATCCAGTCGCTAAATAAACACGCCAGGTTCGTGGAACAGGAATTTCTCTAAACTATGAATCCACTGAAGCATCTCCAGGTAGCAACGCGAAGCCACCAGGCTTGTAAGTTGACCTGCTAAAATGGCGGCCCGAAAGCGTTGTCCTCGCGAAGTGTCCAATTCAAAATAGCACTGAACTCGGGACGCTTGGTGACGAGGGGAATATATGTCCCCCTGGAGGGAGGGGAGTCCCAGATTGCTTAGTGGGTTTTGTTTTTAGCAATTTGGGACTCCCCTCCCTCCAGAACCTTATTATACTCGTTACCAGGCGTACCGAGTTCAGTGCCATTTTGAATTGGACACTTCGCGAGGACAACGCTTTCGGGCCGCCATTTTAGCAGGTCAACTTACAAGTTCTACGGAGCCTGGTGGCTTCGCGTTGCTACCTGGAGATGCTTCAGTGGATTCATGGTTTAGAGAAATTCATGTTCCACGAACCTGGCGTGTTTATTTAGCGACTGGATTCGATTTTCACGAAAAAAATCGTGCTTGTTTTTGATCGATCGGAGTCCTTAAGCTGGCTTCTGTCTCCTACCTTGTCACTATACTATGAAGGAAGGTGAACGGAGACCATTTTTCCCGAAACTTCGTGTACGTATTAAAGACAACAACAGCTCACCACATGGTAAGTTTTATCGATTTTTATTTCCATTTTCTAGCAAATTTTCAGACCTAAACTTCGCCTCATATGTTCTCTATATTTTAATATCTACTTTATGCACACAGTGAGCCTGGGTTACCTGTGATAACAGTTTCAAGCTTAAAGACAAGACCGAAAGGTAGTATGGGTATTTATTAATTTTCGGAGGCGCTAGAAGTAGGGTGGAAGAAAACACTGTTATCGTTTGTCTGCGTG
>OX421452.1:32171480-32193980 GCA_949126865.1 Montipora capitata | reverse complement strand
GTTGCCGTCACAACCTAAAATTTAGTGATTTCCGTTGTTGTTTTGTGGAGTACGGCAAAGAAATGCACGGAGATTCGTGATGCACATGCAGCACGACCATGTTTCCCTCTTTTAACCAATCATATTCTTGCTTCGTGGCGCTGCCGCTGCCATAGCCGTTATCTTTGATTTGACTCCTTATGGCCTCCCGCCAGCTACGCAGGCTTACATTTGTCATTCTTGTTGAAGCGCATTTTGTCCTTGAGATCTTTGCGATATCTTTTTGCAAGCAGGGGCCGGTTGCTCGACGCCTGGTTAGCGATAACCGTTGGTTAAGAGGTATCAAAACCTGCAGGTTTCCATGGTATTTAACACTGGTTAGCGCAAGCCATGCTTCGAGCAACCCAGGCCAGATTTTCGCTAATGCTTTCAATGCAGGAAATATCTCCGCCTCGCTGCGACCCCCTTCTAACTCACTGTTCTTCTTCTTCTTCCACGAGCCTTCACTAAAGGAAGAATAACTTGAAACTGAAGAAAATGTTTAAAGTGAAATTTGATTATTTTTTAAAACTAGTTTGTATCGGAAAAAATGAATCGTAGAATCGCTTATTTTCGCTTTTAAATTTCCCGGACGACGTCATCTTGAATAATTAGGGAGGTTAATCAGCGACAACGGCGACGGCAACAAGAACGTGACAAATTTGCACATTTAGGCCCCGTCCACACGTAACGCAACATTTTCTTTCCGGATACGCCTTCTGTCCACAAGTATCCGGCGAATTGGCTGGCGAATCCGGAACTTCTTGAATACGCTCTCCAGAGTGGATACTTTTGAATGCGATATGAATCCGGATGACGTAACAAGATCGAGCCCAGTTTCTTACTGTGAAATCCATTCTCAAGATTGCTGTCGAGGGCTTCATGGCGCATGCTCTGTTGCCTCTGTTTCCTTGAGGAGTCCTGAGTACTAGAGTGAATCCGGATGCATTTCGGTTGAGTGTGGACCGGGCAAATTCGATTTGAATACGCTACGTGTGGATTGAAATATTTTTGAATCCGGAAAGAAAAAAATATCCGGCGGGGCCTTAGTGGGCAAAAACAATAGCTTTGCACGTCCTGCACGTGCGTTTTTCACTTTTGTTAATTTCTTTGCCGTCGTCTGTAAAACAACAACGTGAAATAGCCAAATTTGAGGTTTTATGAAGAACGTCAGCACTTGAGCATAAATCTTCATTTCCTCCCCTAAATTAAGCGCCGTTCCGACCAGTGTCATTCTTGAGGAACTACTAAACCCTTGTCATATTAAAAAAGTTGAAATAGTAACGAAGTGATTATAGTGACGTTCTCGTTGCCGTCGCCGTTGCTTAAGTTCCCTATTGTGACATGTTACGGTTGCCCTTTTGTTCTGACACAAAGAGCTTTTATGTAATAACAATATGGCGACCATAACACATCACAGTCATTCAAGATAGCAACAGCCAGGAAATCTTCAATCAAATTCGATTGTAAGCGTTCTTTTCTTTGGAGTTGGGGTGGAGGTTCCCTTTTAGAGAAACACAACAGGGAGTCTAAGGGCCCTTTCCTTTTGTCAGAACTGGCCGGCCAGACCCATCACTTTGCAAAGAAAATGCAACCATTTGAAGGAACACTTGCATGATACCTTGGATTCCCGTCGCAAAACAGAGTCAAGAAAAAAATGATCATGTAAAAATGTGCATCCCCCTTGCTGTGTTTACCGACGTGAAATGGAGGACGGAAAGGTCGATCATCAAAGTTAGAGAAGCACTTTAATCAGATCACAGCAAACGTGACAAAATTTGGACTTGAGCGGGATTCGAACCCTGTACATTACTAAGGTTGCAAGTCAGCATACCTGTGTCTCAATATCCCATTGAAGGTTCTGTGACATCACATGTGAATTGTACAAGTCCTAAGTTAATCATGAAACCAAACAAGTGTAGGTTAGTTAAAGAAGAAACAAAGCAAGCAAGTCTTTCCTGTTCACACCAGAAAGGGAAGTGTTGTGAAAAAGTGAATGTGGACACAAGAAAAAAATAAGGAAATTTTCACGTGCGAAAGCATCGTGCACGCTCTTGTTTTACGGATTTTTCTTTGTGAACGGGACCAAACGCAAGGCAAACGCAGACACAAGCTTCAGTAAAACAAAAACAGAGACAACCACACATGGCATCCTACTTAGATACGTCTCCTTGCGCTTGAGTCGCGGTCGGCGTCGGCGTTTACGTTTGCCCCTCTAGTGTCAGGCTTTTTAAACGCATGGGTAGCCATTACCATGGAAATGCGCGCTTGCCCGTCCTAGTCATTGGGTGCGTTCCATTGGCCCTATTCCGGAATAAAAATACGAGGAGTGATGACTTGAAACGATCTGTCAGGCGTTTTGAAGTATCAAGGATAATATAGATATGTTTAAAATAGTATTTTAGCAGGTGTTTGACAATTTTAATGTGAATCTCCGTAAAAACGAAGCATTTGTAACTACAAATGAATGAAGGGGGTAGCTTCTAAAGAAACTGTGGTGCTGCATCGGTGGGGAAGTAGTACACAAAAATTTGGTTTTATCTATGGAGTTGATAATGTAAATTGGCCACCGTTCAATACATTCCATGTATTCCTATTCAATACAATACTAAATTGACCGCCCACCATAGGAGCTTTTCAGGGTCAAAAACCAGTTCCAAGGCTATTTACAAGTGCAGCTGGGAAGTTAAACCAGGGACTACCAGGAACAAATTCAGCGAGTGTCAGAGCGGGTCTTGAACCCGGGATCTCCGGATCTCAAGGCAAGCGCCCTAACCACTGCCGGCCACACTTCCCGAATACGGTCAATCAAACGCACTTTAAGTCTGCATTAAATCATTACCCGTGGTGTAACAAGAATTCCTTGGCATCCCGTTCTTGAAGTTCGAGATAATTTAGCAGAAGTGGTCCCATCAAATTCTCTGTAAAACTTATGAGAGCCCGCAGATGTGCACGTGCTTGATCTTTTTATTTTCGATTCTTCTCTGTCTTGCTCGTCTCGTTGCTCATCAGTCTTTTCACCTTTTGAAGAAAATGTTACTCGCTGTTTATACTAAGCGGTGGGCAAATTCCGAGGATAACAAGCAAAACACAGATTCTACTTTGCGTAAAGCACACTCGTTTCAATTATTAAATGCAACACAAAAAATCATCACTGAGATCGCCACTATAGGAAGTCACCTCGCCACTGCCCCAATGATTGAAGGAACCCTAAATCACTTTTAAAAGAGCTAAGTTTACTGGATTAGAAAAGAGAATTGTTTCAAAAAACTGAAGCAGAGGCGTCAATTTTCCTCGATGTTGAAATCTATATTTCATCTCTGTAACATTCATCATTGGTGGCGAAATGAGCCTCGGTGGCGAGATGACTATTTACCATTGTTTGCGAGTCATTGAATTTTGGCAAGGTCGCTTGTCTTTTGCCTCTATATCAGAGCCGAAAACTGAGGAATTAATGGGGATTACTTTGCCACTTATTAACATGCTACAATCCAAAATGGCGTAAAACTCCCAATGATTCAAATTCCTAAAGATAGGCTTGAATGTGGCTTCTGTATACTTCAAGCATTCTACTCCGCTCCCATTTATGTCCAGAAATGCAAGTAATAGGTCATTTCCGAGTTCACGTCTGCCTCCTCTTCAAAGAGAGTCTAAGCGCGAAATTTTCTTACAAAAATTAGTTTTCATTCATATGTTAAGTAGAACTAATTGCAATCACAAAAACGTCGCACTTAGACTCGCTTTGAAGAGGAGGCTGACATGAACTCGGAAATGGCCCATTAGATGCACGCCCAATTTTGACATCCAACACGAAGTGTCCCTGTAAGTCTAAACCTTTGCTCCCTATTTTCCAACAGTAAGGTAATGGTTAAGGTTACATGTACAGGTCATAGTGACTTCTACAAATTAAATCATCAATGAACTGTTAAGAAAAAAAAAATCAATGTGCTGTTCATGCAAAAGGAAATACTTCAAAACAATTGTTAACACAATGGTTCAACTCTAGGACAATGCGACTGGATGCATTGTGGCTGTCCCGTGCGTTTGGATGTTAGTATCACATGATTTCGAGTGCAATTTGGAAGAAATAAGCACGAGTAGATTTTTTCAAAGACGACTTAAATTGCACGAGCTCGTAGGGCGAGTGCAAATTTGTAGTCTTGGAAAAAAATTACAAGTGCTCATTTATTCCAAATTTCACGAGAAAAATCATGTGATTACTTATTAATCATATACATGAAAAAATTCGAGATGGTTAAGGCCCGCCGCACACTTGAGGAAAGAGCTGAGCAAACTGCCTCGCGAGGCGGTTTGCTCAGCCGTTTCCTCACGTGTGCGGGGAAATTGTGGTGAGAAATTCGCCTCGCGAGACCGTGAGGATAAAATCAAACATGTTTGATATTTTTGGCCTCGCGAGACAAATTCCTCAATGTGTGCAGCCATCGTGAGAATCGAGCTGAGCTTGGTTTAATCAAGCAGCCAATAAAAATACAGGGCATACTCACGTGACTCCAGCGGTTCAGGATGGTGTCGGAGGAAGAAATTCCGACGTCACTGAAGTCACGTGAGAATGCCATGTATTTTTATTGAATGCTTCATTGAGAAAGCTCAACTCGATTCTCACGATGGCCGCACACAATGAGGAATTTGCCTCGCGAGGCCAAAAATATCAAACATGTTTGATTTTTTCCTCACGGCCTCGCGAGGTCAATTTCTCACCAAAAGTTCCCCGCACACGGTGAGAAAACGGCTGAGCAAACCGCCTCGCGAGGCAGTTTGCTCAGCTCTTTCCTCACCGTGTGCGGCGGGCTTAAGCAGAAGAAACGCACGCGTATCACGCAATCAGGGAAAAATTGCGCGATCCAGGGCAAACAAAAGATTTGATTGGTTCTGACCAGACCTTATTGTTTATTAGCCAATCATAATCCAGAATTTCGATGTGTAATTTGCACTGTGTTACACTTGAACTGCACTGCTCTCAGCCAATCAGAATTGAGTAATTTTTTCATGTATATTAGTATTACAATAATAATTACAATGAGTATTGCAAAATACAAACTACATTACTTTGTGGGAATTCCGTCTTTCCTTGATACTTCAGTTCCTGAATAGTGAAAAAGTGATACTGAGTCATTGTACAATCAAGAATTTGACATTATTATATAAACAACAGTGAAATATCAAGTGAGCTTTCGTGCAAAAACATGATATCTTCACATGTGAAAAGATCACTGTTGCTATGGTTACATATATAATTTATAAAATTGCACCTTTTGATGCCTTTCATGAAATGATTTAGTATTTCATTGGTGTTTGTATAATAAAATTAATAGAATATTACATGCCCGCTTGGAGATAAGAAATTTCTCTTCGCGTGTTGAAAACATTTCACTCCTTCGTTTCTCACTCGAAGAGACATTTCGTATCTCCGTGCGGCCATGTAATATCCTCTATGTATCAACAGATTTGATAAAAGTGACATGACCAACGTAGCGAGGTTGAAAAGCTGACGTATCGATCGAGAGTCAAAGGACTAATGGGACTAACATTTAAAACAAATGTCAGCTTTTCATACACGCTAAATGGTCAATTCACTTTTATCAAATCTGTTGACACTAATAAAATCCTATGTTTCACACACCCACCGACACAACACCACAGTTTGTTTAGAAACTAACATTTGGGTGTGTTTTTCAATGTTAGTCCAAGGTGCAATGCTTCTGTGTTGTCTTACTTAGATACTCTGACACCGTTTGAATTTATTTGATAACTATGCTTGAAAACTTTAGTTGAACTAGAAACTACTGTAGATATTATATTTTGTGAGCTGACCGTTTTACAGTTGTAGCTAAGTTACATGGCATAAGAAATTATGGAAGCGGGGCTGCCGGTGACCCTGTTTTGATACAAACCTTTCTGCTTCTCTAATGCTAATGTCGACTAATTAGAATTACAACAACACAATTTACATCATAAAACCAATGAGATCTGTATCAAGACAAGCGTAGATACTTCATCGAATAGTAACTGACAAAGGTTGGATTTTGAGATTTATCACAACTGAAATAACTCAAACCATTCACAAAAGCTAATCTTTAGGAAAACTTAGGCAAAATTAGGCCAAGAAAGTTATTTCATCTCAAAATTCAACCTTTGTCAGTTTATAGTATTCAATGTATGGTGGATCAAATCATACATGGACTCTAAGGTCACAAGACCGCTCTGTGGAACAGTTAGCGCTTGCAACGTTCTGAGCTCACAAATCATTCTCATAGTGGTTAAATTACTTTCTACAGCTTGTCTAATAAAACCGAATTTCTTACTTCAATTAAGCACTCATAGCACCTGTGTCGTCATTTCTGGTGACATCATATTACGTCTTTTATGCAAAAAAGTACTCGCTGACTCTGTTCGCCATATGATATTTAAATTGGGAATATTTACATTTTTTTCAGTTACATTTGTCTTTACAAGCTGGAAACCAAAAGTTAAAAGTCCTAAAAACTCCCTCTGAAGCAAAGTAAAATCAATCGACATCTGCAATCTCCACGATTTGACACAAGCATACAGAGACAAAAGGCAAAAAGTCAAAAAACATGCGAAAAAGATGTCATTGGCATTGCAACATTTCATTGGGAGATTTCAGACCATAATCTTGAGACCAGGAGATAAGATCCAAAAGTCTCCTTGGTTATCCGGCGGAGTTGACAGCCCTGTCACTGTTATATTGTTACTATTACTTGTATTAGAGATACTTTCTCAGGCTGCAGTTGGTCTATGTACAATGGAACCTGTCGATCAGTACATAAATATTAATAAAAACAAAAGCATGTCCAACGTTGTTACTCACAAACTGTACAGGATGACTACTGGACAATGACTTCAATTTTCCACTAACAGCATTCAAGTCGATAAATGGGGTCATTGTGGAAGAGCCACTGTAACCACATCTTGCATGCATCACCTGGGGATTTGATTTGATAATTAGATAATTACAAGTGACATATCAATGTGATAATGGAAGTAGAGATCACAAGATTAGTGTGAAAGGCTCATGAAAAGAGAGCAGGTCTATTTGTTGGGCTCATGTGTTCCGCCCCCCGTTCCAGGCTCTCAGATAGTCGAGAAAAAGAAAAGAACTGTGTGAAAAGCGAGTGGGGGCTTGGGTCGAGGCAAGGCGGGAGAATAACCCACTCGCTTTTCACACGCAGTTCTTTTCGTTTTCTCGACTATCTGAGAGCCTGGAACAGGCTAATGTGTTCCCATGAAAGGACTCAATGAAATAAATGAATAAATATTTGAAGTGCGGGTTATGGATGAACGAGAGAGGTGATGTTCGCACTTTTGAGTCCTTTCACAGGAACACATGAGCCCAACAAAATGACCTGGTCCCAACTGAGTGGCGTCATAGCTCCGTTGGTAGAGCAATGCACCAGCATCACAGAGGTCACTGGTTTAAATACCATTGAAGATTCCTGAATTTTTCAGGTGGCTGTAAGAGACAATAATTTCTTTATTAATAAGTGCAAGGATTACTTCTCTCTTTCATCTATAACCCACACTTCAAATAATTTTATACCTATGTTGTAGTTGAATTATATCCCCTGGTTTAATTTTTTTAAACCAGTTCAAAATTTTTTAACCAGTTTAAATTTTTTAAACTGGTTTATTTTTATCAAATGTCTAAAAAAGGGATTTTTCTTTTTTTTCTTGGTTTTTTTGGGGATCTCAAAAAAACCCCCGAGATCTATATTCCTTTCTTCTGTACTACTTTTCCTACCCCTCCATATTCCTTTCTACCCCTCCCTGATCTTCCCCATTGCCTCTATCCTGCAGTTGTCGTACACCACCTGGAATGCTAACCTACCTGTTACAAATAAGACAGTGCATGTTTCTAAACACTCTGAACCAGTGAAACCACTTGGCCCTTTTCAAAATTAATGTTGTCTCATGTTTGGAACACTGATGAAACCCAAAAAAGTCACTTTTGAAATAGAACTTAAAGACTCTCTGAATGCACCGACTTGACTCTATGATGTAATCAATGCGAATATTGTTTATGATGCACAAGTCTGAGTTTGTTGATCAATTTGGAATGACTGGATCCTTTTTTTCAAACTGTTCATTCAATTCCAGAGCTGTTTGAATTCGCCTAATCCAAAACTTTTTCCCTCCTGATATGCAAAAACCACCCATAAAGAACCTTACTAATTCCTAAAATGCAGTCAGTGTCCCTAACCTTACATGAAAGCTAACCATGTGGCCAACGTGGCACCAATATGGCCGCATTCAAAATAAGTGCTCAACCCAAATCACTAAGCTGAGCATTTGACCCTTATAATCACTAAAATTCATTGGTCTTTGATAGCACCAGAGACAACAATCCACAATAATAATCTTTAAATGATTTCTCTATTGTTTATTTTATACATACTCCATTTATAAAGAGTTCTACTTAATTACAGAAAGATGTTCAGCTATGTTGAAATGGGTGGTGTCATAAAAAAAATTATACTGGTTTGAAAAAAAAAAATGGTGCAGTTCAAAAATTTTAAACTGGTTAAAAATAATAATATTTAAACCAGGGGATAAAATTGAACAACAACATATACATTAAAAATTCAATACTGAAACTACGGTATTTGCGCCAGCCCTATCAAACCCTGTTCATATAGACTGGTTAGGGTTAAGCTTTTGTGGTTAGGGTTATGATGACACCCAAAGAACAATTAGTACCGGTATTCGAAATTACTTCTTATTGTGTGATTAAGTGAACTAATGTTTATTATCGTGTTCTAGTCTTGTTTTATGAATATGTAAATTAAGAAATATGTTACACATAGCTTTTTTTCATTGTATTTCTAAACTCATTAGCCTGATCAGAATGGGAGCTTTCTAGTACCAGTAGGCTAAAAGCAATATGAATAATATATTAGAAATCCATTGACTCCCAGGGGTTCCCCATTGACGATTGAAACTATCTGGTGTTAGACACAGTAAAATACTAAGTCTGGCCAGTTTAGGCCGGTTTGGGTGTGAAAGGGTTAATTAATTAATGAGTTCAAAATCATTTTATACCTTTTTATTAGAATGGTCCAGGTGATCGTTTAGTTCCAAGGACCTCTGCTGATGTCTACTAACCTGGCATTGAAAACATTATGCATCGGTTAAAAAGTTCTGACAAACCACAGGTTTGTAAAGAGGGGTTTGACATGTAGTGTAGATGGTTGCTTTGGAAAAGTGAAAGAAAATGTAACATCTTTAATAACCAACAGTGCAGTAGAATTATTGCTTTATCAGGCCAAGACAACAAAGAAGATGGTGATTTTGCCTGCAGCCAGCTACTTTTGCCAACCATGAAAACTAAGAATGACAAAAGGCCACTAGGAACCTCTCCAAACTTGTGACATGTACTCATCTCCTAGTTTTTTTGTATAAATATGTCCAGTAAATCAAACTATCAAAAACTACAAGAATGATCCTTTAATTCTTCTCTTTAAGATAATTAAACAGTAAAGTACAGTGACTTTGTTAAACACAGACTGACAGTTCCATCAGCTTTCAAGACCTGTGGTATCAACAAAAGATTTTTGTGCGCACTTTACCACCTCCCTTTGCCAGTCCTCTATTTTATGGATATTTCATTAAAGCTAAGACTACTCAGATATGAGGAAAGTCAACCCAGTTGCTTGTCAATAGGCAAAAGGACATCTGGAAAATCAGAGTCCCAGGCAGAATTCAAACCACAACACCGGCCAGAATTGCTCCACACATTGAGTTCAACAAATGTTGGGAGAAGGCATTAAGCTCAGTCAGTTAGTGCGCGGCTTTTGGAGCAAGAGGTCCCCAGTTCGATCCTTGGTGACTTCAAGGTGTTTTGACTTTCCTTTGATCCACGTAGCTATAGCTCTAAATTACCCATAAAACGGAGCACTGACAGAGGGAGTGGGGTAAAGGGCACATCGTCAGCCTCCACTGATACCAGCCTCATAGGTGAAGGAACTACTGACGCTATTTAAAAGTGACTTTACTTTTAATTACTTTTAATTACTAGATCTCCTTGGGAGCTACATTTATTGTACAAATATTGCACAATTCTTATAATAATAATTATTGTAGCTTGCTTATCTAGGGTTTTTTAATATAGACAACATGTAGCACTGGTCTGCAGGCTCTATGAAGTTGTGTGTCTCAAATTGGAATTGCAATTATCATTGATGATGAATAGTCCATGCAACCAACCTTCTCTCATGGGTGTGTGCACCATTTATCCTCAGATTTACATTGAAGCTATTAAGGATTTAATTAGGGAGTCCCTGAATGCAACACAGAACCTAAGAAAGCTGCACCTGCCCTATTGTGTGCACTAATATTGTTGTTATGCTGTTATTAATAACAATGACAAGAATGGCTAGACTGTGTATTGGTACTTGAAGTAATATTTCTTACCAAATCTATCCTCGGGTGACTGTCCACATAATAATCCTTGTGAAGCAGGCGCCATGACTGGTATTCATTGTGATGGCTAGAGTTTGTTCTGACATGCCCTTGCTGAAACCAAAGTGTAAAAGTATCTTCAGTTGATATTTTAATCCAGCAACACACAGTTCAACATTATTTTGTTTGCCAACAAATGTTGACATGTGTCTTATGTCATGTTAAATGTTAGAGAGCGCACGCGCTAAAGAAAGCCATAATAAACAAAAATGTTCATATATTCGGATTCTTCATTTCATTACCTTTTCGGTGATATATAGTTTGCTGGAGTTTTACCGAAAATAACACGCTAACAAAAGATTTCCTGGAAGGCACCCCAAAAGGTTAGCAGTAACCTTAAACAGTAGGCACCCGCTGGTATTGTAATGTTATTTTAATACTTACTTCAATTAACAGACAACCAATATTGCAAACAGGAAATAGAGTTTTGAAGAATTCTACAGTTAATATGAAGGTGCTTCATACGTTTGGGTATAATGAATGTACACTGTTTAATGTCTGGCAGCCAAAAAATTCAGGATTTCAAAAGACTCCTTGAGGGTTGTCCAATACACTGACATAATGAGATTCATGGCACTTCACAATAGACATCACAAAGTGTCCCCCAACCTTAATCCTTAAAAAATAGTAACAGTTTTGCGAGACATAAAGAGCGGGACACTTTGTGACACTTTGCGATGTCTATTGTGACGTACCAGGAATCTCATTATGTCAGTGTATTGGACATGTATGGACTCCTTGTCTGGCACCCTTTGTTGCAAAAATGCGGCAACATCACTTCTCAAACTTATTAATAATTCATAAGCCAAAAACAAAAGAAATCACTACTGTGAAGGAACTTTGGATATGTGGTCTTGATTAGCATAAAATTTTGCCAACTTTGATCCCAAATATGTGTTAAAATTCTGATTCCTTTGAGAAGCAATGTCAAACACTTGAAAGAGTGTTTCATCGAATGTCCAAACACCTCAAATCGGTCAAGAAACTTGGCCTTCAGTCTCGTTTGTCACCTCGCTTCTTTGTGTTTGGATGTCCATTAAAATGCGACCAGCCTGAAAATTCGCATTGGCGACCAGCTGGTCACAATTTCGGACCCTGGAGTCCAGAAGCCGAGATATAAACCATTGAAGTTGCAAATCAGGAAAAATGAGGGGGTGACAGGATCAGCATTTAGGCATGTATCACCCACTCATTCGAGTCTGTGCAGGAGTAGAGCTACAGGCCTAAAGTGACCATTAAATTGTTTGTGTAAAATTTTCGTAGTTTTCGTTAATTGGAGATGTATGTTTATAGTCCATCTATATGAGAATTAGAAGAAAGGTGAGCGAAATCAGCAGTATTTGCTTATTTTCAGTGAGCCATTTTGAATCAGGAGCTGACGCCAGAAGCTTTAGGATTGCGTGTGTGGCTTACCCCCGCACACTAAGCTGAAAACCCTTTTGAACCACTTTAACAGATATCTGCTGAGGATTGGATGGAAATTCTACATTAATTATTTGACAGATCAGGTAGGTTCAGGGCCCGGTTGTTCAAAAGCCGATTAATGCTTATCCCAGATTAAAAATTAACCAAGGAGTTTATTTCTCTACTCCCAAATGCTGTTCAACGCTGATATTCGGCAAAACTTTACATTAGAAGAAGTCAATCTTGTAAAACAAAAATAAGGAAAGAAACTTTCAACAAAAAGTTGCAAACATGAAAGAAAAGTTTACGCTAATCCTGGATTAGGTTAATCGGCTTTCGAACAACCGGGCCCAGGAGAATAACTACTAGATGTTTGTCCTTAGTAATAAAAGACCTCAACGGACCTTTGACATCAAAGACTAGCAAAAGATCCTTGAAGACAAAGATCTTCCAATATCTTCAGTTGCCTTAAATGCCCTGAAATAGCCCGCATGGCAGGCGTTAAAAGGGGAAGGAGAGGGAGGGAAAATGGAAGGGGACTGGGGAGAGGGGAAATAAAGAATGTAGATAGGGTGGATCTTGGAGAGATTGATCTCCACAAAACTTGAAAGGAGCTTTAAAATATTTGAACATCAGGCACCAGTTGTTCAAATGATGGATAGCGCTATCCCCTGGATAAACCACCATCCATTGGATAACTCATAGCAAAACCAATTGCCCTATCCAATGGATAGTGATTTACTGATGGATAGCATTATCCACCTTTTGAACAACTGGGGACAGTAATTTGTACATCTTTGAAAATCTTAAAGCTCCCTAAAGGATTTTCATCAGGGCTTACTAGTTTGTTGAAATTTGTCACAACAGAATATAAAGGTGACAGATATCCCGATTATATTACTCACCCCCCCCCCCCCCCCCTCCTTCCTAAAATGGCCTTTAGGTAATAAGATGTAAATACATCCACAAGACATGACTAACCTCATACAAGTGATCCAGATAACGAATCTTCTTTTGATCATCTGTGGAGAGAACTGATTGAAAATCACAAAGCTGCAACAGAAAAAAAAAAGAGAAAAACATAATATTATTACATGTCTAGAAGTAGATCGCAAAAAAGTCAAGAAGATAAAGGCTAATGGGACCCTATACACAAAAGTTAAAACAGCGACAACTGGAAACTGACCTAGAGAAATCATACAATCATATTATGCACTTTTTGATAAAACAAAAACAGAGAACCTGCCTTGTACAGGTTGCTTTTGTCAACTCCAGTAACTTGTAACATTGGCTGCAAAGGAATATCTGAATCTCGTTCACACCTGAAATTAAGACATCACAAAACTTTAACACCTGTCCTTCTGCAATCATCTTTTTTCTTGTCCGTAGAGTAGGTCCAACATCACCAAAATTCCACAGTTTGGAAGTTTGCGTTGGTGTGGTTTCCAAGAACAGCTACTATTTAACCTGTAGCCTTTTCCCTCTTAAGAGTGCATGCACTTGCAGAAGTAAAGTTCTCTGTTCAATGCCAGATACATTTACCCCCGGTACTTGCAAATTGGGGACATTACTAAACAACGAAACAGCGAAACAGCAAAATGAAGCACCAAAACACCATGTATGACCCCACAATATATTGAATACTAACCGACAAAGGTTTGATTTAAGATAAAATATCGTTTTAGGCGTTACTAATCATAATCGCAGTCTTAATCTGAATCCTAATCTTAATTAGGCCTAATTAGGCCTAAAACGATATTTTAATCTCAAATCCAACCTTTCTCGGTTAGTATTCAATATATGGTGGGGTCAAACATGGTGTTTTGGAGCTTCGTTTCGCTGTTTGGTGGTTTAGTAATGCCCATAAATTGGGGTTGGTTTAGGGATGAAAGGGTTGACAAGTGAACATATATCTACAACCACTCAAATTGTCTGCTTTAACCTTCCTATGAGTGACACTTAAAGATCTATCTCTGTCGAACATTTAACTATAAAAAACTGCAATAAAACACATCTAAACATGGTAAAAAATACTAACTTTTTAAAAAAAATTTTTTTTTATTACACACACACAAAACAAACAAATACTAACTAAATAATGTTAAAACAACAACGTTTTGACATTGGCTAAATGTCATTATCAAGTCAAAGTTATTTTAAAATTACAATCTATAATTATACTAAAAGAACAATAGCTGAAAGGAGCCTGTATACATGTAGTCTGGATATTCAAATTAGCCTGGAGACTCTTTTTAAATGAAGAGCATTTCATAGATTAAGCAATCAAATTTGACCTGGCACTTTCTTAAGACCTTAAAATTTGGTTTTCTTTCAAAAGATTTTCCCTAAGACTTGATGATGACGTTTAGCCATTGTCAAAACACCGTCATTTTTTACCATGTTTAGATATGGTTTATCGCAGTTTTTTGTACTTAAATGTTATTTTCAAAATCACTTCTTCTCTGTTGAATGCCAAAATATTTTACTTGTCAATGGGCCGGGGGTAATGCTTCAGGGCATCTGCTCAATGATTGTGTTAGAAATAATAGTGACTTTTCTCCTTAATCTTAAACACCTAGCTACGTAGATTAGTCACATGACAGAGTATTACTAGCAGAATAGAGGTTTTGCAAAGCAGCCATGTTGCATGGCAGGAACAATGAAAATATTTTGCATTAGAAAAATAATCTATTGTTCCTGCCAAGCAACATGGCTGCCGTGCAAAACCTCTATTGCAGTTAGTCTGCATGCACAAATCCCCTACTTCCTTTGTTATACAAGCAGAAAAAGGGGCCCTTCAGTCCCTTCTTTCCTTTTTCTCTATGCAACAAAAGAAATGTGCAGGAAACATCTGCGCCCTGGCTGAGTAGAAGCACATTTGGTGTGTTTATAAATCCTTAAACTTTGAATGTTCATATTTGGAAAAGTCGACTTTATCTTCTTTTGCCCATCTCTGTTTTCTTTTTGACATTTAATTGTATCTTTTGATTGTTACTCACAGTAGCAATAGATCCAGGAATTCATAGAGCATCAGACGATCAGGGACTTTTCTTGGCATATGCTTGATCTGTTAACAAAATGAGGAAATTCAATGCAATACCCCTTATTTCAAAAATTATCCCCAGCAAGTTGCAAAACACTATAACAAAATCAATATAGTAACTAGTGAGGTAGCCTCCCACGCAGACACTCTTAGGGCTTCATCACACATTCCTCCCCCACAAGCAGAGGAGCCCGTGACGAAGCCCTAAGAGTGTCTGTGTGGGAGGTTACTAGTGAGGGCAAATGAACAATGTTCTTTGTTTATTCTGCTTTTTCTTCCTTTCTTGATGGGTACATGACATTTGGCAATTAACCATTCCCTATTTAAGGTTAAACATGGGTATGAAGGTTGGGAACCCAGATTTAGTGAACCAATTAACATTTTAGGGAAGTATTATCTGCAGTTCAGTTACAGAAGGCGAGGCAAAGCCACACATGAGCTGCCAGGGGCTGACCCAGAGTGGGACCTTATCCCAGCTCCTGTAACAGGAAGTAACTCTCAGAGTACTGCTACTCCACCCTGGAGTGAATGCTAATACAACGCAACTGGTTACCCCTAGCAACATGTCCCCAGTACCCGTTTGTAAGCCAGTGTGAAGATTTCCTTGTCTATAAGGAAACAACATGGAGACAGAGATGGGCCTTAAACAAGCAACCTAGGGGATGGGAGACCAGCACACTAACCACTTTACAACCATGCCTCCACATGCGCAGAGGAAGAGGAGAAAATGGAAGGGGCAGAAATCCAGTCAAAATTGAGGTGCACACATTAGCCATACCCAGGAGGGAGTGGGTAACTGTATTGTTTTCCAATGACATTTCTTGACCCACTCCTCATGCCAGTGTGATGTCTCGTAGCAACGGTCGAAAGTTGGGTTGCTTGAGTGGAACGCCATCGAGTCAACACTACCAGAGGTCAAGAAAGACAAAACCTTACGAAAATTATGCTATTGCTGATCACTAACTGCATAGTAAGTGTGACCTTCTTTATCTTCTTTAATAAACTATGATAGTGCTTTGTGAATTAAATTGTTAGTTATTGTCGGATTTGTGTGGTGGATTAAGTGGCGGTATCTCCATTTTCTCTCCAGGACCAGCATGTCATCATAAATCAATCATGTTTTCTATCTGCACTAAGCAACAAATAGCCTCCAGAATAGGACGTTTTCTTCACTGAACAATTAGATGTCTAAATTACACATATTTTTTAGTTGTTTGACTTGGAGTGTGAGGCGGTCGCTGTTTTTTTGATTTCTCTTCAGCTTTCTCATAGTTTATCACTTTGTATGCTTCTTTGTGTGTTTTTATTTTTTTACTGTCTTCAACCTTTTGTTTCTGACAGCCCTTGTGTAAAATAATCTCTATGGTTTTGCTTTTAAGTTGCTGGACTTTCTAAAATTTTGAGTGTGTGGTTGTTTTCTTCACATCCAATTGTCGCATACTGCGAGGGAAATTCCTCTGCAAGTTGGGCTTGTACTGTGCAGTCTTCATAAAAAAAATTACTTTTTTCCAGTAGCGTACTTCTGGAAAATAAGGGATCGGCTATTCATCGAGTTACGAGTTGAGTTGAGTTTGAGTTGAGTTTGAGTTAAGTTTGAGTTAAGTTTGAGTTAAGATTTAGTTACAGTTTTTGGCGTTTTTCGGAATTAAAAGTAATAAATATTCAGTACAAGTCACCTCGAAAACTGTTTTCTCCGCGTTGAAGGATATATTTGCATAATAAGACTTGGAATCTTTGCGCACTCCGGGTTCTGGTTCCCACGCAATGGAATGTTGAGTCGTCGGCAAGCGTTCGAAGTGGTGATCTTTCAATTGTTAATTAAAAAATGTCTTTCTGGATCTCTATTCAACCGGTTAAAAAAAGGTCTACAGACAAGTTTTTAAATCAGAGTATTGAAATTGAAAGTATGTCTATGATCTGACCAAATCACGATAGACATTTCTTTCTGTCTATACTTTTACCACTTGCAGCGCTTTAAATCATGTTGCATAAAGCAGTTTACAGTTATTTCGCATTATTTCTTTATTTCCTTGTTAATTAATTTTTTCTTGCACGGTTTCTTTTGTTTTTGCAAGTACATAAACGAGAACTGACAAAGGTACTTCTGTTCAAAGGCTAGGATCAGTAAGTGAAAAAAAGGCGTTCCAGGTTCCGGATTCGATATTTTACATAAACACTCCTGCAGCTCACTAGTTCGATAACGTTTTGTGTGGTAGCCGATCATGAAAACCACGCTGCTGGACGACAAACGGTACGTTTCATCGTTTAGCCGCCAGGGCTATAAGCTGGCTTAACAGTAAGTCCCATCCTTAGCCTTACAAGAAGACATCTTTTCTGTGTCGAATAGACTTGATCGCTAAAAGGAACAACTGCGCACCGGTGGATCAGTTTGTTATGCAGGAGATCGTGAGTTCGACTCCGGCCGGACCCGCAACACTCAGGGTCTTAAAATAATTGAGGAGAAAGTGCTGCCTTTGTAATAACATCCGCAAATGGTTAGACTTTCAAGTCTTCGCGCATAAGGACTATAAATCGCAGGTCCCGTCTCACAACCTTCAACGTTTATAAACTATGGGACATTAAAGATCGCACACACTAGTCAAAAAGAGTATGGTGTTGTGGTCTGGTCTTTTCATCAGCCATGTGGTCGGCTTGGAATAATCTTCTGAAGGGACTACTGATCGATGAGACCACATAACAACAAAACAGGCAGTAGTCAAATCGAAGGAGTCCAAGTACTGAAACTGGTAAAGTGTTAAACAAGAATACTGCCGTGCATGAAATTTCAAGATTGTTTTGATCAGTTAGTACGTTTAAAACCATTTCACAAATATACATGTGTGCACTCCACGAAAACGGTGTTTCATGGTCTTCTCAGTGACTTCTACTTAATATTTATTAGATTTAAGTGCCAAAAATGCCAAAAACCATAACTCAATATTAACTCAATCTTAACTCAAACTCAACATAAACTCACCTCAACTCGTAACTCGATCAATAACTGTATTTGGTTTTCAAATTTGGTGTTTATAATAATTATGTACACCAAATTATTAGCAGTAGAAAGTAAAAAAAAATAGTTATTTTATTTTATTTGACTTCGCCCCAACAAACGTGGGGCAGGGAGGCCACAACAGTATAACCAATTACTGTGGTCCCAAGAAAAGTGACCATAATATAATTACTGTTTACTTACAGTTTTTTTAACCGTCTGAGAATGATATAAAGAAACACATTATGAATGCAAATTTGGTATTGCTTTTAAATTTGGTGTCAGCAATCTTGCTGTGTGTGAATTAGTATGTCATAAAATCACTTGCTGTTTCCCAGAACAGTATCATTTCATTATGCATATCTCGCAGCATCTGTTCTGTACAGTAATGTTATTACAGGACTACCTCCATAGACTTAACATTCCTTCAAGGACAAAATGTAATTATATTTAAATTAAAAAATCGCACCAATGAAGTTGGGCAGGTGTGCAGCCAAAAAATTTTGTCAAATTTATGTGTGCTTCAATGGATACTATTACTTATGTTATTTTTGTGTTTACTGAACAGTTAAAGTGAGAAATTTTCCCCACACAAGGCTGTCCAATTATTTTACGTGTGCTGTACTAACTTACAATTGTCATCTTACTGAACTGGCAAGCTTGGCAAAGCAAATTGTCGGCCACACCAAAATTATGCAGACTGCAGACTGTACTAAATTCAATAAAATTGACCACGTTATCCCTGAAAAATTCTTGATTTTTTACTGCCTCTGCAACAACAAATTTTGCCACCATTTTGAAAGCCACTGAAGTGGGACGTGACGTCACACTGGCATGAGGACTGACCCAACGGCGTCCTTAGAGACGCCCCCTCTCTCCTGCCCATACCCATGCTAATCAACATTGTTTCAAAGTTATTTACCGTCATGTCATAGGGAAATGCAGAGGCCTTCAACATTATTCTTTTCAAGAAATGTCTGACCACTTACATGTTGTTTCAGCTTTACTGGAGAAACAGTCCTGCCACAGATCTTTAAAAGGAAAAAAGGTACAATCACTTTTTTCCTAAGCTTCAATCACTTGCCAAGAAAAATTACCGCCGATAAGTTGCACACGGAAAAAATATGTGATATAATAAAGGGTTGGTGAAGAATGGCACAAGCAACAATTTTTTTTTTTTTATGTATTAAACATTGAGACATCAAAACAGATTACCAAGTAGTAGCTGGCGGCAAAAATCCTGTTTTTATAGTAGCACATTCATTACTTTTTCAAACAACTTGGGCTAATCCACTGGTCAAGAGAACCCGTGCACAGGTTTTGGCTCCAACATGGGCTGCAATGTGACAACTTTAGAAACATTAAATGGCCAAAAAATCTAGCAACCAAAAGACACCTGAGTTCTTTTTTCACCTATTTTTATAGCAAAGATGCAAAAGTGCTGGAGCTGCTTGGATCTAGACATGAGTTCTTGCTTTGTCATGACTTACCTTCAATGTTCTGAGTAAGACATGTTCATCAATAAGCAAACCCAGCAAATCCTCATGTTCATACAACTGAAAAGCTACACGCACTTCCCTTAGCTCCTGAAAACTGAAAGAGGCCAACCAATTCAGATAACGCAACTGTTGCTCTTTAACCCTTTAACTCTGTCTAATGCCAGACCTTTTTACTTGTCATTTGGGGGGGGGGGGGGGGGAAGGGGGGGGAGGGGGGAACCCTCTGCCTCAAAGTTTTAATTAAAACCTCTGGGAGTCAGGGTGGCTTAGTGGTAATATCTAACCACCTCCCACCACTGCGAGCCGGGGTTCAACTCTGGCACCAGCTTGGGTACCTCGGTTTTCCTCCCTCATCAAAATCGACTCACAGCTAATTAACATCTAGCTGTGGTGCTGTGCTCTGACACCAAACATGGAATGTATAGCAGCAGCCAGAGGCGCCTTCGTATGCTTTCAGCCTGATATCATAAGCCGCGCCCTTTCGCAATTCAGTCCCCAATACTGCAAGCAAAGGATGATAAGCACTGCCAATTATTATATTATTATTATTATTATTATTATTATTATTATTATCATTATCATTATCATTATTATCATAATCATCTTTAATTTTATCAGACTGGTATAGGATGCACCTCACTGTTCCATCATATATTTTTTGTGCCAATTATCATGAGAGCCATAATAATAATAATAATAATAATAATAATAATAATAATAATAATAATAATAATAATAATACTAATAATAATAATAATAATAATAATAGTAATAATAATAATAATAATAATAATAATAATAATGTTAAAGGGAGAGGACAAAATGCGGAGCCCTACTCCATGGAGCATCCTATGGAGTACCCAAATGGAGTACCCCTAAAATCATTTATTGGTCAAATTAAATACTTTATCAACATGGCAAGGTATTTAGATGTTTGTAACCTTTATTTATTTTGAGCTTTCCAGCTCTCAGATTGTTACAGTTCGATACAGTTCATGAATTGGCCGCCACCTTGAAGTTTCGTAGGTATTTCGTATGTCCCTTATTATTAAAAACTGGATCATTGGATAATGCAATTCAAGAGTTTTTATTTTTATTGTAGTCTAGTTTTCTGTATTTTGGGGGCGTTTTTAATAAAACAATTATTCCACTCACGCTTGTTGGATATGAGATGATTATAGCCAACTCGGCGCTACACGCCTTGTTGGCTATCTATCATCTCATATCCAACGCGCGCTCATGGAATAATTGTTAAATATTATAGTGCATTTTTAGCCAAATGTTCATACAAACCATATATACTGCATTCCCATTCAGGCCCATGTATACCCATATATACCCTTATGGAAATTGGAATGGAAACTCTATTTTTACGTGGTAATTTCGTCACATTACAAGTGGGTATATATACAATGTATGTTGCAGGTCATTTTGTTCCTAATAGGTTAAATTGCAACCAAACTAGGTCATTTTGTTTCAACCTAGGTCAGTTTGGGGCAGGTCACAGGTCATTGTTTTACCAATACAGAAACAACACTAACTGTTTAAAATTAATACAAATCCTAACATTAGCTCTCAAACGTTTTGTTTATAAGGCCTAATTAATAAGCTTAAGGTTAACTTTAATGAATGTTTAGGATACATGTAGTATCAGTATCTGTTTTGGTAAAACAATGACCTGTAACCTGTGTTTTGCACTTGCCCCAAATTGACCAACAATAGGTTTCAAGAAACAACTTGATCTACATGTAGGTTGAAACAAAATAACCTAGTTTGGTTCCAAATTAACCTATTAGGAACAAAATGACCTGCAACATATACACTTGACAGGAATATACATGGATATACGGGTTAGTAAGAATATTTTTCTAAATACACGAAAAATCAAATAGACTACAATTAGGCATACATAAAATACGGCCATTGGCAAAAACGAACTGGACCGGATAGGATTGACAAAACACGGGCCAGATCAATAACAAAATCCCTGCCAAAAGTGGATGGTCACCAGACAACGTGCTGAAGACAGGAGAAGTCGAATTCTGTGCCTTTCTCTCTTGTGTAGTCGTCTCCTCATTTATTAAGACTCATCGAAATTTTTTTTTTCCCAGAGGTGGTTACAGATTCCGAAGCGGAATTATGACAGATATGATGTGACGAATTGACATCAATAAGCGAATTGGCTGCGTGTGCGATGGTCTTCTTCTTCAAACATGAAAACTGACAACAATTTTTTACTTTGCCCCAGTCCCTGACAATTGCACAATAGCCTGATTTAGCAACAGAAAGGGAACGTCAGCTGACGAAAGGAGAGCCCGCAGAATAGTTGGGATTCTACTCTTATATGACCCAATATGGATACTTTTGCTGCGTGCGCCATCGTCAACTGACATTTTCGTTCTGTTGCTAAATCAGGCTATTGTGCAATTAGAAGGGACTGGGGTAAAGTAGAGAATTGTCGTCAGTTTTCATGTTTGAAAAAGAAGACCGTTGTGTACGCAGTCAATTCGTCACATCGTATCTTTCATAATTCCGCTTTGGAATCTGTAATCACCTTTGGAAAAAAAACATTTTGACGAGTCTCAATAAATGAGAAGACGACTATACAAGGGAGAAAGGCACAGAATTTGAACATGTGGTCTGGTGTTATTGATCTGGTCTGAGTTTTGTCAATCCAATCTGATCTGATCCAATCCGGTCCGGTCCGGTCCGGTCCAATCCGATCCGAAAATCCGAAAATACCTATGAAATTTGAAGGTGGCGGCCAATTCGTGAACTGCATCGAACAGTAACAATCGGAGAGCTGGAAAGCTCGAAATAAGTAAAGGTATATTGAGCATCTAAATACCTCACCATGTTGATAACGTATTTAATTTGACCAATAAATAATTTTTAGGGGTATTCCATTTAGGTACTCCAAAGGGTACAGGGCTCTGCATTTTGTCCTCTCAATAATAATTTTTAATAACAATAATACCCAATCATTTTTAAATGGCTGAAAGAGACCTTTTCAACACCTGAAATACAATCATGCCTCACTGCCCGTA
>OX421452.1:32161480-32166480 GCA_949126865.1 Montipora capitata | reverse complement strand
CGGGCATAAATAATTCAAACAAACGCAATTGAATGCGGGCTTGTCCAATGGCCGTATTAAATACTCAGGCTTGTAGGTTCAAAATTCTCTAACCTGAAATTAAAATTAAAAACAAAACGTTAAACTTTTTACGGCACATCCAAATGTCACTCTCATCACAAGTAAAAATCACTTGGACACTGAATCAACAGGATTCGAACTCATGACGTCTGCGCTCGACCACTGAGGCAACTCAGTTGAAAGCAGGTCAATTTGTTGGACTAATGTGTTCCCGTGAAGGAGTCGATGAATGAAATAAACGTATATTTGAAGTGCAGGTGCACTTCTTCATCAACCTTGAACCCAGGCTCTCTCTCCCTAACTCCAACGACAAGAAAGATGTTCTTTCACAAACAAATAAGAACTCTTAAAGAATGGAATGATTTTCGTTCAGGGCCATACTTCAAAAAGACGTCTATTCGAATTTTTGAATAACACGTTCACACCGTTCGTAATCCGGAAACTACCGTACTTAACTGGAAAGACGGCAAATCAGAAACACGCTTTGTAGTTCAGAATAAAAACGCGTCCACGCGTTCTATGCGGATTCAAAAATGATTACGTCAACACGTGACGTATTCAAATTGAATTTGCCCATCCACACGTATCCGGGTTCTTTCTAGTGTCCAGGACTCCTCTGTGACTATTGGCCACAGAGCATGCAGAGCATGCACCATCAGGAGTCGAGTTGGCGAGAAGAGACTGGACCTGAGTTTGTAACGTCATCGGATTTGAAAGTATCCGACGTTTTTGAGACGCGGAAGGCAACCGGAAGTGAGTTGTTTTCCTTTTTAACTCGTCTTCACGCAACTACATTTATATTGCTAAGTTTCTTTTCTCCATGAGAGATGATTGGTTTAAAAATCTGGGAGACACTACTGTTCTGGCAAGCGAAATATTCACTTCCGGTTGTCGTTTCCCTCCCTAATCCGGATTCGACCGTCCACATGATTCCAAATTCTTTGTGTATTCAAAACTTTCCACTCTGGAAAGCGGATTCAAAAAGGTTGCGGATTCGCATGCCGGATTCGCCGGAAACGTGTGGACGGAAGTCGAATCCGCAATATCCGGATACGTTTGGAAGCGGCTTTCAATTAATTTGTCTCCTCTTTCCACAGGCAGCCCAAGCTCGGTATACGTTTTATAGAATTTGTATGGTGGGAAAATTAACTTTAAGCTTATAAATGCTAAAATAAGCTGTAAATGTAGAAATAAACTTCGCTTACCTCTACGTACAGTTGTCCTCGTCTTTTCTGTGCAATCGGAGGGCAAACTGTGTCCGTTTTAGCCGGGTTTGTGGCTTTCGAATTTTTACGATGTCGTTAGTTGTTATTTCCCCTCACAAAGAGAAGAAAGGCTGGTGACTCGCGGCGATCTCGCCCCACGAATTGCCCTCGCATCACAAAGCAACGGTCCGAATCGCCATAAAAACACCACAGCCTTAGGGCCAGATAAATTTCCTATCACATCAACTCCACACTGGGACCAAACAGCGATTTTAAGCGGATAAATTCCAAATAATGTTCTGCTTTCTATAATCTTCCCATGCGTTCAGCTAGATGTGTGGCTACGGCCGTTATAGCTGGATGGCGATCGTATTACATTCTGCACTCTCATTGGCCAAGTGTTTCAAATTGTCCAATGAGAGTGCAGAATGTAATACGAAAGCTTAAAGTTAATTTTCCCATACAAATTCTATAAAACGTATACCGAGCTTGGGCTGCCTATGCTCTTTCCTGACATTACAACGACAATTACAAATTACGGTTCTTGTATAGTCCATTACAAACTACTTACAGAAGGAACATGTATATCTGCATGATTTCATCATGGCAGATATGTTATTTGTGCAAGCTTCCTTCATGATGATCTCAAAATGGCAGAAGTAAGCATCAGCCTCATCTATGCATGGCAATTCCGCCATCCGTGCAAGTGCTAGTCGGATATCTGTGGTTGCACCTAAACATAGAGAGGAGTTTACAAATAACTGGTATGAAACTAGAAGTGTATGACAAAAAATAAAAAAGAAAGGGGTATTTACAAGGCTTCAATAATGCAAGGAAATTAGAACTCAGCAACTGAATTTAAGCCCAGAAAATAACTGCCAAGAGTTTGCTGGCTATGATAACACCATTTCCGGCTTAGTTCTTCAGCAGTTAAGCCGTGTTTTCACGAGAGCCGTTGTCTCGCTTAACATTCCTGAAAGTGGTTTGTTTGCAGACTTCGTTAAGCGACTTAAAAATGTTATTTGTTTTCACGGGTAAGATTATAGGTGGGCAGACACGAGGGGTCATGTTAAAGCGACAAAAAACTTGTGTAGTGCACACTGAGGCGACATGTAACAGGGGCAAAATCACAACATGTGCACACATGAAAATGTTGCGGGTACATGTTTCAAGGATATGTTGTAGCGACATGTCCCCTCATGTGAACTGATACTTTTGTAACTGTGCAACACTAATTTGGGGGTTATTTTATCCCCGCGGCGTGTCCCATGAAGTTCAGCTGGTTCAAATTCAGGGGACACGTCGCAGGGACAAAATAACCCCCAGGACAGGGGCCGGTTGCTTAAAGCCTGGTTAGCCCTAACCGTTGGTTTAGAGGTATCAAAACCTATGGGTTTCCATCGTACTTAACGCTGGTTAGCGCTAACCACGCTTCGAGCAACCTGGACCAGTTTGTTATCGGACAGTTCAATGAGACAATCACAATCAAAGTTGTAGTTTAAATCAACCAATCACAACCTTGGTTTCAATCACCATAGAAACAGTGTACAGACTCCTAAATTGGAGCTTTCTTTCTTTCTTTCTTTCTTTCTTTCTTTCAGAGCGACAATAAACAATTCACGCTTCTTTTGTCAGTCTTTTAATGCAAATTTTCCCTTTCTTTCATAACTTGGCTCTTCTTCTTTTCTCGGAAATTGTAATTTTTATGATTAATAAATTCCGTCTGTGGCTTTCGCCCAGTTGTACACCATTGAGATTAGAGCTTGTGTAGTTGATGACTTTAATTGGTATGGCGCCAAACTGGTTTGGATCAATAATATCCAGAACTGCAGGATCCACGTGATTACGCAAGATAAATTCATCTGTAAATTAGCTGAGGAAGTTATAGTGCAGTACCTGATATTATTGATCCAAACCAGTTTGGCGCCGTACCATTTAAAGTCATCAACTACACAAGCTCTAATCTCAATGGTGCACAAATGGGCGTTCCCCAAGGCACTAAGCTCGGTCCTTGGCTTTTCCTGCTGATGATAAATGATCTCCATCCATCAGAAGCTCAAGCATGGAAATACGTGGACGACACAATACTGGCCGAAGTTGTTCCGAACTTCGGAAATAGTAGTATCCAGTGCTCTGTCATCGAGGTGGGACAATGATCAATAAGAAACAAACGCCATTTGAACGCGGATAATGTAAAGAGCTAATAATTGACTTTAAAAAATCAAAACATCAGTTTAATTCTATTTCCGTCAATTCCAAAGAAGTCGAGTTAGTAGATCATGCAAAAATCTTGGGGGTTACCATTGCTAGGACTCTCCAGTGGAACTGTCATATTCATGAAGTCATAAGAAAGGCTAATAAGCGTATGTATTTCCTCATTCTACTGAAGCACGCAAGGGTTCCTATTAATGATATCGTTAGTTTTTCTTCTACTTGCATTAGGCCTGTGTTGGAGTATTGCGCGCATGTATTCCATCATGCTTTGCCAACCTATCTAAGTGACGAACTAGAGCATGTACAGAGATGAGCTTTGTCAATCATCTCTCCAAATGGCATGCCTTATCATGAAAGGTTTTCTTTGTGTAATCTAGAGACCCTCAAGGACATACGAAGCGAACTATGTAATCAATTATTTTGATTCAATTATGTCTGATCCATGTCACAAGCTAAGCCATCTTTTACCAGACCTAAATGAACCACCCTATTGTTTCCGTAAGCAGCGGCAGTTTAAGGTTAAGCGCCCTGTCATCCGTACAAAACGCTACATGGACACTTTTATTCCCTCAACGTCAAATAGATGAGTACGTAAAGCCAACATAGTTTTATAATTTTTAGATATAGTCTACTAATAGGTATATAGTTTTTAAATTCATACTTATATTGTAAATAGTCATGCAATTCAGCCTTTCGACTGCTAGATCATATTTTTAATCAACCTATCTATCTATCCAAGAGGACTTCATGTCGTCCAATTCGGTCTGTAATCATACTCGTGATAAACAAATCGGACTCCCTCTCCGCGGTCGTCCAATTTTGTTATAACTCGTATGATATATTATAGATCGAATTGGACTCCACTCGGTCCTATTAACATTACAAATTTGGCCGGGTATATAAGTTGCTGTTCTGCAGACGACGGCAAAGAAATGGACAAAAGGGAAAAACGCAGGTGTAGGGAGTGCAAAGCTTTGGTTTTTGCGCACTAAAATATGCAAATTTTTGACGTTCTCGTTGCCGTCGCCATTGTCGTTGCTTAAGTTCTGGTAGACTTTCATATACCGGACTAAAATGACGGGGGACAAGAAAACATAGACTAGTAATTAGCAATCTGAGATAGAGGTATCGTCAAAGTTTTAGAACATTCATGGGAGCCAATTCAGAGCTACCTTAAATAATCGAAAATATAAGGTAGCTCTGAATAGCCTCCCATGAATTTTTTAAAAATTGATGATAGCTCTATCTTAGATACCTAATTACTATTCTACAATAAAAAATGGAGGTCACTGTCACGAAATTTCTTTTTTTCTCGCTTTTACATTAATTATGTATAGTCACCGTTCGTTTTTTTCTATCGTTCTTCCTGTTCTCTTCACAAGTTCCATAGTTCAGTGTTGTTAATTATTCGTATTTCATAACGGTGTTAATGAACTAGTGTTGTTGTACCATTTCTAGTAGGAAAAAAGCCTCACGTTGTAAGCTAAATTAATGTACAGTAATAGTATAAATTCTTGCAAC
>OX421452.1:32146480-32158980 GCA_949126865.1 Montipora capitata | reverse complement strand
AGCCCAAGGCAATTACTCACAGGGTTACCTCGGGCAGAAGGCGAGTGTAACCGCAACTAATATAACCTTAATTAAGCCCCATGCCAAAGGACCCAACATTAGCTGCGGTTACACTAGCCATTTTGCCCTTGGGTAAGTGGCTTTTTCCCACGGGGAAGCAATTTTTTATGTGTAACCGATCTGCCCAAAGGAAAATTTCCTGTGGGAAATTTCCATGGATACGTCAAAAAGAACAAAAGAATTGCCCATGACAGTTCCAGATGTAAGTCTTATGGTTAACAAAACCCCAAAGCGGCTCAACCAATCACAAGATTGCCGAACGCGGGGAAAATACATGCTGTGATGAACTGCGTAAACAACTGCGGACGTGGAAATACCCAAGCACGCCTTTTCTGGCCAGCAGCAAGTCGACGTCTAAATTATAAATTGGAGAGTTGCAAGGACTAGAGAAAGCGTAACTGAAGTCGACGTCTTTGTTGTCTTCTTAAAATGAAGCGATGAATCGCTGAACTTAATTGAGGTGGACAGTTTAAGAGAAGCGCCGACGTGACAATTACCGAAAATAAGCCAAAGAAAAGTTTGTCGTTCAGATGTAGATCTTCGATGTTTACATGCAGATCTTCGATGTTTACCTTTTTTTTAGATCCTTAATTTTAATGTATTTTGTATTGTAATTAGTTTTTCAAAAACCATTTAGTGGAAAAACTAATAAATCTCATCTTGTCTTATCTTAAAGGTAAGTTTCCCACCAAAACAGGCCAACGCTTACCTGCCCCTTGGGTAATTTACAAGTGTGTAACCGCAAATGGGGAGTCGATCATAACCCAGGGTAAACCCAACCCAAGCTGTAACCCCAAGGTTCCCCATGGGCAAGAGGTCTGGTGTAACCGCACCTATTGTTGGTCAAAAACATCCAACACTGTTGGGCCCAACATTTTGGGTCTGTTTGCATGGCATGTTGGCACTTGTTTGGGACTTGTTGGATGTTGTTGCGTGTAGTTTGAATCAGGTCAAACTTTTGGCCCAACAAGTTCCAACATTTCTTTTTTTGTTCTGTTACCCGGGCGAACCGTAACAGCAACATGTTATGCCCGTTTGCATCTTTTATGCTTCAAACAGCCATTTTAAATAGGTTGCATTTTTTTCTTTTCTTTTCGATTCGCCCAAATACTGGGCCGAACAACCGAGAAAGTTCGCGACAGGACACAGTCAGGGACATGACGGCTTCCCAGATTTTACGTCACCCGAAGCCAGTGAACTCATGCAAACATTCTGTAAATCATTATATGAAAATACAACAGCGGAAAATGAGAATATGTACTAACCTTCACCGTCTTCGAAATCATTTCGCATTTGCGACAGCAATGTAGGGAGACCCGAAGAAAATCGAGTGAGATGTAGAAGAATTACAATGGAGAGCACTTTACAAAATATCATGATGTCAGATGAATTTCTTCGTTCCTGTACTGAGCGTAGAATGTGTGTCCCTTCTTTGATAGCTTTTCGCCTAACACCTTCGAAATGAAGGTCCTTAAAAGAAATAATGAGACAAAATATAATTTCAGAAGAAAATAAAGAAGGTGAAAGGTGAAGCAGCCGAAGAGAGCAAGCAGACGTGCGCAAATATCCTTGTATTCGCGTGGATGATTCGTTAGAAATAGCAGACTCACTTGATTCCGAAGATAACTTTTGCTCAGTTTGTAGTAATGTAACAACAACAATCCTTCTCTGAGTACTACACTAACCCGAACTATCCTAATTGATCGAATTATTAAGTGAGCGTATAATTCGGTACTTCATATCAGAGCATTCACAATGATTTCAAATACAAGGGTTTTAATCTAAACCGATGCATTTGTTTCCTTTGTTTTATGCGAAAAGGCTGCACACCAAATAATTACTGTAAATCATTCGAAATCATACTACAGACAAAGTTGCATTCAAACGTCAGCTGTCTATCTATTTGCTTCAGACCTAAATTGACGAACCACACAATGAGTCACAACAAATCGTAAATCACCTGAAATGTGCGCTGCTTATTAAATACGCAATGGAACAGGCAGTTTATAAGAAAAGTTTGCCACGCGGAGTTTCCAAGCACATATTTTTATGAGGAAGTTCAAGAATATTTAGCCCTCGGCCTTGTAGCGGAAATAAGTTGTCAAATCCGGAAATTCGCTAATCAAGCTCACTTTTCTGTGGGAACCGCCTTGCCAGCTGAAAGACAACATAAAAAGCATACATTTTCAACGATTCCTAGGGAACTGACCCCGGGGAACTGACTGTCTCCGTCACTCGTCAGAGTGGATCGGACGGAGATGAATTCAATCTTATTATCAACGGGGGAGCTTAGTCAAAGATGTGATTGGTTTGCGTAATTAAAAAACTGAAGGTTTGGATTCACTCTGACGAAGGGTTAACGCTCGAAACGTCAGCTTTTAGGATCTCTGTACGGTGGCCAATTTACATTATCAACTCCGTTGATAAAACCAAATTTTTGTATACTACTTCCCCACCAACGCAGCACCACAGTTTCCTTAGAAACTACCCCCTTCATTCATTTGAAGGTAAAAACGGTTTCGTTCATTAAAAGAGGAAGTGAACGCCACGTCCCTATGTATGAAATGAGAGATTTTCGTGATCACGGATATTTAGCGATTACGCAATCTCGAATTAATGAAAGATTGACTGCATTTACAGTCCTTTTTGCAGGCATCCGAGACGAAGCCCGAAACGATTCCCAGGGCTCTTCTCTGTGGAGAAAAGCCCTGGGGACGAGGACAAGCAAGACAAACTTTCACCCAGGCCACCAATTTCCTTTGTGGTAAAATGACATAAAGTGAACTGATTTCTTGCCAAGAAATAAGATTAGAGATGAATACAAAGAAGAGTGAGAGAATCGAACCCATACCTACTAGCATGCATAGCAGGCGTATCTTAGCAAGCGAGCACCAGATATATTGCGATCGAGTGCAGAGCTCTCAAGTCTCGCGAATTTTGATGCAATCTCACGCTCTCACGCCCTTGACCATTTCTCACGCACTGGCACTTTTCTAAAAGGTAACTCTACCTTTTAAGCTTTCAGAAGTACTCATGAATTCCGAATTAATTCCTTCACTGGCACTGAACTTCGACCAATGTTCATTCTGTTCGTGTGCGACCAATTTTCTTGTTTCTTCAGGACTTTCACCCGTTAATATATGAATTATAGCCTGATATGTTAGCTCAGGCTGACCAAAATAACATGGGTTCTCTTAGCAAGCAGCATGGAAGAAACAAAATGACGGACTCGACGGTGCATTTGCAGCGATCTGAAGTGTTAGTGCAAATTTCAAAAATTTCCGGGGGAACATGCTCCCGGACCTCCCTAGAATTGTTTGGAGCCTCCGGCACAAGAAACACAGGGCACTTGCGCCTTTGGCGCAATCTCCAGCAAGCATCTCACGCTTTGGAAACTTTAAGACTTGACTGCGAATGTTTTGGTCGCCATATTGGATTGGAAACATGGAGGAAAGCATGGAGCGAGTACAAAAAGTGCACTAGCGAGGTGGTAGGGAGATTTACAAAGCTGTGAAGAGGAGGGAGACGGGAACATGTTTTTTTCTTCCGTCCACCCTACCCCCCGTGAATGCATGATTTATCATTTCGTTACTCGCTCCATGCCGACCTTGATCTTGCAAATCCAATAAGGTGACCAAAACACTCGATTGGAATTTTTCTAGCACTCGCTCACTAAAAAAGCTATGCAGGCTAACCCGTACCTTATGCTTTCCGCTACCGCCTATATCCGTTAGACTAACGCCAAATGACGGTGGCAGGCTGTAATTCCCTATTTTTACGACGACACTCGACAAAATCACTGAAAGGCGAACTGTTCAGTTGATTCCTAGACTAAATACTCGACATTTGCTGTTACTCTATGAAGTGACTGTCGTTCTTCTTAGTTCTAGTGCATTTGATACGAAGGATTTTCCTTTCGTGTTGAGAGCATATGTTGCGCAAACACGTTGCTATACCATAGACCAGTGTCTCGTGCAACTTGAACTTGTCTGGTGATAGCCGGCGTTGCGGGACAAGTTGTACGCAAGTCAGTTGTATTTTGTGAAATTACTGTTGTAGATGCTAAAGCTCAAAGAAGTGAAAGTAAGAAACAATTGAAATTCTAACGAAGAAAAAGCAACCGCCAAATCTTACTGCAGACAACAGAAAAGCGTATAAATGGCCCATCAACGCAACAAATTGCAGGGGTAAAATATTTTTCTTTGTTTAGAAATGCTCAGTCAATTAAAGTTCAAACGTCGAACTTTGTAGCGAACGTAATTAATTCAATAAAGTGCATGAAAGGATCGACGTTTGAATCAATTCGACCCATCTAATTTGGGTCGACCCAAGAATTAAGTTCGAGTGGTCTACATGGGAAAATCGATTGTGGAGCGACTTCGATTCAAACGTCGAACTTCTCATGTGCCGAATAAAATTCATGCGTTTGCATAATTTATTTTTGTGTCCCACAATTCCCTTCTTTCACGAAAGCATTGTACATCGTGATTAGAATCAACCCTGTGATCATGAACTTTATTACAGTAAACACCCGCATATAAGAACTAGACCATCCGTGAGGGTACACTGGGTTGCTAGTGGTACGTGCAGCGTTCCAGGCAATTTTTTTCAAGTTGGGGGGTCATTAAAGACCATTTAAGGGCTCACCCAGAAGTCATACCAGCAGAGTCCCTTTGGCTCACAAGTCCTCACACGTTCCTACGACGAAACAGATCCTTTTCTGAGGTTAAAAACCTGGCTACCGGCCTATTAATTAATCATTTGTCAGAAAGAAGAAATTCCTGTCCTCTTTAAAAATATTGACACGCATTGCTTACGTGTGGTAGTGAAGTAACACAGCGATTTATTCCATAATGTCAACTGAGCTGTGTGTTGTCTTCCAGGAGATTCAAGTTGTCCTTGCGTAATATGTAGCTCTAACAGTGCACGATATTGTTTTGGTTTTGTCTATCATTGTAGTGCCATGGTAGAAGTCTTGGGTAAATAGCCTGAGAAGACATGTGGTTACTAGCAAAGTACTGAACCCAGAAAGGTTGAAGAAAATAAATGGGAAGTGAAAAACATTGTCTTCTGGGATGACATGTTGACAGTTGTCTTTGCGTAATATGTAGGTCTAACAGTAAACGATATTGTTTTGGTATTGTCTATCATTGTAGCGCCATGGTAGAAGTCTTAGATAAATAGCCCCTTGACAAGACATGTGGTTACTAGCAAAGTACTGAACCCAGAGAGATTGAAGAAATAAAAGGGAATCGAGAAACATTGGCTTCTGGGCTGACTTGTTGATCATGCAACTTCTTTCCACCACAAGTGTAAGCGTGCACTGACAGCTTTGTAAGCAAAAGTTGAAAACTGAACATAGGACCGAAAATTATATTTTAATGCTATCAAATGCGAACCAAGCAAGATACAGATTTTGTTAGCTTGCTTTATGCAAAACAATTATTGAAATAAAAGTAAATAAATATGGATACACAGTTTTTAAGAAGAGCAGAAGGAAGTTTCAGGACGGTCGATCGAGAATAAAATATTTTGCCATCGGTAACAAAATTTACGACATGAAAACAACATTAATTTTGAACCACGAATATAAAAAGTTACCATCAGCGAAAAACATTTTGGGAGATTTTAGTTGTGTTGTTGTAATTGTACTTTTGGCTGCACCGAGTAAATTGCACATCGAATTCAGCGGGCGCAGTGATCAAGTTACCCCGGCATGTTTACTCGCGAAACAGTGAAGCATCTGTGTTAAATGATGCTTAGATACCGGGTTTTTGTTTTTGTTAGTTTTCTTTTTCTTTCAATTGTTATAAATTTTGACAAGAAATGTGCGAATTCAACACAAAGATCACAATTTCCCAACTCTCAGAGGTTGACCATAGTTTCTGGAAAATCAAAAATTTACTCTCCAAGACAAGGTTATTTATCACCAGGTAATTCCATCGTTTTGGTAATAGCAGCTACTTTATTATTCATCAGCGTCACAATCTTTTGCCGATTTTGGGGGTCATTTTGTTGAAACTCAAGCACGCTTCCAACAGACCTGTTTATTTTTACCACAAAACTTCTCCCCGTATCACATTTCAACACATGTATGCAAATTTGCTAAGCTCGAAAATTACACAACATGATAAATTTACAAAAGCTGGAAATTTCACAGAAATATTTTCCAGCGAAACATTTATCGAAACAAGCAACATATTTGCTATAAGAGGCAAGAAACCCTTCCTATTTCAGTTGCGTGCGTGCAAGCGAAACACACAATCACAAAGCATATGCAATTAAATAAATTTCTGACAGTTCACATCAAATCCTTTTCGAAAGAACCTTGACCGTAAACAATAAAGCACAAAAGAGACAACAAGCTTTCATTCAAATAATTTTTCACTGTCACATTTCCAATTTTTTTTAACCTTTGCAGAGTTGAGTACAAAATGAATGTTACTTGCCAGACAAACGGGCAAACTTTAAATAGATGCGACTTCAGTAAACACTGTGAGACACAACAGAGATCACAGATCTACTTGTGGTGTTCGATTCCTTCTCTGTCTTTGTTGCACCCGTAAGTTACCAGAGAAATTTCCATTTGGTTTCAGTGTTGTACGTAACACCACCTTGGCGAAATATTAAAAGTACAGCTCATTTTGATTTCGGCTCGACGGGCGAAAGATTCACGCTGTCGAAATCCATTACTCGTCGCTTTTAAGATTCCAGATCTTTATGTTTCACCGCCTGTCTTGACGCTCCATTCTTGAGCTCCATATGGGTATATTTTCTTTAAAGATGTACTAAAACGCCACTCGCGTTACAATGACTTCCGACGCCATTACAGGTTAATTGTGCAGAGCAAGCTACGCATTACCCCAGCCCCCTCAAACCTAACAAAATACGCACAGAAGACTCTATGCACAAAGACACCACTTAGCAGGGGAGTGACAGGCAAGACTTTTACCGACACGGAAAAAATACTAAAAAAAAGAAAACGGAAATCTACCCATTTTCCGACTGGGATTGCCATAGGCAACCCAGTAACAAGTGGATTAAGAACATCAGGCTGAAATTTGGCCAATAAAGCACCATATAAATAAGAACAAATTCAGCCTGCTAAATAAAACATGTTCTTAATACAGAGGGAAAGGGCATTAGGATAAGGAAACAATACCGTACAGTAACTTACAGTAACTTATATCAAAGTACTATGGTGTTCAGGACCATCACAAACTACAAATTCTATTACAAAACAGCATTCTAACCTCTAATAATATATAATTTGAAATATTTCTGAAACTAATTTTAAGAACATTTTAAGAACACTTTCAGGCTGATTTCTCACTAAGCACCCCTCAAATAAGAACACGACCAGCCTTAAACCTGAAAAAAATGTTCTTATATGCGGGTGTTTACTGTATATACAATGTACAGATTTAAGTTCGGTACATGAAAAGTTCGACGTTTGAACTGGGCCTAAGTCCTTAAATTCGCGACAGATTTTATATCAACGAGCGAAATGATATATGAAATCAATCATATCATAGTTAATGCATGGAGATGGTTGTGAAACTCGGCAAGTCTTTTTGTTTCATGTTTTTGTCTGTATTTTTGGCCTTGACGGTGCACAAACACACTTTCCTTCGAGAAGATAACCAATCAATTCTTTCGATGAAATTATGCGCAACTAATTTGCAAACCCTTGCGAAGCAAAAACAAAAGATTGTGCACTGTCACGATCAATTCAACATCGATAGCTTCACTATATTTTCACTAGATTTTTGACCGGAAGTCTTATTGTAGCTATAGACTGAGAAGTTTACGAAGAAGACATCTAGGCAACAGAAAACGAATTCTTTCTTCGTTTATAAATACTTAAATGTGTGTGTAAAGAACAAAGAACACCAAGCCCTGCATGTGTTCTTCTGGCGTCCACGAAAAACCGAAGTTAGACGTGAGACAGTTTGCGAAGTCCTATATTCTTCCTCTTTCCTAACGAGGACAGGGTAGCTGTAACTAATTTTTTTATTTGCTTTGCAAAAGAAGGTCGACCGCAAAGTTTGGACGAATGCAATGACCTGCAATCAGGGTTGGAGAACTCTCAAATTCTCGTCTTGATCATCCCAAACTTCACAAAAAGCCAGTGTCTTGCTTTCGAGCAAGCCGATTTTCTGACAACCTCGTAGAAAATTTTTGTCGCTATTTGCGACTCGACCATACATTTAAAACCAAAAAAACGCGGTTCGAAAGACTTTGCTTACCGATTCTCCCTGTGATTTCTGGCTTACAAGATGGTTTTTATACGTGTTATAAATGGAATGGTTTATCGCAAGAAGTTTAGATTAACCTGCGTGTTTTTGTGTCAGGATAAAAACAGCCTTACCTTTTGGTTAACAGCAAGAGCTCAGTTTTTGAAACGCGTGAGGTGACTCATCAACGGTCTCTTGGTGTTGTTTAAGCGTGTACAGCTGACTTAGAAGGATATGATGAGTGCCGGAAAGAAATTCCTAATGGACGACGCATTTACTTAGTTGTGTTTTAACAACGATAGGGTTGTCTCGTAAAATTAATAGCAGTTGATTTATTTAAAGAAATTACAGCCGATGCTCGTCTGCTCTTACGAAATGATCATCGTAAATAAGAAATATAGACATTTTAGAATTTCTTGTCGTATGGTCGATGTCTTCTTCTCAGTAAAATGTTCCCGTAATTACAGATCAAGGTTATTAAAGACATCAAAATCAATGCCGAAGAAATTTATAAAAGAAAATCCGGAATGATGTCGAAAGGAACTATGTGGGCAGTCTGTTCATTAATGACCTAAATTATGTGACTTCTGAGAAATTATTAATCTGAGGTGGCGGTTAAACTGCTGACTGTAGGCAACATCCGCGAATTAAAGAGTACTTTCCGTTTGCGGGAAAATAATTGTATATTTATATGTCTGACTTCACAGAACTTTATAGAATAGCCTGTCTGAATAGCTATGAAAACATCTGAAGAAAGATGGCTGTAAGCTCGAATTCTTGATTTTCGTTTATATCCCGTAAAATTATTTATTCCTTTGTCCTTTGTTTCTCAAAAATATTTTGTTTCTTGCACACTAGAGCGACCTAAAGCTATAGCAAAGTCTTATTCGTGACTGCGGGCGTAAGAAAGTTCCCGCAGTGTGCGGTGGCGTTTTCAGCGCTTTTCGTCACCCGTGCCATCGGCCCCGAATATTCAACAAGTTCAATAATTTTCGACACGAGCGAACATTCCTCCAAGTGTGCGGGAGTGAAAAGCTACCGCCCTTCTTAATCTCCCTTCCATCTTACACCAAGACGCATGCGTATTGTGCTTAAACGCTTACAAACATGGCCAAACATGGCCGATAAGGTAGGAGAAGAAACATACTCAAGCCCAGACTCCAGCATATCAGACGAAGAAGAAATTTTGCTTTTACTTGTCTCACTGTGACGAAGACGAAGACGTTTGAGAGCTGCACATAGAAAAATAGGGAGAAAAAGTTGGATTTCCCGCCAGCAAACACAAGGAGCGTGTGCAAATATTGTTCGTGAGCGGAATTGCGCGGACGCTGAAAAATTTAGACAGTATCACAGGTTGGATAGAGCTTCGTTTGAATACATTTGCCGTCATGTTCATTCGTCGTATCTCCAACATTACGCATGCGTCTTGGTGTAAGATGGAAAGGCGATAGCTTTTCACGCGCGCACACTTGAAGGAAAATTAATGTTCACTCAAGCCAAACATTATTCAACATGTTGAAATGATATTCGGCGCCGATGGTGACGAAAAGCGCTGAAAGCTCCACCGCACACTGGGAGAACTTGCTTACGCCAACAGACGTCATGAATAAAACTCTGCTATGCAAATAGCTCTGGTATACGCCGGGCTTTATTAACCTTAGTTCGATGCATTTTTCTTTTCCCTCTTATTCGTTTCGTTATCCCTACTGTGAACCCGCAATGTTTTGTTTCGGATCCTCTTGGTTTGTCAAGTGTTCGTATATATAGTTTGGTTAATTCGTGTCTGTGGATTTCTGGCCTCATTTGTTCAATGGAGACGAGATAACTTCATTGCTGCGAAGCGAACGAAGCGAGTGAGCAGCAATGTAATCTGGATTCAGTAGGGAGAGGTGTTTAAGCTGCGACGAATTCCGCGGTCCGTAGTCCGTAGTCCTCCTGTTCGACCAGTCCTTCAAACCGCGTTCAATCCCACGCCTTTTTAGCCCAGAGACGTTAAATTATACAGTAATTCAGCCTAAAAACATGTTACACGGCCCAAAAGCATGTAAGATTACGGCCAGTGGAATTGTACTTCAAACCAAAAACTTACAAGTACTTTTTTAGGCCATTTCCGAGTTCATGTCTGCCTCCTCTTCAAAGCGAGTGTAAGTGCGACGTTTTAGTGATGGTAATTCGTTGTACCGTCTTTACTGATTTTCACAAGAAAAACTTCGCACTTAGACTCGCTCTGAAAAGAAGGCTGACATGAATCACACTTTAGCCCAAAAGCATGCAACATGGTCCAAAAACATGTACAATAGTGACCAGTTGAAAAACACTTTAGCCCGAAGAACTTGCATACGTAGTATAGCCCAACAATATTTTTGTCCTTCATCACCCTTCATAATAAACAGCCTCCAGGTCAATTTGTAATAGTTGATACTACGGCTACCCCGGCTGTCGGATAATATTTAGAAGATCGTCAGATATAGGATTAAATGACCAAATCAATAGTAAGAAACAGGAAGTGTTAAAATCTGACCGTAGGAAGGAAATGAAATTAAACGGACGAGTGGTGTTGTTTGCATGGTGTACTGATGACTTTCACATTCGTCGCTTTCGTTCCAGTGTGTGAAAGTACTGTGAATTTAGACAGATTTTAAGTTACATCGTTCAATTTTTTCTTGTGGACAATTCCTCCTCGATTGAATTCTAGAATCATAAGAAGAACTGTTATGCAATTGTCGTTAGCTACGCCCTTGTGTAACCGTAAAACACTTTATTTTCAAATGACTGTGCTGGGATTCATGCAATCGAAGCTGACTCAATAACTTAAGCTTGCCATGTCCTTCAAGCCGTAGCACTGATTATTTGTTGAGCTTTGTTGATGGGTACCAGGACAGATTTTGAGTTACAATTTCAGATCTGTCTTCATAAAATTTAGACATCTGGGGGATCTTTCGACTCTCGCGATCTGGTGCAAGAGAAGTTTATAGTGTCTTGCTTTCTCACTTTATATCGTGCACGAATTTTATCAGCTCAGTAGAGTTTTACATTTTTTTTCCGTTTACATTTTCTCCACATCATCATGGTCTGGAAAAGGGATTGGTCCGTTGACGATACTTTCATTTCCAACAAACTAAAATAAGGCAATTGGGTTGCACTTGGGAAACTTTTCGGAAAATTTGTTTACTTTGCGGTAAAAATCTGTCATCAGTTCACATTGCCAAGTGTGACATTTGGAAAAATTTCGGAAAATCGGCAAAAACATCAGAGGCGCCGTAGTGCTTGGGTGGGGCAGGATGATTTTGGAAAACTCGCGCTAAACAAACGAATCATGGTGGTAACTGTCAACGCTTGTCAATGAAACGTGATCGATTTGCAACACGATATCATTATGTGAACAAAACGTGCGGGGCCGGAATTCAGAAATCTTCGCGCTTTCGTTAAGGATGGAAGTTAAGGATCGCAACTCAGCCACGACCATTAACAACCCCAAGATTTGAACGTAGACTTCCAATTCACAAGCAAACGCTTCAGTCGTCTTCATCGTCTTCTCCATCGTTTCGTGGGAATGCTGATATTTAGAAAACTGGCGTACGATCTTGCGAAAAGTGGACGAACGAACAAGAGAAAGTGTTGATCAGCCTAAAAAGTAACATAATCACTGCAATAGTTATAAATAAGGCTTCATCGGGACGCATGTTGCTTGAAATGATAACGAAATGTTCTCTCAGTGAAATTGTTTTCCACTTGTCAATGAGTCAAAACTCTACTGGTGCGACCCTACAACGTTGACTAAAAGTTTTTATTTCCGATTGAGGTCTCGAATTTTGGGGTTTTTTTGGTCGGCAAAGTCGAAAACTTTTCCCAAGTGTGACCCATGCCTTTAAGTCCCAGTGGCTTCAACACATCGTTGCTGTGGTTATCAATGATAAATGTTGTCACTCTAAACGAGATACACTAGTCTTATGGATAAGTAAACAAAGCGGATTTCAGAATTTGCTTAGTATACTGACGAAACCGCGAACTCATCCACGTGAAGGCGTGAACGTAAACATTGGCTAACCTCTTACGTTGATAATATACTTTTTTACTCTGGATAGTGACTTATCAACCGGATATAAACTGGCGCCTGGTCAATATAATTCTTGTCGAATATTTCCAGTATTATTACTTCTGCATTGTATTTTCTGTGAAGTAAAAAAGTCTGAAAAGTGTCAA
>OX421452.1:32138980-32143980 GCA_949126865.1 Montipora capitata | reverse complement strand
GAAATTCGATTTTACGTTCTATGTGTAAAAGAGTTTTCAAATCGTTTAGTTGAACCTACGAACCTCGAAGACATCTCGGCAATACAGCAATCATTAGAGACATAAGACGGCTCTCACTCCTCCCCGGGTTATATTTATTTACAGGAGAAACTCGCAACTGTTTAGAGATACTGTTGAGACTCAAGATTTATTCAGGCTTGTTTAAATATCCCTGGTATATACAGACGGGTTCTCCTGAGTGTCTCCTGAGTAGGTGCCATCCGATCCGAGTTGCTGAGAATCCGACAACAAAGTTGTGAAAATCCAACATCCGAGTTGAAAAAATCCGACAACAAAGTTGTGAAAATCCGACATCCGATCTGCCATCTGACATCCCACATCCCACATCCGAGATCCGACGTCCCACATCCGACATCCGACATCCGGTAGGGGCATGGGTTCTATCTTTTCCCTTCACATGTTGAAAATGAGGATTGCAGTATTTTGTTTGTGAATGTTCATCAGTATTCAATATTGCGCATGTGTATTACCTGAGTATGTTCTGACGTTTAGAGGCATACAGATTACAGTAAACGCCTCTATTTAAGCCATATCTGATACCCCCGGGCCCGGTGGGGGGGGGGGGGGGGGCACTTTAGGACTTTCTGGGTGGGAATGCCGGTGGGACCCTGGAACCCTTAGCCTATACCAGAGCTAGTTCAGCTGAATTTTTCTACCCTATACTAGAGTAAACTCCCACCGATTTCCGTCTAAATTCCGATTCTTGACAGTTAATAATATCCAGAGGTGTTTCATGATAGCCATTTATTGAAACTGTTGAGGCTGAGTTACGTAAACTTAAACTTTGTCGATTTGATTTTTTTATATTCTTAAGTGGGAATTTCTGGTTTCCTTAGTCATGATAAAATCTTCAACCCACTGGTCAGTTTCGTGAAAAATGATACCCTATTCTAGACCGAAAGGCTATGATTTATATACTCTATCCTAGGTGGGAGGCGTGGTGGCCTCATGGTTAGTGTGCTCGATTCCGGATCGAGTGGTCCGGGTTCGTGTCCTGGCCGGGAACATTGTGTTGTGTTCTTGGGCAAGACACTTTACTCCCACGGTGCCTCTCTCCACCCAGGTGTATAAATGGGTACCGGCGAAGTTAATGCCCGGGGTAACCCTGCGATGGACTAGCATCCCATCCAGGGGGGAGTAGAAATACTCCTAGTCGCTTCATGCTACAGAAACCGGAGATAAGCGCCGGCCTGATGGACCTTCTAGGCTCGTACGCAGGCTTTTATCCTAGAGTAAACTGCTTGAAAACAATACCCTTCACAGCGGCACATATGTATATAGTCCATATATGGCAGTACCCCCCCCCCCCGCCCCCCGGGATCTGATAGCAAAAATGACGGCTATCAGCATTAAGATTTGACCGGATTTTGGAAAGGGAACAGGCGCAGCTGTGAAATATTAGGGCAAGGTGTGAGAAACAATGTTTTTTAGCGTGGTTTTACCCAAAACCTTGTTTCTCACGCCTTGCAGTAATATTTCCCAACTGCGCCTGTTCCCTTCCGAAAATCCGGTCAAACCTTAATGTTAGTGGTCGTCTGGTCATTTTTGCCATCAGACATGGCTTAAATACAGGCGTATAATATATTATTGTAAAACTCTATTAGATGAAACGCGACGGAGAATAAACAAGTTACACATATACAGTTCGCAGAGTGCTGCTCACTAGTTTAGTTTTTTTTCTTGTTTTTTTTTTTTAATTGTTTGGATGACTCTAAACGTTGGAACATACTCTGGTAAAACAAAATACTGCAACCCGCATTTTCAACATGTGAAGGGAAAAGATAGAACCCATGCCCCTACCGGTACCGGATGTCGGATGTTGGATGTCGGATGTTGGATGTCGGATGTCGGATGTCGGATTTTCACAACTTTGTTGTCGGATTTTCAACAACACCTACGAGCTTCAGCCAAATTTCTGTTCGGAAGGCCTTTAATCACCTATCGAACTTTCGTGATCTGAAAAAGTTAACACCTGTTTCTTTCTGATTGATAAAAATGTCCTTGTGAATACCGAAAAAAGGCCAGCTATGAGTTTCGGAAAGGATACAATACCTAAGATTTTTGTGAGGTAAACAAAATACCCTACTAAATCCGAAAAGCTTCAAGTTCCCCTAGAATAATCGTACAGAAAAGTTTTTTTATAGCGCATCCGAAAATAAACCTATCAAACTTTAATAGCACTGCGTAGAACTCAGAACAACATTTAAAAGCACTTGAGAGAAAATCGTCTCCGGGTGCCCCTGATTCAATTACGTACATCCGCAGCAGAGGCTGCGAGCTCTTGGTTTTTGCCATAATTCAGTAACAAGAATGGCAACAGAGGGCTGCAAACAAGACCAGCTTAAGACTCTCATTTTTTGACAGATTGTATACAAAAACGTAAAACAAAACAAAATAAGATACTGTTTGCACGTTAGGTTTACAGATACTCTGGTGTTAAAGTGAGACTCATCGTTAGCTTTCCAAATAAATCGGAGTTCTTATTTGTCTTCAGGGACGCCCAACGACTAATTTTGGTAAATATCCTATTAGGAGGGAAGGTGTGCTAGAATTTTGGAATATTGGAACTCTGATGTTTTAGGCGCACTAAGGCCTGTTCCAAATTTCGCGGACGGCAACCGGAAGAGAACATTTCGCGTGCCAGGACAATGGTGTCTCCAAATTTTTATAATAGTAATCTCTAGTGGAGAAAAGATACTAATCAATAAAAATGTGGTTGTGTGAAGACGAGTTAAAAGGGAAAACAGCTCACTTCCGGTTGCAGTCCGCGTCTCAAAAACGTGCGTGCCTAAGCTCCCTATTCCTTGCATACGGAACCCGCGCCCGCAGTGCGCGCGGCAGTCAAAACCGTGCTATCCTGTCAATCATTTGCCCTTTCACCGGAAACAGCGCATTTTGGTTGTGCGTGTAGATCTACCACGTCGAAAGGAAGCGATTAAAGTCTTTATTCGCGAAGTTAACTCAAATAAATACATTATCAATACGGTTTTGCCGTCTTCTTACACTTGATTCGAAAATACCAGCCTGAATTCGTCTTAGATTAGTTAGAAAAAGCACAAATAAAAGCCAAAGCACAACAGCTTACGTTCGAATTCTGCTCGCCGACAACCCAAGTTTGTTGACAAAAAAATTGCCACAAAATGTTTTAAATGGTTTTCTGGCCCTCTATTAATAGCGCTCACGTGCATTTTAAATGGAGTATCGGGAAAGAAAAATTGTCAAGCTGATATTTGTTTCGTATAAACATACCTTTTCAAGTAGCGAAAATTTGTATAAGCACTACAAAACTTTTACTAACCATTGCCCGAAGGAACACCTTTGAGAAGCTGCAAGGAAGCCGCTGATGAATTTTGCACAAAAACCTCGGCCCCTAACACCGGAAAGCCAGACTTTGAAAGTTTTTCAGCGGAAGGCTCACTAAGGAAGAGTTTCTAGAGCTTGCCCTCCCGCAGGTCGCCAGAAAGGTGCAAACAAGCTGATTCATGTCTGAAAAGAGTAAGGTCTAGAAGGTGCAGTCAAATTTTGTTTGTTGTATTGAGCAAAAATTTATTCAAAGCTTTTCCCTCACTCCCAAATAAGAACTTGCTGTGTCTTGCAATTCTACAGTGAATTACTATTAGGCCAATACGAGAATCAACATCAAAGAGGCACTCCCAGGGGTTTGAGGGAAGAAGAGAACATGGCTTATTTGAACTGGGGAACAGAGTAACAATATCAAAATATTTTAGGGAACAAGGGAAGAAAACTAATATTTAAATTTTAGGGATCAAAAGGCTGGGAACAGTAATTTGGGGAACAAGGAAACACAAGAAAATATCTAAAGGGAACAAGGACTCCTCTCCCCAGGAGGCCCTCATCAAATGTTCTGCCTCTATCCAACAGCTCAAACAAGCTATTCCAACAATTTTTGAATGACCAACAGGAAAAGAAGACTCTCTAAGATAAACAAATTATTTATAATAATTATCACTTTAGCATGTGAAACAATGCTCAGATGCTTACAAGCACCCTCATGCCCATGTTTGTAAAAAAGCACCATGAAGTATTCCTTGCGGCTGGTTTAGGCTTGGTTTCATCTTTCAATATCGGGCAAAACCAAATCAACTCCATTCTCAGAGGGCACTGGGGAAAGAGGCTAGAAGAAAAAACTTGCATTAATCCAATTCTCCCAATGTAATCTTTACAGAATAAGATTGTTGAAGGAACACTTTTGAGTGCCAACCTTAAGCCTTTTAAAACAAGCACAAACAATATTAATAGTCTTTAAATTCACAAAATGTCAAACAGCATATTTTATTCTCATATTCAATTAGATTTGGCCGCAATATTCCTTAAAACTATGCAGAACTATTTACCATAAAATGTGGAACATTTCCTGCCTATCTAAATATGCTGCAAAAGGGCTCCAAAAAGCAACCAGTTAAGTTTTTAGATAAAGATACACAATACCTAAAAAATAAATTATTTGATGTGATCAAGACATTGAATGACCAAGCAATAAATAAATGGCAGCAATGTATGTTAGGTTCACAAAAAGGGGAAAAAATATTCCTCAACTGATGTTTCAATATGCATATTTTAAATTAATTTTCTATAAACAATTCAAGAGACTGACTTTTCACTGGCATTGATTTACATTTCCATGATAAGTTTTAAAGTGAATCTGGCAACCACAGTGCCCTATGAAATTGGAAATAACTTAAACAAACTCTTTAAACTAACATTTTACAAGGGACACCATTGTTAATGCCCTGCGAAGAACAAAGATTAAATTGAAAAAAGAGTTGGTCTGGAGTTTATCCACAATGGACAGTTAGTGGCTGCATCCACCAATGTAGAGAACAAACGCATCAAGTTTCTTCTCAAGCAACCTGGTGTTCAAGGAGCTATTCAATTTCCAAAGAACTATGGTAGTGTACAACAGTACCTGGGTGAATTCG
>OX421452.1:32123980-32133980 GCA_949126865.1 Montipora capitata | reverse complement strand
CTGCGGATCATCTTATCCTTCAACAAGACCTTGACAGACTAACTTCATGGGCCTGTCTTTGGCAGATGGAGTTTATAGGTCTCTTGGGCTGGTCAAACGGACTTTAAAACCGTGTACGCCTGAAGTCAAGGAAAGAGCCTACAAAGCAATTATTCGACCTTTACTAGAATATGCAAGTGCTGCCTGGAATCCACACACAAACAGGGACACTGAAACTATCGAAAAAGTCCAGCGGCGGGCTGCTCGTTTCGTCGCGCATGATTACAAGAGATCTACAAACTCACAAGATCTTGTAAATCAACTTGGTTGGGACTCCTTGGAATCCAGACGTTTGCTGGCCCAAGTGACTCTTTTGAGGGTCCCCAATAGGTTTTTCGGGATCCGGGATTTGGCTTTTTTGGAGCGCGAGATTCGGGATTCTAAAGAAATATGGGAGCGGTATTCGGGATTCCATTTTTGGACGGGACACGGGATTTAGAGTTACTACGAAGCGAGATTCGGGAAACCGTCACTTTAAAGCCCCGAGATCCGGGATTTCCTGCGGTAAGAAATTTAAAATAAGTTCAACTTTGGCTGTCGGCAACTCGGACAGAAACAACCGGAAATTCAAGCTGACCAGTCTCCACCACGCAGACACGTGCCTTTTGTGACCCTTATGGCGTGATTTTTGTCGTGAACTTTGGCCGTAGTAAGATCCAGTTAGACAAAGGCCTCGTGACCTTTGTTACTTGTAACCACATCACGTTTTATATAATAAATGTTTCGTTTATGCTGTAGCGCATAGGCTAGAATTATACTTTGAGGTTTTCGAAATGTTAGCCTGCGAACGCAGACGTATTTCCGGCGGGCTATCGAAATGTCGGACAACACCTACACCGCTGTTCGTGATGTACATGATATTATTGGTTGTATGGCTCTTTTTTTATGAGAAGGGAAAATGTTATTTTTGCGGAAAGAGAAATTTCGGGCACAACTTCCCCTGAGTGTCAACTTCCTTCTCGGAACGGTTTCCCGGTTCGGAAGATTTATTGGCTGCAATAACAGAATTATATCCTAAGCCATTGCTGATTTACTGAAAAATCTGAAAACACACGCGACTGAAAACACTTAAAGTTATTATTTTAATGACCGCAGAGTTTAAGCTTCATTTATACGGCAAACGTGAAGCGGCAGCGGATGACCTCGTGACCATTTTCCGCCGGTTTTTCTCGGTTGGCTATTTTTAGCTTGACGGGAAGTGTTTTTTTCTGCTAATTAGGAATGATCTTATACATTAGCACTTATATCACGGGCAATCATCGCCTTTCCATAAAACATGATGCTTAACCTCTCAACTGCTTAATTAAGGACGGTGCCTACTAATTCAAAGGTATTTTTGCGCGGTTTCCTGAATATGCGGGAAAAGCAAATCTTAACAAGTGTTATTAAAATCCAAAAAGAATATTGAGGGTAACCACGCATTTTTCGAAGATAATTAATCAACAATATTTGTAAAAAGCTTTAAAATACAAAGCAATGTATGGCGTTCTTTGCCAAATTGAAGCTTAATTATCTCTGAAAAATGCATGGTTACCCCCAATTTTCTTTTTGGATACCAAGAGCACTTGCTAAGTTCTGCTTTCTCCGCGTAGTTTTGAACCGCGTAAAAATATCCCTGTATTACTAAACACCACCGATAGGAAATCCGAGTATTTCGAGCTGCGCAGAACGTATGCGCGATAACAATAGTAGGCTCTGTCCTTAAATCTAAACTTACAACCGAGTTTAACAAAGTGGAACAGATTTTGCACTGTTGCCCGCTCAGAGACAGTTTTATTGTTAGATGTCATGTGACCTTGAAGTAACCAATGAGAGCACGTGCTGCTGGGGGAAAAAAGTCAGCTATATAACAAAATAATTCTTACTCAATATAACACACTTTTGCTGGAAAAACAAGATCAGCAACACAAATCAAATGTTGAATTGAGAGAAGAAAATAACATGCTTCACAAAAAAGGACACAGCTATAGAGACAACACAATTTTCGACAAAAATATTGGACTGAAATAAAAATTAATACCATGCACATGTAACCCTGTGAAAAAGTACCCCAAATGCCTAAATTTCCAACATAGGTTCTATAGTCAGAGCAAACTTTTCCTTATCACAGACTAAACTCTTATGGTCGTTAATTTTCTTTCTAGTGGGAATAATATTGAACAAAACAAATAGTGTATTGTAATAATCAACTGATGTATGTTTAGTATTTTTTCCTTTCATTTTCCTATATTTGTTCATATATATCTGTTTGCAACAAGTTAGCAGAAAATTGGGGAATCCACTCAAAAGAGACACTTGTAATACCACTGGCAATACGAAATCCTAACATTACTCAACAACAATAACAATATTATTTGTGTTCCTTTAATATATGTTTTACAACCAAAGGAGACACTACATTTAGCTCTCTTGGCACCATACAATTTCACAAGTCACTAGTCAACCACTAAACAAAAGGAGGAAAGAACTTTTATGATCCAGACAATTGCGAATTGCGGAATTCTTTGCATCGTTACCTTTTCCAACATACATTTCTCATAAAAGACTAAAACCATCAAAACGCTTTGTTCAATTATAAGGAAAATAGTACAGATAGCGGAAGCATTGAGCAAATAAAATGATTGCTGTATTGAAGCCTTGTGTGTTTTTTTGTTTTTTTTGTTTTTTTTTTATGTTTTTTTTTTTTGCAATCCTTGCGCGCGCGCTGCATTGCGTTCAACTGTCCAAGCCTTTGGAAGAATGTTGTCGTGATTTTCTCCCCAAGATATTCACTTCTAAGTTTAAGGTTATTGATAACGACCCCACTTTACAAAGGGAGGGCAAATTACAACGTTTTTTAAGAGCACTTAAAAATAAGGGTCACTTAGACAAAGATACATATGAGAGAATTTATCCGGTTGGTTCTCAACCAGATAGGTTCTATGGCCTTCCTAAAATGCACAAGGCTCGGCAGCCTAATGAAACACCTCCATTTCGACCCATAGTATCTTCAATAGGCACCTACAATTATAATCTATCTAAGTTCCTTTGCGATCTTTTAGAGCCTCATGTCCCGTGTGACTACAGCGTCCGCGACACGTTTTCATTTGTACATGAAATAAACCAGTTACCAACCTCTGGGAAGTTTATGGTCTCTTTGGATGTTGAGAGTCTGTTTACTAGTATACCCCTTGATGAGTGCATTGACTTGGCGGTCACCTACATTTATCAGGGTAATCCTGGCCTTGCGATAAGCCCCACTGACCTTAAAACCCTTTTTTCCTTCGCAACAGCAGGGACCCACTTCTTATTCAAGGGTGCGTTTTTCATGACCAAGTAGATGGGGTTGCCATGGGTTCCCCCCTTGCTCCAGTCCTCGCAAACCTTTTTATGGGACACCATGAAAAAAACTGGTTAGATAATTTCTCATCTTCCCAAGTTTTGTTCTATAGACGCTATGTTGATGACACCTTTTGTTTGTTCAATAACGAAGATGATGCGCTCTTGTTCTTTGATTATATCAACGCAAGGCACCCAAGTATCACAAGTTTCACAATGGAAAGGGAAATCAATAAGAAATTATCTTTTCTAGACATATTGCTAGACAACGGTCATCCATCTATTGTTACTAGTGTATATCGCAATAAGACATTTACTGGTCTTCTTACTAATTATTTCAGCTTCGCCCCTTTGAATTACAAACTGGGTCTAGTCAGAACATTACTAGACAGAGTATATAAGATCAACAATTCCTGGGTTGGTTTTCATCTGGACGTCAAGAAGCTTATTTTCTTACTACGGAAAAATTGTTTTCCGTCGTGGGTCATCGACAAGATTATTCACAGGTATCTTTCTAAGAAAATGAATCCTTCTCTGACTGGGCGGGACGCCTCATCCAACTCCGGGAAAACTTCTACGCACTTCTATAAACTCCCTTATGTTGGCCGGTTTTCTGAAATCGCCCAGACCAAGTTAAGACAACTACTCAAACATTATTGCAAAGCTGATTTAGATATTAAGTTGGTCTTTAGTACATTTAAACTTAGAAACATGTTCAGCGTGAAAGATGTCTACGTTCGCGTGTCGTTTATAAATTCTCGTGTGCTGGCTGTAATGCCAGCTACATTGGCGAGACCACTCGCCACCTACGTACACGTGCTCGTGAGCATCTCTTGTCGGACAAGTCTTCGCATGTTTACAGACACCTGCAGTCATCTAGGGCCTGTCATGACTCTTGTAACGCGGAATGTTTCACGATCTTAGATTCTGCCGCCTCAAAAATTCCAAATTAAGATCAAAGAGGCATTGCACATTAAGTGGGAAAATCCCATCCTTAATCAGCAGTTGAGGCATTTAGATTTGTCTCTTTCTTTTTAATTACGTTGTTCTTTTGTGTTTTATTTTATTGCTATGTGCGCTATTTTTGTTCTCTGCGCATTTCACACTTCATATTTAAATTGTACGCAAGTTCTGACATGTAATTTTGCAACATACCTTAACATAAATTCAAATGTACAACCGTTGAAAAGCTCATTTGCAACTGAAGATGACATGAGTATGTCGAAACATGTTTTGTAAATTGAAAACTGTCGTTTCTTTTTTGAGAGTTATTGTTACTCTGCTATCTTTACGTCCAAGATATTCAGTATAAATATTCGCTCACAAAATGCGTTTTCTGTCGTCACGAAACAGAACTCTCCGATCAGGGATCATTTCGCCAGGCCTTAGTCTCGCGCTTCTTAGGATCAAGCGCTGCAAGGCCTGGGAACGAGACTGCGAACTTCGGTTTACCCAATGGGAACAAATGTTCTTTCTAACGCAAAACATTTTCATTGTTCTTGCCATGCAATATGGCTTCCGTGCAAAACCTCTATTTGGCTGATATTGTGACAGGCGAAGAAGTCAGGAGGGCGACAGCAAACTGGCCATTTTGCCGCCAAGTTTGTTTTAAGGTGGTCGTTATGTTAACGTATTTTATGCTTCTTTCATGGCGATTCATCGGCTTGCTGCTCTACAGCATTCATGCCACAGATTGCTTCTTCCGGGAAAAGGTTGCTAGTTATCGCTGCAAAAACTTCACGACCTTCTCGTACGCAAACGAACTGGAAATAAGCTGGCAAGTGAGTTCGTTTATCAACTCTCTGATTGTTATTCTTGTTCTTGTGACAGTGCCTAGCTATGGGGGATATCTTTCCGCTCTTCGAAACAACTCGAAACATGCCCGGTTTTGGTCGCTTTTTGCTCAGTTGACAGTTGCTGTTTGTTACAACATCATTGTCATTTGCACTGAGACAGTTGGGATAAGTAAAGTTATTGAGGTTATGTTCATTTTCGGAGAGATTTCCTCCACTTTCGTCGTGTATCTGTGGAATACTGTGCCCTCGCCTTGGAAGGAACCTAGAGACCCCGCTAAGAATTTGGCGTATACGCTTACTTTGGTTGTATTCATTCTGGAGAATTTGTATTTATTCATCTTGATTTCCACGCAAGCAGCTTTCGAAGTAACGGGAGTGAACAACTTTCGTCAAACCCCATCCACACTACAGGCAGTTACTATAATGGTCAATGCTGGACAAGCCACCTTTTATTACGCCATAATGAAGTTTTTCTGGAATAAGTTGTTTGATGATCGAAGTAATCTTTTGATCAATGATAACGTTTGAATACCATTTACTATACGAACTCAATTTTGCATTGCTACAGTAACTGATACAATAGGGATTCTGTTTTATCCTGGTTACAGGTTTGCCCAAAATGCCAACACCTGGGGATATCCTGACGCCTTTGTTCGTCTCGCTGGGAGAATCATTTGATTTACTTGCCTCACTAGGCAATTTACTTCCTTCACTTGTCTTGTTAGGCAAGTTGTAATTCAGTTTTTTCGCTTCAGTAGGCAATTTACGTGTTTCATTCACCTCACTTGGCAAATTAGCATCACATTCGGTTTGTTCGCCTCGGCAGGCAATTTACTTGCTTTATTTCCCTCTTTGGCAAGTTAACGATCAACTGACTGGATGCAAGTTACTTACTAGATTGTTATGTTGGGTGTAAATTTAAGCATTTTGGGGAGTACTCTTTCTTCAACAGCGGTCGTTTTACTGCCCAGTGAAAAGCGTAAATATTAGTCACTAAAAGTTCACTCACTAGTTTTTTGTTTACTGTGCAAAAATCATTGTATAAGCTGCAGTCGAGATTAATTTCATATCGTTAACTTAAAGGACGTTCGCGCGAAAATCGTACCACATGTTTCATTTTTTGCCTGAAGTTAGGTCATAAATATGAAAAAAAAATTGGGGGGTCACCGACTTTGTTTCGGAGAAAAAGGCAAGGGAAAAATGCCTTAATTTCATTAAATGGGTCATAATAACGGGATGAGCCTCAAGGGCTCATCCGTCGAAAATAAAAAAAATAATAAGTTAAAGCGAGGGTTTTTAATTTGTGCATAGAAAAAATATAGGAGTGGGTTTTTAGATAATTGCATGCCGCTAGGGATGTCGTAAACAGTAGAGTTATTCCTCAACAAGCGTTTTCGCAAGCGCTACCCGTTGTAACCACTTCCGGAATTCACGAAACAACGAAAGAAAAATATAAAAAAAGATAACTTTTTTACATTGTGAATTTTTTCATTTCATCATATTTTGTAGATTGTTAGAAGAGTAAGTGATTCGTGTTTTAAAAAATAGGGGTCACCGATGATTTGGCGATTTGAACCCGAGCTGGGCTACTGGATTTCAGCTTTTTTCTTAACGAGATCTCAAGTTATTACTGGGTTGCCGTAGGCAATCCCAGTCTAGAAATGGAGGGCATTTGTTCGGTGTTATTATTTTTTTTTCTTCCGTGTCGGTAAAAGTCTTGCCTGTCACTCCCCTGGTAAGTGGTATCTTTGTGCATAGAGCCTTCTGCGCATATTTTCTTAGGATCGAGAGGGTAGTGGAACTGCGTAGATTTCTCTGGTGGACACAGTAGAATAATTAACTTAGCCCGCAATGGCGTCGAAAGTCATGTAACGCGAATGGCGTTTTACTGGATCCTTAAACAAGTCAGTTGGATAAACTACGCAGGCGGTGAAAACCAACACCTGGAATCTCAAAAGCGACGAGTAATGGACTTCGACAACAATCTGTCGCCCGTCGAGCAGAAATCAAAGTGAGCTGCATTTCTAAAATAATATTTACCAAGTGTGCTGTTATGTAGAACACTGAAACTAAATGGAAAATTCTCTGGTAACTTATGGGTTCAACAAAGACAGAGAACGAATCGAACACCTTAAGTGGATCTGTGATCAACTCTGCACAGTCTTCAGGTAATGTGACAGCCAAGAATTATTTGAAAGAAAGCTTGCCGTCTATTTTGTGCTTCATTATTCAAGGAAACGGTTCTTCATGGAAACGGTTTGATCCTGAAATTTTAGTTTGTTGTAATATTGCGCATATTTGACACGATTGAGTTTGTTCTCTTCACGCACGCAACAATAGCAAATATGTGGTTTGTTTCAAAAAATTGTTCGCTGGAAAAGGTGGCCTTTATGAATTTATCATGTTTTATTATATGTGAGCTGGATAGTTTTTATGGCAATAGTAAAGCATTTTCTTGTTATTCAAGGAAAATGTTCTTCAGGAAAGGGTTTGAACCTGAAGTACATGGTAATTTGACACGATTGAGTTTCTTGTCTTCACGCACGCAATGAAATAGGAAGAGGTTTTCGCCTCTAAGAGCAAATATGTTGTTTCTTTCAAAAAATTGTTCGCTGGAAAAGGTGGCCTTTATGAATTCATCATGTTTTATAATATGCGAGCTTAACTGGATAGTTTTTATGGCAATAGTAAAGCATTTTCGTGTCAAAATGAGGTTAGCGTTTTTGTGTTGTGCTAACTTAATTAAATATATTAAAATATACATTCTGCCTCGTGAGTTTGTTATTCTCGTTAACCAGCAATGGAAAGTCATTGCAACGCGAATGGCGTTTTAGTGCATCTTATGTTGTTTGTTTCAATAAAATGTTTCGCTGGAAAAGGATTCTGTGATATTTTCTGCCTTTGTGAATTATAATATCATGTTATGTATTGAATTTTCGAGCTGAAGGTTGAAACGTGATACGGGAGGATATTTTTAGTATAACTCTGTAAGCAGGAAAGGTTTCATGAAAATAAACAGGTCTGTTGGAAGCGTGCTTGAGTTTCAACAAAATGAGCCCCAAAATCAGCAAAAAATTGTGACGCCGGTGAATAATAAAGTAGCTGCTATTTCCAAAATGATGGAATTACCTGGTGATAAATAACCTCGTCTTGGAGAGTAAATTTTTGACTTTGCAGAAACAATGGTGGGCGATTGTGATCTTTGTTTTGAATTCGCTCATTTATTGTCAAACTTTATAACACTTGACAGAAAAAGAAACTTACGAAAACCCGGTATCTTGCCATCATTTGACACAGATGCTTCACTGTTTGGCAAGTAAACATGCCGCGGTAACTTACTAGTAATCACGGCACCCGCTGAATTCCGGCGATGTCACTTTCGATTTTGCGATTTATTTGTGTAGCCAAAACGTACAATAACAAAATTGAACGTAGCAAAAATCTCCCAAAATGTTTGTCGCTGATCGTAACTGTTTATATTCTATATTCACGGTTCAAAATTGATGTTGTTTTCATGTCGTAAATATGTTATTCTCGAGCGACCGTCCTGGAAACTTCCTTCTGCTCTTTCTGAAAACTGTGTATCAATATTTATTTACTTTTGCATCAATATTTGTTTTTGCATAAAGCAAGCTAACAAAATCTGTACCTTGCTAAGTTCGCACTTGTTAGCGTTAATAGTATTTTCGGTCCAATGCTTCTGTTTTACGAAGGCGTATATGTTTTTGGTCACCCATCCAGACACTAATCTTGCCGGAGAGGGCTTAACTTTAGTAAACTTTAGTATTACAAAGCTGTTAGATGCTCAGAGGGCACGCTTAAACTTGTGGTGAAAAGAAGTTTATCAACATGTCAGCCCAGAAGCCAATGTTTCTCACTTCCCATTTATTTTCTTCAATCTTTCTGGGTTCAGTACTTTGCTAGTAACCACATGTCTTCTCAGGCTATTTACCCAAGGCTTCTACCATGGTACTACAATGATAGACAATACCAAAACAATATCGTGCACTGTTAGAGCTACATATTACGCAAGGGCAGATCTTTTTCGTCGTACGAACGTGTGAGAACCTGTGAGCCAAAGGGCCTCTGCTGGTATGACTTCTGGGTGACCCCTTAAATGGTCTTAATGACCCCCCAACTTGAAAAAATTGTCTGGAACGGTGCAAGTACCACAGGCAACCCAGTGTACCCTCACGGAGGGTCTAGTTGTGGAACGTTTGGTACCAAGTTACTCGAACACTGAAATCAAGGTTATGGAACTACAAAGCAAATACTTTGGACTGGACTATGGAACACGCAACTACGGGATTTTAGATTTTTGAGCATTGAGAGAAATGGAGTACAGATGTAGTCTTTTTGTCTTCGTTACGGCAGATTTGAACAATCTTCAAGGAACAAATGTCTTTTTATTTTCGCCATGGCAGATTTAAACCGTTTGCAAGTTGCAGTTCATGAGTCTTTGCGTCCCTTAATATTAATAGTTTGCTGTCCCACATTGACAAACTTAGAGTTTTTATGTCCTCTTCTAAAGTTGACATTTTAGTAATCAACGAATCTAAATTAGACTCTACAGTGCATCATAACGAAGATTATTTACCTGGCTTTGAACTGGTCAGAAGAGATCGTAAAATTAACGGAAGGAATGGTGGCGGTGTTTGTATTTACTTGCACACCAATCTTAACTATCGAATACGTGATGATTTAAACAACGATGAGTTGGAGTGTCTATTTGTTGAAATCAGTAAGCCGCGGAGTACACCATTCCTGGTATCGACCCCCAAGCTCTCCACCTGATCTTTTTGGTTGAGTTATTGGCAAAATTGACGCCGAAAATAAGGAATTATATA
>OX421452.1:32108980-32118980 GCA_949126865.1 Montipora capitata | reverse complement strand
GAAAACTTTTCCCAAGTGTGACCCATGCCTTTAAGTCCCAGTGACTTCAACACATCGTTGCTGTGGTTATCAATGATCAATGTTGTCTGTTCCGGGGGAAAATGGTTAATAATCCACTGGATTACTCAAATCGTATAATTTTCTTATTGTCTTTTTATTCGATCTACAAAGGAAAATATTACATAATTTCAGCTTCTATGAACTACAATAAAATACGGACTACGGCGCTTGATTTCAACAGATCTCACATCATCGATCACTTACTTCTGTGACGATATCCAGTAGATTAAACAGTCCTCAAACTTCGGTACCACAGGTTAGCAGAAATATAAAAACAGGTTGGTGAACAAACAGGTTAGCATAGATCCGTTGGCAAAACGTCCCAGAAAAAGTGAACCTTTTTCGTGTTATCCGGTCTTAATAATGTTACTAATCTTAAGGTAATCAAATGTCAATCAAGGAATCAATTAACAGAATCAAATAATCTATTTTTTAACAAAACATTCTCCGCCCCGATGAGGGCGTAGTCCTCATCCTACACGCAGTCTCTTAAAAATTATGCTTGTATACTGTCTCTTCACTCTTCTTCCGCAGGACAAATCACAGCAACTTTAGTAACAGGACGACTGTAGACGCCAGTCGACGTCTTGACTTTGACATTTCGTACTCGACCGTCCGGTCCTGGGTAGACTTCCATGATTCTGCCTGTGCACCACTTGCCTCGAACGGCATTACTATCAGCCACTGTAACGATGTCGTTGACTTTCACGTTTCGTCGTTCAATTTGCCACTGCTTCCTCGGTACTAGGGATGGAAAAACGTCTCGATTCCAACGCTTCCAGAATGAATCAACGATTTTCTGGAGAAACTCAACTCTGTGGCGCGGATTTTGTGTTTCTTTGAAAGGTCCTTGTGGTACTTCAGATGACGCTCTTCCAAGGAGAATATCATTAGGGCATATGTACTTGCCATCATCAGGGTCGTTTGGAATCCTTCCGATTGGCCGTTGATTAACAAGATTGGCTACCTCTTGTGGCCAAAGCTCCTCTGGCTTTTGCAAAAACTCTGGTCTATTGCTCCATCTCCCGTTCAGATCTCCTACATAAATTCCTCTAGAAATATCATCAGCGACATTTTCTTCACCCGGGAAGTGTTTCCATTCACTAGGGTCAGCGTTACTTTGAATTTCTCCAATTCGCGCAGACACGAATGGCTTGAAATTGCGTGACGGATTCTGTATCCAGGCAAGGGTTATTGTGCTGTCTGTGAAGAACTTGACGGCTTGGAATTTCATTCGTGATTCTTCTTGAATAGTCTTAGCTAATCTAGACGCCAAAACTGCTGCTTGTAGTTCCAGTCGTGGTATGCTTAGTTGCTTTAAAGGTGCTACCCGTGACTTCGCTGCAATTAGCCTGACTTGATACTGGTCATCATTAATCCTCTGTCGGCTGTAAGCGCAAGCTCGAAAGGCGTACTGGGATGCGTCGGAAAATACGCACAGCATAGGAGGCTCTTCTGCATCGGCACGAGTTAAACTGCGGTGAAACTCGACCCTACTTAACTCCTTCATTTCTCTGAATAAATCTTTCCACTTTTCACGAACAGCTGGCGGGGCATCTTCGTCCCAATCAACTCCGGCTTGCCATAGCTCTTGTAATCCGATCTTTGCCCTGATAAGGAAAGCAGCTGCGAGACCAAGGGGATCATAAATTCGAGCGACTTGACTGAGCAAAACCCTCTTTGTTAGCTTCCCTTCCGACGAAAGTTGTCCACCTCCAATCATGTGATCTATCGCATCAGAGTCGACGTTGAACGTGAGTGTGTCGGCTTGGTTATTCCATGCCATTCCAAGGACCTTCTCAGCAACATTTCCTCTGAAGACCGCCATTTCTGCTGGCTTCTCACTCTGCATATGGTCTTCAAGTGATTTGTTTGAAATCCAACCTTTAACATTGAAGCCACCTGTCTTCAAAATAATATCAAGATCTTTGGCCAGTTGTTTCGCTTCGGTGACTGTGTTGACGGAGTCCCAAATGTCATCCATATATGTGTTCTTCTGGAGAACTTCTGCTGCTCCTGGATAGCCGGACGTGTTTTCTTTAGCGGTTTTCTTTAGAGCTGTTTGTGCCATTGCTGGAGCAGGCTTATCGCCAAACGTCAGCACCGTTTTGACGTAAACATCAGGTTCTCGATGGGTTTCTAAATTTCGCCATAAGAATCGGTGGACATGCTGATCTTGAACTGGAATCAATATTCGATGATACATCTTGGAGATGTCTCCGAGTAAGGCAACTTCCCTTTCTCTAAACCTTAGCAGCACACCAAATAAACTGTTCAGTAGGTCTGGGCCTTTCATCCAGTAGTCATTGAGCTTGTGACCTTGAAAGACAGACGAAGAGTTGAACACTATTCGTACGGGTGTACTTTTGCTTTCCGGTCTCAAAACTGCATGGTGTGGAATGTAGTGGACTGGACCCTCGAAATTTTCCATATCTTCTTGCGATAGCTTTCTGCAGAAGTTCATTTCGAGCATTTCTTTCATTTGTTTGTCATAGGACTCGCCTTGATCTGGACTGGACTTCAGGCGACGCTCTGTTTCTTCTAATCGCTTTAATGCCAGCGATTTATTGTCAGGAAGAAGGTTCGGATCCCTTTTCCACGGGTAAGGAATCATCCACTGCGCTCCAACTTTCTTGCAAGAATTGCTTATCATTTAAGCCTCCTCCCTTTCTACCTGACTCAGCTTATCGGCGTCACATACGCATGGTTTGACTTGAACTCCCATGGTCTCTGTTGTCCAGAAGTCTGTTAGATCAACTGGCATTGATAACTTAACAAAGAGTATTCGACTGCTTGATGAAAGCGTTTCAGTGGAACCTCCGAACACCACCCACCCAAGGGGCGTCTTTCTAGCTACAAGTTGTCCAACTTGCTTCGTTTTACCCGTATGAATATGAGCATGGTCTATTCCAATCAGCATGTCAATCTGCCCTTTTCCTCGATGAATCCTTTCGTTTGGTACACAAAGGAGGTCAGCAAGCTTGGACGTTTGAACTGCGGTAATATCATCGCCAATACTGGGGATTCCAATGGCCCGTACCGAATACTTCCGGGTGTCGTCCAAAGAATTCACTGGGACTCGATACTCCTTCGTTTTCATTGTTTCCTCTTCACCTCCAACTTTCGTTATGGTTACTGACGTATCCTTCCCCTTCAGCCCTAACACTTCAGCTGTGTCGTTGCGAATCAAACTGACTTGTGCTCCGGTATCGAGAAGAATATTGCCTCGTTTGTAGACTCCGTTTTGGCCACAAATGTTTGCGGAAATTACAGGCAGAAGTGCCTCTTGATTTTCCGTAAATGCTGCTATTCCCGCTCTGATCGCATTACTCTTATGCAAAAGCGGATGATGGAAGTGTTGGCACTGTTCTCCTCCCTCTGTCTTGGCACAGCGTTGCTTACGGCTGCAATTTTCCAATCTGTGTTCTCTACCGGCTCTCTTCAAACACCCGAAACAGACGTGACTCTCTTGGGCGGTTTTGATTCTTTCATCTACGCCCATTGCGGCAAACCGCGGACATTGATCTGGCCAGTGAGCGGATGTATGACATAACCAACATTTAGTTGAATTACCTCTAACGTTGCCTTCGGTTCGCACGTGATGCACTGAACGACTGTTACTTGCACCAGTTCAGAGTGGAGCTGTTGCGCGCATACGCGATTTCATCTCCACTGTCATCCATTCCATTAGGCCTTGAAGCGTGGCAATCTTTCCCTCTCGCTCCAGATCTCTAGACCAAACCTTGCGGTCGTCCGCACACATCTTTTGTTCAATAATAGACAGCATGTGATTGTTGTTCATGTCACCGGGAACACCTACTTCCTTTAACGTGTTATGACACCTTTTGACTAAATGCACCAAATCACAAAATCTTGCATCTTCGCCATTTTGCAGTGCACGAAACTATATCTTGAGTTATCGTGTCTGAAACAAATCTCGGATCTCCATATATAGAATCTAAATACTCCCATGCAGCCTTGTAATCTGTTCCAATTCCTTTTATCAAATCAAGAGGCTTTCCTTGGAGACATGACCGCAGGAAGGTGATTGCGTCTCGATTTGAGTACTTAGCTTCAATTGCGTGTTTAAAATCTGCTTTAAAAATAACATACTCTCTGACATCACCGGAAAACTTTGGCAACTTTGGTTTTTCAATCTTGAAAATACAGGAACTACCGTTGGGAATTACTGATTGAAGGCTGTCATTATTAACACTTGCATGGGTGTCGGAATTAATAACCACAGGAACTGTGGGATTGGTATTTTCACCGCTCTCAATAGAACCGTCACCGGAAGACACGTTTTGTTCTGATAACTGAATAGTTGAGGTTCCGATCTCATTTTGTTGGCCATTTTCTTTCAATTTCGTTTTCGTCTTGACCAAACTATCCAAATACAAATTTAACTTTATTTCCTGCCTTAAAAAGTTTTCTTGACATTCAGACATCCAGTTCTCAGCCTCTTCAAACTGTTCATCATCGTCAATCATTTTGGTGTATTCTTCATGCTTCTTCACTAAATTGCTATATGCTTCTTTGACTACGTTTAGAGCATCTCTTACCTCACTTTCTGGTCTTTCAACTTCAAGTAGGCTTGTTAACTTTTTGCCACATCTTGTAAGAGCTGCTTTCGCGTTCCTTCGTATCTTCTTTGCTTCCTTTAATTCTGTTTCCATTGTTTCACACCACGTGCGTCCAGAACCAATTTTCCCTCGGCCCAACAGTTGACAAGAAATCGAATGCAATGTTCCGGGGGAAAATGGTTAATAATCCACTGGATTACTCAAATCGTATAATTTTCTTATTGTCTTTTTATTCGATCTACAAAGGAAAATATTACATAATTTCAGCTTCTATGAACTACAATAAAATACGGACTACGGCGCTTGATTTCAACAGATCTCACATCATCGATCACTTACTTCTGTGACGATATCCAGTAGATTAAACAGTCCTCAAACTTCGGTACCACAGGTTAGCAGAAATATAAAAACAGGTTGGTGAACAAACAGGTTAGCATAGATCCGTTGGCAAAACGTCCCAGAAAAAGTGAACCTTTTTCATGTTATCCGGTCTTAATAATGTTACTAATCTTAAGGTAATCAAATGTCAATCAAGGAATCAATTAACAGAATCAAATAATCTATTTTTTAACAAAACATTGTCATTCTAAACGAGATACACTAGTCTTATGGATAAGTAACCAAATATTTCTTTTCTAAACCGCGAACTAATCTATGTGAAGGCGTGAACGTAAACATTGGCTAAGGCTCTAACGTTGGTAATATAATTTTTTACTCTGGATAGTGACCTATCAACTGGACATAAACTGGCGCCTGGTCAATATAATTCTTGTCGAAGATTTCCAGTATTATTACTTCTGCATTGTATTTTCTGTGAAGTAAAAAAGTCTGAAAAGTGTCAATTAACTGGATCTGTGAAAGGAGACTGGTACTATTTCATTCCATGGAAGCCTTGATGATGGTTGCCATCGGTTTGTATGTGTACTGTTCGGTTAGGAGTCAGAGGCCGTTGCTTGGATAAGTGGTTTGGGTATTGGGTGAAAGATAACGCCAATTCCAACACTTAACCTACTTCACTGAGCAAATGCTTAGACCGTAAAGGGGAACTTCGTGTAGGATGTCAAGTTGCATGTACATCTAACATTGTGCAGTGGTATCAGGGCCAAATCCCGTTTTCTCACGTCTCAAATTCCGATTTCCCTCACTCTCTCCAGGTGATCCGGTAACGTAATTCGGAGGACTGGGAAGAAAAATTTTAACGCCGTATCCCACAACCGCGCGCGGCTTTAGGTGTTGTTTCCAAACTCCCTGCAGTATTTCCATCGCCTGCAAAACTCAACAGACCATTCTGTGTCTACCACATATCCTGTTACTGAATGAACATTCAAGTAGACCCGACGAGATCTAACCTCGCCTCTGCCATGTTGAATTCGAAAATAAGGCAGCGCACGGTTGTGGGATACAGCGTTAAAATTTTTCTCCCCAGTCCTCCGAATTACGTCACCAGATCACCTGGCTAAACTTAGCCCGCGAACACAGGGCCGGAAATACGTTTGCGTTCGCAGGCTAATAGGGAGCTTAAGCACGCACGTTTTTGAGACGCGAACGGCAACCGGAGGTAAGCTGTTTTCACTTTTAACTTGTTTTTACACAGCCACATTTACATTGCTGAGTATATTTTCCCCATTAGAGATGATTAGTATAAAAATCTGGCAGACACCACTGTCCTGGCACGCTAAATGCTCTCTTCCGGTTGCCGTCCGCGTCTCAAAAACGCGCGTGCTTACCACAAGCTATTAATATCACCACCGCCTGTAAAGAAAATGTACTCGACTTCTACGTCTTGCATTTACCGTTGCCTGTGGACGTTTTCTTTGGCTCATTGATAACTGTTCGAAGCGACGATCTCATAACTTATTGGTTAGAAAATCATTGTTGCCGCTAATTCATTGAAAGAACGATTACCTTGAGAACCCTGATTGCATACAGGATACTAAAAGCCCAATATTTGGTTGACTGAAAACAGTTTGCAACCAATTGCTCGGTTCACTTCAGGAACTACGATTGTGTGTCAGAGATATGAGCGAGATGCTGTGCATGAACATTGTATCTACTAAAAAGAAAATCAAATGAAGATGTTGCTCGTTCGCTTGAGTCGATGAAGTTGTCTTCTCTTACCTTTATATCCTCAGCCGATTAAATTACTGTGCGCGAAAAGTCAATATCTACAGTCGTTATCTGTAGCAGTTTGTTTCCATTCACTAAGTCCAGGCATTACATAATATTATCTTAGCTGCTGGCGATTGTCATTTAAGCAGGCACTTGGCACGATTCAAGGAAACCTTGTGGCTTCCCGTGTGAAATTGCCCTGACACCGTGGGGGATCAGTATGTGATGGGAAATCCACAGACGAAACGATGTGTAAAAGAGTTTTCAAATCGTTTAGTTGAACCTACGAACCTCGAAGACATCTCGGCAATACAGCAATCATTAGAGACATAAGACGGCTCTCACCCTCCCCGGGTTATATTTATTTACAGGAAAAACTCGCAACTCTTAGAGATACTGTTGAGACTCAAGATTTACTCAGGTTTGTTTAAATACCCCTGGTAAATACAGACGGGTTTTCCTGAGTATAGCTGACGATTCAACGGGGGCACCCAACGTACTTCGGAAGCTTGTAGGTGCCATCCGATTCGAGTTGTTGAGAATCCGACAACAAAGTTGTCAAAATCCAACATCCGAGTTGTAAAAATCCGGCAACAAAGTTGTAAAATCCAACATCCGAGTTGTAAAAATCCGACAAGAAAGTTGTGAAAATCCGACATCCGATCCAACATCTGACATTTGACACCCCACATCATACATCCCCATCCCACATCCGACAATCGACATCCGACATCCCACATCCCACATCCCACATCCGGTAGGGGCATGGGTTCTATCTTTTCCCTTCACATGTTGAAAATGAGGATTGTGAATGTTCATCAGTATTCAATATTGCGAATGTGTATTACCAGAGTATGTTCAAACGTTTAGAGGCATCCAGATTACAGTAAACGCGTCTATTTAAGCCATATCTGATAGCAAAAATGACGGCTACCAACATTAAGGTTTGACCGGATTTTCGAAAGGGAACAGACACAGCTGTGAAATATTAGGGCAAGGTGTGAGGAACAATGTTTTGGGGTTTTAGCGTGGTTTTAGCCAAAACCGTGGCCCCATAACTTTGTTTCTCACGCCTTGCCCTAATATTTCCCAACTGCGCCTGTTCACTTTCGAAAATCCGGTCAAACCTTATTGTTCGTGGCCGTCATTTTTGCCATCAGACATGGCTTAAATACGGGTGTTTAATGTATTATTGTAAAACTCTACTAGATGAAACGCGTCGGAGAATAAGCAAGTTTTACAGATACAGTTCGCAGAGTGCTGCTCAAAACTAGTTTAGTTTTTTTTTTCTTGTTTTTTTCAATTGTTTGGATACCTCTAAACGTTGGAACATACTTTGGTAAAACAAATCGCAATGTTGAATACTGATGAATATTCACAAACAAAATACTGCAATCGGCATTTTCAACATGTGAAGGGAAAAGATAGAACCCATGCCCCTACCGGTACCGGATGTGGGATGTGGGATTTTGGATTTTGGATGTCGGATGTCGGATGTCGGATTTTCACAACTTTGTTGTCGGATTTTCAACAACTCGGATGGCACCTACAAGCTTCAGCCAACGGAACGTTTCCTTAAATTTCTGTTCGGAAGGCCTATCACCTATCGAACTATCGTGATCTGAAAAAGGTAACACCTGTTTCTTTCTGATTGATAAAAATGTCCTTGTGAGTACCGAAAAAAGGCCAGCTATGAGTTTCGGAAAGGATACAATACCTACGATTATTGTGAGGTAAACAAAAATACCCTACTAAATCCGAAAAGCTTCAAGCCCCTAGAATAATCGTACAGAAAAGTTTTTTTATAGCGCATCCGAAAATAAACCTATCAAACTTTAATAGCACTGCGTAGAACTCAGAACAACATTTAAAAGCACTTGAGAGAACATCGTCTCTGGGTGCCCCTGATTCAATTATTTACATCCGCAGCAGAGGCTGCGAGCCCTTGATTTTTGCCATAATTCAGTAACAAGAATGGCAACAGAGGGCTGCAAACAAGACCAAGCCTCTCCGTTTCTTGACAGATAGCAAAGAAAATCGTAAAACATAGCAAAATAAGATACTGTTTGAAGGTTAGGTTTACAGATACTCTTGTGTTAAAGTGAAACTCATCGTGAGCTTTCCAATTAAGTCGGAGTTCTTATTTGTTTTCAGGGACGCCCAACGACTAGTTTTGGTAAATATCCGATTAGGAGGGAAGGTGTGCTAGAATTTTGGAATATTGGAACTCTCACGTTTTAGGCGCACTAAGACCTGTTTTAAATTTCGTGCTAGTGTCGTGCTAAATTGGCACGACTCTGGCACGACCTAGCACGCCCGTTTTTGAGACGCGGACGGCAACCGGAAGAGAACATTCGCATGCCAGGACAGTGGTGTTTCCCAGATTTTTATACTAGTAATCTCTAATGGAGAAAAGATACTAATCAATGTAAATGTGGTTGTGTGAAGACAAGTTAAAAGGGAAAACAGCTCAATTCCGGTTTCCGTCCGCGTCTCAAAAACGTTCGTGCCTAAGCTCCCTATTGTTGGCGCGAGAGGCAATTTCCGCGCGGAGAATGGGGAAAGGCGCTGTGCGCCCCACCCCATTCTCCGCGCCAACAATACCCCCAGCTACGCAGGCTGTTTCAATCGTCGAATTTGTTTCAGTCGAACTATGAAACAATGAAAATAGACCAGCGGTTGTCTAAATAAGCTTACTGTAAATCAAAATGGTGGAACCTGGAGTTGTAATGTATTTACGTGGTATTTGAACGATGAAATGATATATGAAATGGATCATATATGAACTGCGGATATGAAATCAAGTGAAGCTATGATCCTCGCAGTTATGAACGCAATTTTTGCAATTGTGTAAAGAAGCCTGAAAAATTCAGGACTTCAACGGGGTTTGAACCCGTGACCTCGCGATACCGGTGCGACGCTCTAATTAACTGAGCTATGAAGCCACTGGCTATGAAGCCATTGACGTTCTTTACGCAATTGCAAAATTTGCTTTCATAACCGCGAGGATCATAGCTTCACTTGATTTCATATCCGCAGTTCATATATGATCCATTTCATATATCATTTCATCGTTGATTCATTCCTCACGGGAACATTGGAACCCACAAATGACCAGCTCCCAACGTCAGTGGCTTCATAGCTCAGTTGGTTAGAGCAACGCACCGGTGTCGCGATGTTAAGGGTTCAAACCCCGTTGAAGTCCTGAATTTTTCAGGCTTCTATACGCAATTGCAAAAATTGCGTTC
>OX421452.1:32103980-32106480 GCA_949126865.1 Montipora capitata | reverse complement strand
TATTATTATTATTTCAGAATAAAAACTAGCGATAAAAAACGACGTTTCGATCTCTCTGAGATCATTTTCAAGTTGTAAAAGAAGCGAATAAAATCTGCATATATAAGTACAAATTAAGACGTGAGAATGTCCAAAGATAAAATATGTAAAAAAAAGCGCTAAAATGTAAGTGTTAAAATATTAAAATACTATATAAATAACTTGCACGGATTAAATCTACATGACCGTTGGTTAAAACGCTAAAGCGTAAGTGTTAAGATACTAAAACGCTATAAAGAACTATATAAATAACTTCGCACGGATTGAATCTGACTGTTTGTTCAAAGTTGGTTTAAGCTCCTTTATAAAAAGCATTTCGTAGATGAGGCAATCGAATTTACTTTCGCACTTTCTCAAGATCTTAAAATCACGATATATGTCACTCGGGACTGTTCCATGTTGCTCTTTAATGTGATTCCCGATTGAAGACGATCCTTTCATGTGTTCCTCGACGCGCTGATAGAGGTGTCGGCACGTATACCCGACATAGTTTGCATCGCACAAACCACACTTGTAATGGTAAACAACGCGTTGCTGGTTTATGATAGGCGGCTTCTTTTCTTTCGGTTTGATCTGGTGTCCAATCTTACGGCTTGTATACACGGCGTGAATATCAATTCCAATTTTTCGGCCCAGTTCCCCAAGTTGCCTTCGCGCTGAATTAGCCGATCTCTGATCTTTGAAGGGTAACACTATTCTGACAGGCGCTTCATTCACGTTACATGCTCGTGTGGAAATTGCCTCGTCGGAAACTTTCTTGGTGACAAAATTACTGATGGTCGATTGCAGCAGTTGGGCTGGGTACTGAAGTCGGGAGAACGTTTGTGTGAGACGGTCACATTCCAGGTGGAACAGTTTCCAGGTAGATGACACTTTAAAGGCACGATCCAGCATTGTTTTTAGCAATGACTTCTTGTATCTAACATCGACGTGGCTCTTGTAGTGCAGCAATAATCCGGTGTCAGTTGGTTTTCTGTATACCCTTGTCTCCAAGCAACCATTGCATTTCCGAATCTCCGTTCCCAGGAAGGGAAGTTTACCGTGTTCGCCAAGTTCCATGGTGAAGCTAACCGATGGATGGATCTCGTTCAGAACAGAAAGGAATGATTTTGCTGTTTCGACGTTGGGCATTATGCTTAATGTGTCATCCACATAGCGTTTGTAGAACTCGGGTAATTTCCCTTGGTCCTGAAGTCGATCTTCGATACTGCACATAAATGTGTTGGCCATCAGGGGTCCAAGTGGCGAACCCATAGCAACACCATCGATTTGTTCATACAAGCTCCCCTCAAACTGAAAAAGCTGGTTCTTGGTGGCAATATTCAGCAATTCAACCAAGTCTGATTTTGTAATGTTGAGACTATGCTGTTTATTGAACCAGTCGTCCTTGAATGCCTTTTCAGCTAAAATTTGTATCGTCTCATCAACAGGGACATTGGTAAACAGCGAAGTTACGTCATATGAAACAAGGATGCTGTGATCGTCAACTTCCATGTCATGGAGAGCATCCACGAAACTAAAAACATCATTGATGGTATGATCATTCACTGATAGAGGTTTAAGCTTTTCATCAAGCCATTTTGCCAACTTGTAATTATACGTCCCGGTTGCCGAGAGTATCGGCCGCATTGCTAATTGTCGTTTGTGGGTTTTTGGCAGGCCATAGAGGTGGGCTAGTCTCGAACCATTTTGGATAACTGTGCTAGCAACTGCCTTGGGTAATGTTCTTTCTACAGTGGCAGCTAACTCCTTTTCTTTTTGCAATAGCGGGTGGAAATACTTGGGAGGTCTTCCTCTCATTTTGGGTCTTTCAGCGCATACTGGTCTAAACTTGGTTTCGTTGCTTATGGAGGACTCTCTCAGTAGGCGTACATAATCTGTCTTATCCATCACAACCACTCCTGATCCCTTGTCTGGCTTTGTGATAACAATGTCATCCTTCTTTTTCAATTGGCCGATTGCTCTTAGCATTGCTCTTGGTGGTGCAGGGGTCTTTCGCTCGATGTAATTCAAAGCAATGGAACGTAATGATGCAGCCGCCAATTCTTTGTTTTCTTCGCTCAACCCCGGTTCTAATTTCCAGGAGGCCTTTTCAAAAGCTGCTTCGATTTCCTTAGATGACACACGCTGTGGAAGAGCGAAGTCAAGACCGCGACTTAGCGCTAGTTTTTGGAAGAAGGAAAGCTCGTAAGACGAAAAGTTCTTGATGTGTTCATCAATATCAGCATCGTGTTTGTGAAGAAGTCTTGAAATCTTCTTAGTGTGGCCATTCATTGATTGTCGGTACTGTTGATTACGTAAAGTAACGATCGTTTTCAGGATGCAAAGGAAACGTAGTGATGAGCAGTTAGCTCTGATTTCCTTGTAAACTTCTTCAGTTTCGAGCCTAAGCTCTGCTAATTGCTTCCTCTTCAGGCGAAGTTCTTCGATAACGACGCTTCCTTCAAAAGCGTTAGCAGAT
>OX421452.1:32102171-32103780 GCA_949126865.1 Montipora capitata | reverse complement strand
ATATATATATATATAGCCTGCAGCCTGGTATAATAAACATGTTAATTCAGCCCACTTCCCCGCTATATTTCACCTTGTGGTTGAACCTCGGCTGGCGAACTCCAGTACACAGCTCCACAAGCCCACGGTGCTGGGAACGCAGCATTTTGCTTTTCTCCATTCTCAAACTCGCCCCAATGCATGCTCCTTTAGGCTTTCAACATGGCGACTGATCGGGAAACATTAGAGAGGCGTTAGACGGAAATTTGCGTTTTGTATTTTAGGTCATTGCCTGTTATCTACAGATATCGAGCAAATCCTCAACAGAAGAGTTCTTTTGGTTCACCATTATTGCGGCAATAAAGCCTGGTTTTCACTAGCGACGCAAGCAAGCAAGCGAGCAATAGCGCAAGCATAAGTACTTTATGCTAAGTGAAAACGAACGTCGACTTCTATCAAACACAACCACGGCCTCTACCATTTTGTTCAAATGCTCAGACGCGAGGAATCTGGAACGAGTGCTTTAATTGGCCAGTGTTTCGTTTCGCGCGCCAGAAAGGGGAACTTGCGTCTATGCTTGCGTCGAGGCTGTTTTCACGGTGAAATGAAAGCTGTTATGCTTACTACTACTGACTATAAAATCTTCTTTTAATCACGGTGTCACTTTCACAGGTGTGGTCTTCCAGTGAGCCGTGAGTTTAAAAGACTTACAATAAGTTTATAAAATTACTACTATGCAATTATTTACTTTACAATAAATACATCCTAAAACTACAGTAATAAAATATTTAATGATAAAATTGCATAAAAGAGAAATATATACTTAGTCAGAATATCCCTAATTTGTACACATTGATAATTCATATGTCTCAAGAAAGTAATTTTGTACATTCGTAGAAGTATTAAAAATTTGCATAACTTCCGTGCCGAAAATATCTTTGTCCATAAGAAATGACTTAAAAAGATCTAGGCTTTTCTGTTCTAGCCTCCTTAGGGATTTTGTTCCAGAGGACTGATCCTCTATAATGAAGGATGTGTTTCCCTATATCTAACTTAGCCGTTTAGAAATATAGTCGAACCTGTATATAATGGTCCTGCATTAAGCGGCCAGTTTTCAAAGTCCTGATTTCCGCTCATACAAACACTGTATTCGTTACCTGTATTAGGCGGCCACCTCCATTGAGCAGCCGCGGGCACCCTGTAGCAGTCCTATGTTTGTCTTGCTTTGTTACTTTTATCTGTATAGAGCGTTTTCACATGACGTCACGGCGGCCATGTTGGTGTTCCAAAACAAAGAAATGGCTGCCATGATGGTGTACCAAACTAATCCTCCGGGAATTGAACACTATTTTTATGCAAATACTTTCTTTGTTTCAGTAATCCAATATGGCTGCTGGTCGTGTGAATGAAAACGCTCTATTAAGCGGCCACCTTAATTTGAACGGAAACTAAGCCATTTTATGCAGTATTTTTATTGCGTTTAAAACGCGATCTATCATCACTGTAAACAAATAACATCTAGAAAGGGACTGCAAGCTGATAATCTGCCGCTTAGTGTCGTTAACGCTTTCCATTTGTCCGCAATGTGCTGAAGTACAGTACAAAATCCCGAACGCAAAGAACTGTTCGT
>OX421452.1:32094671-32097171 GCA_949126865.1 Montipora capitata | reverse complement strand
GCCCTGTCATTTTTGATTGGGCCTCTTTTGGTGCCAGATGTTTTAACTTATGTCAATGAGACTCAGATAAATGATGCAACTACTGGAGGACAGATCTCCTTTATACAATTATCACGCATTTTCAACCAGACACAAAAAGACTTCTTTAAGACTAAAATAATGAATCTTATGTACATTGAGCTGGCTGTCACTTTTTTCACCATGGTCTGCATCATTGTCCATTTTCCTGAAAAACCAAAACTCCCTCCCAGTGTCACAGCTGCCATCGGCCGATTAGAGTTCAAGATTGGTGCCAAAAGCTTGTTGAGAAATGCCCAATTTTGGTTGCTAGTTTTTATCTATGGTATGGGAACAGGTGTTTATGGTGGATGGTGTTCCGTTTTGGATCTTAACTTATCCCAGTTTAAAATTTCTCAAAGGACAGCTGGTTGGTTGGGCTTTGGAGCAGTGGTGGCTGGATCTGTCTCTGGAATTTCACTGTCAGTGTGAGTATCAGCTGGCTTTTGACTGTGTGTTAATGATCGGAAGTATCCCAACATTATTAGCACAAAGAATGTTGGACGGTGTTGGCCAAAAACTATCAGACAGTTTCAACCATGGTGTAAGGCCCTAGAGTGTGAAACAATTAATCTCAAAGTTTCATACTGGTGTCATGCAGTGACACAATGACGTCAGTGAGAACCTTTCCAGACAATGTTATTTAAGGACGGTGCTTACTAATTCAAAGGTATTTTTGAGCGGTTTACTGAATATGCGGGAAAAGCAGATCTTAACAAGTGTTATTGAAATAAAAAAGAAAATTGGGGGTAACCACGCATTTTTCGAAGATAATTTATCAACAATATTTGGAAAGAGTTTTAACATACAAAGTAATGTATGGCGTTCTTTTCCATTTATTGAAGCTCAATTATCTCTGAAAAATGCATGGTTACCTCCAATTTTCTTTTTGGATACCAAGAGCATTTGCTAAGTTCTGCTTTCTCCGCATAGTTTTGAACCACGCAAAAATATCTCTGTATTAATAAGCACTAGCAATGGGAAATCCGAGTATCTCGAGATGCGCAGAACGTATGCGCAATAGCTATAGTAGGCACCGTCCTTAAGCCATTGACTCCTGGGAGTGAGACTAATTAACAGATTTTACTCTGTCTGATGCCAGACAATTTTACTCGTCAACAGGGGGCATCCTACGGTGCCTGAGGGTTCAAGTAGTTCAATAAGGTTGCTCTGCACGTGTTTTCTTGAACTTTTGTGCATTTATTTCCTGTTCCCCATCATGGACCTCAAGTTCCCAAAGGTCTCCATGACAGCATTTTATATAAGAAAACAGTCCTAAGAATACATGCGCTGATTGGTTAAAAATCGTATTTCTATAACTCGATGGAGACACAGAACTAGCACGAGCTGTTGACGTAGTGATGGCGCAAGCAAACAGAATTTACATTTTGGGAATTAGAGTTAACAAGTTGTTATCCTTTTTCTCGTCGCGTTGTTTTTTAAAAGAAATAGAAAAACATGTACTCTGTGTTTCTATTGAGTTATAGAAACACTGCGGCTCGTGTTCCCACAGCCTTTCTCATTCTCCCAAACTTTCACTCGTGTTTCTATAACTCGATAGGAATATGGTACATGTTTTCTATTTCTTAAATAATATTTTCTGTTCTGTTTCTTCAAATCTTAAAACTTAATGTAAATGTTATCCTTTTCATTTTTATTTCAATTTCAGATTTGCCGATCACTTTGCTGGTTACATGAAGTTGATTGTGATTGCGCTCCTGGGAGGTGCAACATTGTCTCTCACAATATTCACTTTGATATGTGCTGGCATTCTTCCATTTTCAAAGCCCATCCTTTATCTCACTAGTATCCTTGGAGGCTTCTTTGTCAATGGAACCATCCCTCTGTTTTTTGAAATGGCAGTGGAATCCACCTATCCTGTTGCTGAGGGAATAACATCAGGATTCCTAACCTTCTCCAATAATTTCTTACAAATTTTGTTTTACATATTTCCCATGATTCCAAACTTTGGACTGAAATGGATAAATTGGTGTACATTTTCAACCTGTGGTCTTTGCATTCCATTGTTGTTGCTTTGGCAACAACGGCGATACCGTTCTACCGTTGACCAGAAACCAGACAGCTATGTTCCAGCACCCCATAATCGGGAAATGAACTCTGAGACAAATTATGGCAGTACATCTGCATCTACTACATGTAGCCATAGCATTAATGGTTGCCCTGTTCCAAATTCGGCTGTACTACCGAAATCAACTTCATCTGGTATTTTACCTTCAGATGAATGAATTTAAGTATGATGTGTGTGATGCTTAATTTGTGGATGGCAATCATAGATGAGAAGGTGAATGCACCAACAAAGTTGGTTAATTTTTAAAATATTAATTTTGTCAAATGGCTCAACATCAGTCAACATGAGATGTTATTTATCTCACATTTTGGCCAACAAACCAGGGCTTTATAATGCATCCGTGTCAGACTTGCC
>OX421452.1:32074671-32089671 GCA_949126865.1 Montipora capitata | reverse complement strand
AAGTATCCTAAACATTCTTCAAAGCTAACCTTAGGCCTAATTAGGCCTAAACAAAAGTTTTTAGGCCTATGGTTAGCTTTTATGAATGTTTAGGATACTTTCTGTATTGGTGAAACAATGACCTGCAACCCGCGACCTGCGACCTGCAAAGTAGACCTGCCGCTTAAGGTGTTCGATTCCTTCTCTGTCTTTGTTGAACCCATAAGTTACCAGAGAATTTTCCATTTGGTTTCAGTGTTCTACATAACAGCACACTTGGTAAAATATTAGAAATACATGCAGCTCACTTTGATTGCGGCTCGACAGGCGATAGATTGTTGTCGAAGTCCATTAATCGTCGCTTTTAACATTCCAGATATTTATTTTTCAGCGCCTGTCTTGTTTATCCAAATGACTTTTCATTATTGAGCTCCACAAGGGTATATTTTGTTTAAAGATCCACTAAAACGCCATTCGCGTTTCAAGACTTGACGCCATTGCAGGTTAAGTTAAATATTCTAATGTGTCCACCAGAGAAATCTACGCATTTCCACTACCCTCTCGATCCTAAGAAAATACGCGCAGAAGGCTCTATGCATAAAGACACCACTTAGCAGGGAAGTGAAAGACAAGACTTTTACCGACACGGAAAAAAGAAGAAAAAAAAGAAGAAAACAAAGGAATTCTACCCATTTTCCGACTGGGATTCCCATTCCAGCAATAACAATATTCCCGATCGTTTCCTGGGGGACTACTCGGTGTAGGCAGTCATATAGTGGTTCGGACGTTTCTGTCATATAATGGTCTAAATGCAACCATACTCATACTTAACCGTCCTTCCTCATCCCTAGCCGTACTTTGGCGTCCTTCCTCACTTAACCGTCCTTCCTCATCCCTAGCCGTACTTTAGCGTCCTTCCTCACCCCTAGCCGTACTTTAGCGTCCTTACTCATCTCTAGCTGTACTTTAGCGTCCTTCCTCCTCCCTAGCCGTACCTTAGCGTCCATACTCATCCCTAGCTGTACTTAACCGTCCTTCCTCATCTCTAGCCGTACTTTAGCGTCCTTACTCATCCCTAGTCTTACCTTAGCGTCCTTACTAATCCCTAGCTTTACTTAACCGTCTTTCCTCATCCCTAGCCGTACTTTAGCGTCCTTCCTCATCCCTAGCCGTACTTTAGCGTCCTTACTCACCCCTAGCCGTACTTTAGCGTCCTTCCTCCTCCCTAGCCGTACCTTAGCGTCCTTACTCATCCCTAGCTGTACTTAACCGTCCTTCCTCATCCCTAGCCGTACTTTAGCGTCCTTACTCATCCCTAGTCTTACCTTAGCGTCCTTACTAATCCCTAGCTTTACTTAACCGTCTTTCCTCATCCCTAGCCGTACTTTAGCGTCCTTCATCATCCCTAGCCGTACTTTAGCGTCCTTACTCACCCCTAGCCGTACTTTAGCGTCCTTCCTCCTCCCTAGCCGTACCTTAGTGTCCTTACTCATCCCTAGCTGTACTTAACCGTCCTTCCTCATCCCTAGCCGTACTTTAGCGTCCTTACTCACCCCTAGCCGTACTTTAGCGTCCTTACTCATCCCTAGTCTTACCTTAGCGTCCTTACTAATCCGTAGCTGTACTTAACTGTCTTTCCTCATCCCTAGCCGTACTTTAGCGTCTTTCCTCATCCCTAGCCGTACTTGAGCGTCCTTCCTCATCCCTAGCCGTACTTGAGCGTCCTTACTCACCCCTAGCCGTACTTTAGCGTCCTTCCTCCTCCCTAGCCGTACCTTAGCGTCCTTACTCATCGCTAGCTGTACTTAACCGTCCTTCCTCATCCCTAGCCGTACTTTAGCATCCTTACTCACCCCTAGCCGTACTTTAGCGTCCTTACTCATCCCTAGACTTACCTTAGAATCCTTACTAATCCCTAGCTGTACTTAACCGTCTTTCCTCATCCCTAGCCGTACTTTAGCGTCCTTCCTCATCCCTAGCCGTACTTTAGCGTCCTTCCTCATCCCTAGCCGTACTTTAGCGTCCTTACTCACCCCTAGCTGTACTTTAGCGTCTTTCCTCCTCCCTAGCCGTACCTTAGCGTCCTTACTCAACAATAGCTGTACTTAACCGTCCTTCCTCATCCCTAGCCGTACTTTAGCATCCTTACTCACCCCTAGCCGTACTTTAGCGTCCTTACTCATCCCTAGTCTTACCTTAGCGTCCTTACTAATCCCTAGCTGTACTTAAACGTCTTTCCTCATCCCTGGCCGTACTTTAGCGTCCTTCCTCATCCCTAGCCGTAATTTAGCGTCCTTCCTCATCCCTAGCCGTACCTTAGCATCCATACTCATCCCTAGCTGTACTTAACCGTCCTTCCTCATCCCTAGCCGTACTTTAGCGTCCTTACTCATCCCTAGTCTTACCTTAGCGTCCTTACTAATCCCTAGCTTTATTTAACCGTCTCTCCTCATCCCTAGCCGTACTTTAGCGTCCTTCCTCATCCCTAGCCGTACTTTAGCGTCCTTACTCACCCCTAGCCGTACTTTAGCGTCCTTCCTCCTTCCTACCCGTACCTTAGCGTCCTTACTCATCCCTAGCTGTACTTAACCGTCCTTCCTCATCCCTAGACGTACTTTAGCGTCCTTACTCACCCCTAGCCGTACTTTAGCGTCCTTACTCATCCCTAGTCTTACCTTAGCGTCCTTACTAATCCCTAGCTGTACTTAAGCGTCTTTCTTCATCCCTAGCCGTACTTTAGCGTCCTTTCTCATCCCTAGCCGTACTTGAGCGTCCTTCCTCATCCCTAGCCGTACTTTAGCGTCCTTCCTCATCCCTAGCCGTACCTTAGCGTCCTTACTCATCCCTAGCTGTACTTTAGCGCCCTTCCTCATCCCTAGCCGTATCTTAGCGTCCTTACTCATCCCTAGCTGTACTTAATCGTCCTTCCTCATCCCTAGCCGTACTTTAGCGTCCTTACTCATCCCTAGTCTTACCTTAGCGTCCTTACTAATACCTAGCTGTACTTAACCGTGTTTCCTCATCCCTAGCCGTACTTTAGCGTCCTTCCTCATCCCTAGCTGTACTTAACCGTCCTTCCTCATCCCTAGACGTACTTTAGCGTCCTTACTCACCCCTAGCCGTACCTTAGCGTCCTTACTCATCCCTAGTCTTACCTTAGCGTCCTTACTAATCCCTAGCTGTACTTAAGCGTCTTTCTTCATCCCTAGCCGTACTTTAGCGTCCTTTCTCATCCCTAGCCGTACTTGAGCGTCCTTCCTCATCCCTAGCCGTACTTTAGCGTCCTTCCTCATCCCTAGCCGTACCTTAGCGTCCTTACTCATCCCTAGCTGTACTTTAGCGCCCTTCCTCATCCCTAGCCGTATCTTAGCGTCCTTACTCATCCCTAGCTGTACTTAATCGTCCTTCCTCATCCCTAGCCGTACTTTAGCGTCCTTACTCATCCCTAGTCTTACCTTAGCGTCCTTACTAATACCTAGCTGTACTTAACCGTGTTTCCTCATCCCTAGCCGTACTTTAGCGTCCTTCCTCATCCCTAGCCGTACTTGAGCGTCCTTCCTCATCCCTAGCCGTACTTTAGCGTCCTTCGTCATCCCTAGCCGTACCTTAGCGTCCTTACTCATCCCTAGCTGTACTTTAGCGTCCTTCCTCATCCCTAGCCGTACCTTAGCGTCCTTACTCATCCCTAGCTGTACTTAATCGTCCTTCCTCATCCCTAGCCGTACTTGAACGTCCTTCCTCATCCCTAGCCGTACTTTAGCGTCCTTCCTTATCCCTAGCCGTACCTTAGCGTCCTTACTCATCCCTAGCCGTACTTTAGCGTCCTTCCTCATCCCTAGCCGTACCTTAGCGTCATTACTCATCCCTAGCCGTATTTTAGCGTCCTTACTCATCCCTAGCTGTACTTTAGCGTCCTTCCTCCTCCCTAGCCGTACCTTAGCGTCCTTACTCAACAATAGCTGCACGTAACCGTCCTTCTTCATCCCTAGCCGTACTTTAGCATCCTTACTCACCCCTAGCCGTACTTTAGCGTCCTTACTCATCCCTAGTCTTACCTTAGCGTCCTTACTAATACCTAGCTGTACTTAACCGTGTTTCCTCATCCCTAGCCGTACTTTAGCGTCCTTCCTCATCCCTAGCCGTACTTGAGCGTCCTTCCTCATCCCTAGCCGTACTTTAGCGTCCTTCCTTATCCCTAGCCGTACCTTAGCGTCCTTACTCATCCCTAGCCGTATTTTAGCGTCCTTACTCATCCCTAGCTGTACTTTAGCGTCCTTCCTCCTCCCTAGCCGTACCTTAGCGTCCTTACTCAACAATAGCTGTACTTAACCGTCCTTCCTCATCCCTAGCCGTACTTTAGCATCCTTACTCACCCCTAGCCGTACTTTAGCGTCCTTACTCATCCCTAGTCTTACCTTAGCGTCCTTACTAATACCTAGCTGTACTTAACCGTGTTTCCTCATCCCTAGCCGTACTTTAGCGTCCTTCCTCATCCCTAGCCGTACTTGAGCGTCCTTCCTCATCCCTAGCCGTACTTTAGCGTCCTTCCTTATCCCTAGCCGTACCTTAGCGTCCTTACTCATCCCTAGCCGTATTTTAGCGTCCTTACTCATCCCTAGCTGTACTTTAGCGTCCTTCCTCCTCCCTAGCCGTACCTTAGCGTCCTTACTCAACAATAGCTGTACTTAACCGTCCTTCCTCATCCCTAGCCGTACTTTAGCATCCTTACTCACCCCTAGCCGTACTTTAGCGTCCTTACTCATCCCTAGTCTTACCTTAGCGTCCTTACTAATCCCTAGCTGTACTTAACCGTCTTTCCTCATCCCTAGCCGTAATTTAGCGTCCTTCCTCATCCCTAGCCGTACCTTAGCGTCCATACTCATCCCTAGCTGTACTTAACCGTCCTCTCTCATCCCTAGCCGTACTTTAGCGTCCTTCCTCCTCCCTAGCCGTACCTTAGCGTCCTTACTCATCCCTAGCTGTACTTAACCGTCCTTCCTCATCCCTAGCCGTACTTTAGCGTCCTTACTCATCCCTAGTCTTACCTTAGCGTCCTTACTAATCCCTAGCTTTACTTAACCGTCTTTCCTCATCCCTAGCCGTACTTTAGCGTCCTTCCTCATCCCTAGCCGTACTTTAGCGTCCTTACTCACCCCTAGCCGTACTTTAGCGTCCTTCCTCCTTCCTACCCGTACCTTAGCGTCCTTACTCATCCCTAGCTGTACTTAACCGTCCTTCCTCATCCCTAGCCGTACTTTAGCGTCCTTACTCATCCCTAGTCTTACCTTAGCGTCGTTACTAATCCCAAGCTGTACTTAACCGTGTTTCCTCATCCCTAGCCGTACTTTAGCGTCCTTCCTCATCCCTAGCCGTACTTTAGCGTCCTTACTCATCCCTAGTCTTACCTTAGCGTCCTTACTCATCCCTAGCTGTACTTAACCGTCCTTCGTCATCCCTAGCCGTACTTTAGCATCCTTACTCACCCCTAACCGTACTTTAGTGTCCTTCCTCATCCCTAGCCGTACTTTAGCGTCCTTACTCATCCCTAGTCTTACCTTAGCGTCCTTACTCATCCCTAGCTGTACTTAACCGTCCTTCCTTATCCCTAGCCGTACTTTAGCATCCTTACTCACCCCTAGCCGTACTTTAGCGTCCTTACTCATCCCTAGTCTTACCTTAGCGTCCTTACTCATCCCTAGCTGTACTTAACCGTCCTTCCTTATCCCTAGCCGTACTTTAGCGTCCTTACTCACCCCTAGCCGTACTTTAGCGTCCTTCCTCCTCCCTAGCCGTACCTTAGCGTCCATACTCATCACTAGCTGTACTTAACCGTCCTTCCTCATCCCTAGCCGTACTTTAGCGTCCTTACTCATCCCTAGTCTTACCTTAGCGTCCTTACTAATCCCTAGCTGTACTTAAGCGTCTTTCCTCATCCCTAGCCGTACTTTAGCGTCCTTTCTCATCCCTAGTCTTACCTTAGCGTCCTTACTAATACCTAGCTGTACTTAACCGTGTTTCCTCATCCCTCGCCGTACTTTAGCGTCCTTCCTCATCCCTAGCCCTACTTGAGCGTCCTTCCTCATCCCTAGCCGTACTTTAGCGTCCTTCCTCATCCCTAGCCGTACCTTAGCGTCCTTACTCATCCCTAGCTGTACTTTAGCGTCCTTCCTCATCCCTAGCCGTACCTTAGCGTCCTTACTCATCCCTAGCTGTACTTAATCGTCCTTTTTAATCCCTAGCCGTACTTGAGCGTCCTTCCTCATCCCTAGCCGTACTTTAGCGTCCTTCCTTATCCCTAGCCGTACCTTAGCGTCCTTACTCATCCCTAGCCGTACTTTAGCGTCCTTCCTCCTCCCTAGCCGTACCTTAGCGTCCTTACTCATCCCTAGCTGTACTTAACCGTCCTTCCTCATCCCTAGCCGTACTTTAGCGTCCTTACTCATCCCTAGTCTTACCTTAGCGTCCTTACTAATCCCTAGCCGTACCTTAGCGTCCTTACTCGTCCATAGCTGTACTTAACCGTCCTTCCTCATCCCCAGCCGTACTTTAGCGTCCTTACTCATCCCTAGTCTTACCTTAGCGTCCTTACTAATCCCTAGCTGTACTTAACCGTCTTTCCTCATCCCTAGCCGTACTTTAGCGTCCTTCCTCATCCCTAGCGGTACTTTAGCGTCCTTACTCACCCCTAGCCGTACTTTAGCGTCCTTACTCATCCCTAGTCTTACCTTAGCGTCCTTACTAATACCTAGCTGTACTTAACCGTGTTTCCTCATCCCTAGCCGTACTTTAGCGTCCTTCCTCATCCCTAGCCGTACTTGAGCGTCCTTCCTCATCCCTAGCCGTACTTTAGCGTCCTTCCTTATCCCTAGCCGTACCTTAGCGTCCTTACTCATCCCTAGCCGTACTTTAGCGTCCTTCCTCATCCCTAGCCGTACCTTAGCGTCCTTAGTCATCCCTAGCCGTACTTGAGCGTCCTTCCTCATCCCTAGCCGTACCTTAGCGTCCTTACTCGTCCATAGCTGTACTTAACCGTCCTTCCTCATCCCCAGCCGTACTTTAGCGTCCTTGCTCATCCCTAGTCTTATCTTAGCGTCCTTACTAATCCCTAGCTGTACTTAACCGTCTTTCCTCATCCCTAGCCGTACTTTAGCGTCCTTACTCATCCCTAGCCGTACTTTAGCGTCCTTCCTTCTTCCTAGCCGTACCTTAGCGTCCTTACTCATCCCTAGCTGTACTTAACCGTCCTTCCTCATCCCTAGCCGTACTTTAGCGTCCTTACTCACCCCTAGCCGTAGTTTAGCGTCCTTACTCATCCCTAGTCTTACGTTAGCGTCCTTACTAATCCGTAGCTGTACTTAACCGTCCTTCCTCATCCCTAGCCGTACTTTAGCGTCTTTCCTCATCCCTAGCCGTACTTGAGCGTCCTTCCTCATCCCTAGCCGTACTTGAGCGTCCTTACTCACCCCTAGCCGTACTTTAGCGTCCTTCCTCCTCCCTAGCCGTACCTTAGCGTCCTTACTCATCGCTAGCTGTACTTAACCGTCCTTCCTCATCCCTAGCCGTACTTTAGCGTCCTTACTCACCCCTAGCCGTACTTTAGCGTCCTTCCTCATCCCTAGCCGTACTTTAGCGTCCTTACTCATCCCTAGCTGTACTTTAGCGTCCTTCCTCCTCCCTAGCCGTACCTTAGCGTCCTTACTCATCCCTAGCTGTACTTAACCGTCCTTCCTCATCCCTAACCGTACTTTAGCGTCCTTACTCACCCCTAGCCGTACTTTAGCGTCCTTACTCATCCCTAGTCTTACCTTAGCGACCTTACTAATCCCTAGCTTTACTTAACCGTCTTTCCTCATCCCTAGCCGTACTTTAGCGTCCTTCCTCATCCCTAGCCGTACTTTAGCGTCCTTACTCACCCCTAGCCGTACTTTAGCGTCCTTCCTCCTCCCTAGCTGTACCTTAGCGTCCTTACTCATCCCTAGCTGTACTTGACCGTCCTTCCTCATCCGTAGCCGTACTTTAGCATCCTTACTCACCCCTAGCCGTACTTTAGCGTCCTTACTCATCCCTAGTCTTACCTTAGCGTCCTTACTAATCCCTAGCTGTACTTAACCGTCTTTCCTCATCCCTAGCCGTACTTTAGCGTCTTTCCTCATCCCTAGCCGTACTTTAGCGTCCTTCGTCATCCCTAGCCGTACCTTAGCGTCCTTACTCATCCCTAGCTGTACTTAACCATCCTTCCTCATCCCTAGCCGTACTTTAGCGTCCTTCCTCATCCCTAGCCGTGCTTTAGCGTCCTTACTCATCCCTGGCTGTACTTTAGCGTCCGTACTCATCCCTAGCTGTACTTTAGCGTCTTCAGTCATCCGCTTTAGTATCTTTTGTCATCGTTAGCAGTACTCAGACTCGTACTTGAAGAACACCTTTAATATACAATGGAGCCACCTGCCCGGTGCCAAGAAGGGTTTTATCAAAAGAGACGCTATTAGGCTCCTCCGTACAAACTCCTCAAAAACAAAATTTGAGGAGGCAGTACCCTAAGCATCTTATCGAGAGAACTCTTTCTGAGGTCAGTTTTTCTGGAAGACAGTCTGCACTTAAACAAAAAGCCAAAGCCAGCGAGGAAATTCTACCATTTGTCGCAACATACAACCCAGCAGTGTGAAATCTTCAAGTAATACTGACTCGCAACTGGAATTTTATTCAAAACCAGCCATTGCTGGCAAACATGTTCAAGAAACCTTCTTTATATCATACAAGAGGAGTAAATCTCTCAAGGACTCGCTCGTTAAAGCAAAACTGTGAATTGAAGGTTTCCGAATTATCTGTAACTCCAAACCCACAAAAGGGAGACCGTGCGCTGAGGTCTATCACATTCTTTCAGTGAATATAAATTAAGTCATAATTCTTTTATTCTTTCGCTCCTTACCTGTTGTTCTACTGCATGGAACTTTAGCTTGAAAAGCGACTCTGATAAGCTTGAAAAACTAAGAGAATAGGACGAGTGATTATGAAAAACCAATAAAACTACACTTAAAACCCTTAGACTTCAACACAAAGTTGCATTAGTTTATAAGACTTTGAATAATCTGGCTCCATTGTATATTAAAGATATTTTTCAAGTACGAGTCTGAGTACTGCTAAGGATGACAAAAGCTGCTAAGGCGGATGACTGAAGACGTTAAAGTACTGCAAGGGATGAATAAGGAGTTAAAGCGAAGGTACTACAAAGAATGGCTAAGGATGCTAAAGGATGGCTTAAGAGGCTGAAGTACTGCAAAAGATGACTAAGGACGTTAAGTACTGCTAAGAATGAGCAAGGACGTATAGCAAAGGAAGATTAAGCTAGGATGCTAGAGGAATGCTAACGACCCTTAAAGTGGTACTACGACCAAAAAAAAATTTTGTTTTTCCTTTGGATTTCAAAACTATGTTAACTAAACACTAACTCACCCAAGTTTTAAGTTCTGATTTTAAAAAGATACCTGTTTATTTTAGCTGGAATTTTCTTATTTATTGGTCCGCCATTATTAACTTCAAAATCTTGAGAGAGCTGGGTCGAGGAAAAAATGACGTGAAACACTCACTAGTTTAAGAATGCAATGCGTGTGTACGCGGCATAATTAATATGCAGCACGGGAGTTTCGGGCTTTCAGACTTTTCAACCCGTGTTTTGCATATATAATATATTGCGTTTACACGCTGAAATTTTAAGTTAGTGAGTAAATGACGTCGTTTTCTCTAGATCCAACCCTCTGAAGTCCAATCGGCCAGTTTTGAACGTGAGTAATGGCGGACCATGAAATCCAAAACTTAAACTCAAAATAAACAGCCTTTGGATAAAACTCAAAGCTCAAAATTTTGCCAGTTAGGTGTTAAGGGAACACGCTTTCAAAATCAGAAGAAAAAAAGGAAATGATTTTTTGATCATAGTACCACTTTAAATACCGCTAAGGATGACTAAGGACGTTAAACAAAAGTACAGCTAGGGATGACTAAGGATGCTAAAGTGTTCCTACTGAGGAGGACTAAAGATGCTAAAGATGACTAAAGACGCTTAAGTCATAAGGCTAGGGATGAGTAAGGACGTCAAAGTACGGCAAGGGATGAGTAAGGACGCTAACGTACGGCTAGGGATGAGTATATAGGGACGCTAAAGTACAGCTAGGGTTGACTAAGGACGTTAAAGTACGGAAAGAGATGAGTAAGGACGCTGAAGTATGGCTATGCATGAGTACGGACGCTTACTCATCCTTAACTGTACAGTCGAACCTCTCTAATACGGACACCGAAGGGACAGAGCCAAGTGTCCGTATTAGAGAGGTGTCCGTTGTCTAGAGGTCATGAATATTACGTCACTTTAAAGGCTCCATTGATGGTATTAAGTGTTCTTTAAGTCAAAACTGACCCAAACAAGTCTTTGAGGTGCCTTTAAATTGTTTAATGGACATTGCAAATCATTACAATACAAGCTGTACAATTCCAAAAACATATGGCAAACTATAATACAGTTTCGGAACAGTAACATAATAGAACAGTAACAAGTGTAGCGAACACTAACATACAGTAGAGTATTTAATGAAAGTTCTTTGTTATTGATTCATTTTGCGTTAAAGAAGTCTGTAATGTTCTTCTGAACAGCATTCGCTAGTCGTTTTTTTATCGACGTACAACTACTGAGCTTTTGAAATAATCTTGCATAACTCATCAGCCAAATTTGATTCACCTTGTGCAGTAAAAAACATCAGAAACATGGTTAATTTTCGAGGAAGCCTCACTATATGACTTCACTTTTAGCGGTTCTGGCGCTTGAAGATCATCCAGCTCCAAGTTCTCTTCATCGTCACTGTCTGCACCTTCATTGTCACCATTTGAGTCTGATGACACACTTGATAGGAACCTTTCCTCCCAGTTTTCACCGAACTCTTGACAGACTGGAAGAAGACTTTCGTTTGCAATAGCTTCGTGTGCTGACACCGTGACCAGTGTCACCACATGACTCGTTCAGTAACATCTCAACCCGAGAAACCTCATCTTCCAGGTCTGAAAATGGGTCCTCGTCATTCGGCGGTTCTACAGCTTCAACTACATTTCTCTCTTTGTCTCAGAGCACCCCCGCATTAGCAAAACACTTGATTATAGTGGATGGCTCTACGGCTTCCCAGGCCTGTCCTATCCATCTGATGGCTTGTAGTACGTTCACAGACTTGCACACATCTCCAGCTGTTTCACAGTCATCAATTAGGCTGACCACGTGAGTCATCATCAGCTTTGCGTACTTTAGCTTAAAGGATTGAATAATCCCCAAATCTTAAGGCTGGAGCCTCGAGGTGCAATTCGGAGAAAAAAATACACAATTAATGTTCGGATATTTGCCTTTCATGTCGTATGGGTGACAAGGTGCATTATCAAGTAGCAAGAGAACACTTCGACTTCCACGCTGACACCTCCGATTCAGTTTTGTCAAGACTTGGCCCAGGATATCGAAATCCATCAAAGTCTTTTTTTGATGAATTTAAGTGAATGGAAGGTTCGAAAGATCTTTGATGCCTTTAAAACAACGGGTATTTGCTGACTTTCCAATTACAATCGGTTTCTCTTTACCCCCTGCGGTATTTACAAAGAACGCACATGTAATCCTATCCTTGGATTGTTTGCCACATCTGCACTGCTTTGCTTCTTCAGAAAGGGACTTGTTTGGTAACGCAGGGTAGAATTTTCCGGTCTCATCCATATTAAGAACGCCTTGGGGGCTGTAACCTGCGAATATTACTGGTAACCGCTCTTTCCAAGACTGAACTGTTTCCTCGCGTACTTTTCCCGATTCGCCGCTCAGCAGTCATTCCCTTAATGTTGTATCGGATCTTAAATTTTTCTAGCCATCCATTTGAAGCTTTAAACTCTTGCTCTATGCCCATTTGAGCGGCTACGGCACAGGCTTTCTGCTGTAAAATTGGTCCCGAAACAGGAATGTTCTTACTTCTAGCCTTTCTGAACCACTCCAACATTGCCAAGTCGATGTCTTGAAATCAGCATGTTCTAGCTCTTGCTAGTGGCCGCATTTCCACCAGCCGTGAATTTATCGAGCATGTTTTGTTGCATTGGATCTGCGTTTTACCACATTGAAACTTATCTGCAATTTTTCGCAGTGCTGTCACTGGATTTTTGTTGTTTTGAAATCTATTACTTCTACCGTCTTTTCTTGCAAAGTCAATTCTTTTCACTTACGTTTTGCCATTGCATATCGTTCATCGATCGTTCACGACATTGAAGTGACGAAATTCATTCTGTAATCATGTTTCATTGACAGGCTAATTTCGATTCACACTTCTAAATTTTGGGAACCAGTCAGAAACCAGCGGTACCACAACTACAATTAGCGGAACGGAAACAACAGAAGAATAGTTTCTGCATTAAACACCTCAGTGGTTTTCCGTCAGTTTTTCGATCTGAAAACCAGTCAACGAGATATGGCTAGCCCTCTGACGAAGGGCTAACGCTCGAAACGTCAGCTTTTAGAATCTCTGTACGGTGGCCAATTTACATTATCAACCGTTGATAAACCAAATTGTTGTCAAGGATAGCCGAGTCGTGGGGCACATGCCTTTGATGTTGGTCAATACGAAAGAGGGTTTGGGACTTACAAGACATTTTCTTGCAACGCCAGGGACCAATGGAGTTGTCAACGTATGTGGGATCCGCACAAACTCATTGAGCGTTTGGAGAAGTGCTTGGATCTTACAGAAAACCCAGCTGTCCGTAAAGATAGTCTTTCAAGTGAAAATGTCGAGAAGAAAAGAGGTGGCAATGACATGTCGATATATAATTTTTAATGATTGAAAACAAATGATAGTGTTATCGTATGAACAATGAGACAATTGATTACACTTTATGTAACGACAAACAGGAAATCGTGTTGAATAAGAAATGTCATCATTGGAGTGTCCGTAATAAAGAGGCTAAGTTTGTATGAATTTTCTCTCTGGGGCCGAGATTTCGTGTCCGTTGTCCGTATTATAGAGGATATTTTTACAAAGAATGTATGGGCATTTCCCGGGACCAAGTGAACAGTCCGTATTAAAGAGGTGTCCGTATTAGAGAGGTGTCCATAAGGAGAGGCTCGACTGTACTTTAGCGTCCCAGTACACATGCGTAGCCGTACTTGAGCGTCCTTACTTATCCCTTGCCGTACTTTAACATCCTTAGTCAGCCCTAGCTGTACTTTAGCGTTCTTACTCATCCCTAGCTCAGTGTACTTTAGCGTCCTTCAGTACTCATCCTTTAATAGCCGCCGTACTTTAGCGTCCTTATTCATCCCTAACTGTTTTTTTGGCGTGCTTACTCATCCTTAGCGGTACTTTAGCGTCCTTACTCATCCATAACCCTACTTTATCGTCCTTACTCATTCCTAGCCGTACTTAACACCGTCCTTCATCATTCCTAGCCGTACTTTTGCGTCCCTATTCATAACCAGCCGTACTTTAGCGTCCTTAGAGGGTCGTGAAGGGTGGGGGGGGGGGGGGGGGGGTCCTAATCCCATTTCCCAGCAAATGCTATTTCTGACAGTTGTAGCCTGCGAAATTGGCAGAAATGGATATTTTGACGGCACGGACCAGAGGACTGGGTCCGGTTGTCTGGTGGGGATTATGGGTAATTTGTCGTACAAATAGTGATCCGTTAGGGATTTGAATCAGTCTAGGTTCAGCTTTCTTCGCCTACTTTTTTCTTAAATTTTCCCCTTAGCCTCCATAGGGTAGTGGCACTTGCATAGGGTTTGGAGAATACGTTCCCTCATTCCCGAAGGGTTTTGGGTTTTCGTATCCGGCAGGTGCCCAGTGTACTTTTCCTTTAACAAGTTTTTAGGAGGTCAGTACCATTAAGTATGCTTACGTATTGTTATGCTAGAGCGGAGTTTGTATGCATATGGTAAGCAAAATAAACCGGCTTGTGGCGCTTGCTGTCCTACATGCCCATGTATCTACACAGTTGTGTTGTGATTGAGTTAGTCGTGTTGTGTCTGATTGGATAGTGGAGTCAAAATATTGTTTTTTTCAAATCCCAGCTCAAGTCCCCTCAATCCCAGCTTGTTTTGCTCAAATTGAAATCCCATTCCTATTTTTCTATTGTTTTTGTTTCATGAATCCCGGTCCCAGTGCACAAAATCCCATTTCCCAGCCTCTAAAAAAGGCAAATCCCAGCTCCCATTTTACCCCTTCACGACCCTCTCCTTACTCATCCCTAGCCGTACTTTAGCGTCCTTACTCATCCCTAGCTGTACTTTAGCATCCTTACTTATCCCTAGCTGTACTTTAGCATCCTTACTTATCCCTAGCTGTACTTAATTAACCGTCCTTCCTCATCCCTAGCCATACTTGAGCGTCCTTCCTCATCCCTAGCCGTACTTTAGCGGCCTTCCTCATCCCTAGCCGTGCTTTAGCGTCCTTACTCATCCCTAGCTGTACTTTAGCATCCTTACTTATCCCTAGCTGTACTTTGGCGTCCTAACTTATCCCTAGTTGTACTTTAACGTCCTTGCTCATCCCTAGCCGTACCTTAGCGTCCTAAAGCCTGTCGTAATTTGAACAAAAATGATTTGTGAGACTTACACGACGCTTGTATCTGGTCATCTCTTGACTGTTCATTGGTGGATATGAGTCACGTGATTAGTCTAAGTCGGCCATTTCAAATGTTCGTTGGAATGGGAAACCAGAAAGTCGTTGTTAAAATTTTAATTTGCAGCAAGCTAGCGATAAATTACGAAGCACTTTTGTACATAGATTGCCGTATTTAAAAACTCTATGATAAACCATGGCAGATGACGCCGATATTTCGAAATTACCCTTGGAAGACCGCTTGAGCCATAAGGTAAACAATTTCGCGCCGTATTTCAGTACTAAGTGACATGATAAACAAGGGTAACTAGAATTGAATAATTTTTATTATTATTTAGGTTTGGAAAGCGAGATTAAGTGGCTACGAAGAACTGGTTAAACTGTACAAAAGGATAGATGATGAAAATAGCAA
>OX421452.1:32049671-32067171 GCA_949126865.1 Montipora capitata | reverse complement strand
ACTGACCCCAATTGATGGGTAAAATAATCTGGCGTTAGACAGAGTAAAATCCACAAGTGTCACTCTTAGGAGGTAAAGGGTTAATGAAAAGGTTAGAGCTACGTGGCTGGTAGCTTATAATCCTGGTTGATCATTACAGTCAAATTAATTTCATTGCTTTTTTTTTTCTTCTAAATAGTGAATTTGGTGGGAAAGTTTTCAGTCTGAAGCCTATCGTGAAGGTTCTTCCTAAACTGTTTGATCACAGTGATAAGACAGTTAGAGAAGAGGTGAGGTATATATTCAGGAGAAATCTGGCAGCTAATGCAATAATTTTTATGGAGGCTACATGTGCCTCATTCACATACCACGTGTTCCTATTTAATTTTTCCTGTAGTTTACATGCATTGCTTTTCGATGTATTATTATAATTTCTTTTTTAAACATTTTTTTTGGGTGGCAATGATCAAAGTAATAATGTAACCATACACCCTGACACCAAGCTATAACTGCACTTAAAACTTACAATGTAGAATATCAAGCCACATACATGCATTTTTGTTATCCAAACTGTATTAGTTATTGTACAAAAAATGCATGAATTGAGTACAAATATTCCACGATATTGTACAGTAAGTTATTTGTACACTTGGTTATTGTACAGTAGAGAACCGGTTTGACTAGTTTAGTTGCTGACGTTGCCCTGCACGCACAAATTTGTCACAGTCTCGGTTGTTTGCAATTCATTTGCTAAAAACTTAGTGCAAAAAGGTTGGATAATAAATAGCTCATTAGATGTTTTGGTGTGTAATATCGCTAAGTATTTATACCGTTGTTTGTATTTTGACTCGCCCTAGCAGGCTCATCAAAATACAGGACAACTCGTAAAAAATACTCTGTGGTACTACACAACAAAACATCTACTAGTAAGATATATATTCACTGGTAAGTTTTTTTCTCCTTTTTGTTGTTTTAAATTTTCCAGGCCAAAGCCCTTGCTATTGAAATATACAAATGGATTAGGGACATCCTTAAATCACAGCTACAAAATATAAAGCCAGTACAGGTCTGTGTCTGTAATGTAAGATTAAAATAAGATTGATCAAGTACATTTCACTGCTAAATTGCTTATTAAGAACCGAGAAGGTAATATTTTTTCCTTCCCTTTCATCAGCGATGCAAATTCTTTTTTGAGTCAAGGCTTATATATTATTGATCGTAAAAACTGATTTTTATCTTTCATTTTTGGTAGTCATTGGATTTAGTAAAAATATACAAAAATGTCATTAAAATTGAAACATCTCTGAAAAATTAATACAGGTGTCTTTTTTGGCTCCCGTGTTTAATATTAATATCATAATTTTTTAAATTCTGAAGATCAATCTTGTAAACAAAATATATCTTGAGGATTTGCTCTGAATTGAAGCCAGAATTCGTTGAAGAAGGAAAAGAATAGGTGGCACTTTGTCATGGAAATTATTATTGGAAATGTACTCTTAAAAGCATTTCTGAGGGGAACTCAAAGTGCAACTTGTAGTGTTAAATTTAAGGTTAATAAGCGTGCATCGCCATGTGTGGTTGAGAATGATAATAATTGGTCTCCAAAGGAACAACGGCACAACTTGCCTGGTACACCAGTAGAGAGACTCTCTCTTCAAACAACGGTAATTTTTGCTTTTGATGACCAGGTTTTCTTCGAGAATTCAGAAACTGGAATGTTTAGAACATTCCATAAGACTTTTTCTATTTGGACGACATCCTCCAGGGCATTCATTTCTTTGATCAGAGTAATTTTTTATTCTAAAAGTCTGCTAATGGCAGTGCAACTGTTACAATTTAATTGTTCTAGTTGATGAATTAATGGTCAATACAAAGGTATGTGATGTACCGTATTGAAAGAAAAAAACTTTTTTTTCTCTAAGACTTCAGTTGTTAGGTGTGTAAAATATCAGCGCATTCAACAGGTTTTAAAACAGGTTGATTGTAAAGCAAGTGCTTTAGAAAAATATTATTGTTGCTTTTTAAAATTTCAATTGGAAGGCTGACAATACATGTAAGATATTGCAGTACTTAAATCCCTCTTGGATAAAATTAATCTGCTTTATTGAGGGTTAAGATGTGGTGTGTACATATTTAAAGTGCAATTTACATGTAATATTGTTCCTTTTTTACCAAGAAGAAATGGTACGTTAAGTTTAAATATCCACTTTTTGTGCCACATTAAGTTGTCAACTTCTGTATGTTTTGAATTATGGTTCACTGTGTGATTGCAAGTATCCACTTGTTTTGTGGCAATAATAGTTAAAAGAATTGGAAGAAGCATGGGGAGAGCTTCCAGTGGCACCACCGACCCCTACCAGATTTACAAGAAGTCAGCAGGCAAAAATGGCCGAAGCTGGTCCTGTGATCTCTTCAAGCACCACAGTTGGAGATGAGACCAGTGTGGATGGTGGTGTGTTTTTTTAGTTTGTTGAATTGCATTTCCTTAAAAGGAATGATGATTTTCACTTAGGCATACATAGAAAAAGTCAGATACTCTTACAGTTTTAAGATAGTGAACCCCAATTTTTATTTCTGGAAAGTACTTCGCAGGCTCAGGGCTCAAAATTAAAAAAATCGTTATGTCACCTTTTGGCAACGAACTGGAGAAATATAGTCACCAGTTTGTATAATCAAAATAATGTTCGGGTTCCGCTTGTTGAAAGTGTTTGATATCGTCCGGTAAGGCGTGGGACATATTCATACAATAAGTACGAAAATACACAAACAAAAAAATACATACTTCTACAAAACAATCTTGCCCAAACTTGAACAGTAAATAAAAGTTTCAAGCTGCTATCTTTGTAGCTAACTGGAGGCAAACGCATTTGGCATCCTCTTCATTACCCAAGAGAGAAGTATGGAAATGTTTTAAATCTTCCTCGCTTACTAATTTATTCTCCATGCTGATATGCGTGTTCATGTGGAACCGCGTGAAAGTCAATCACTTCCGTTCAGTGGTCTTTGCAAAATTCTGCGCCTGCGGTTCCTGCGGTTCCAAGAGAGAAACTAGTGGAGTCGCAGAAATATTGCAAACAGAAGTCGGTAAAGTTTGGAGGGAATGTGGCTTTTTAAATGCAATTTGGCCCATTCTTTTATGACAAATGCAAAGCAAGACAAGATAAGATGTTTATTTTAACTTAAATGCTTTATTGTACATTTAAATCATGCAAAATTCAGGTTGCCAAAGTGGTGACTAAACGACAATTTTAGTCACCAAGGAGAAAAAGTTAGTCTCGTTGGCGACTGTATTGGTCACAATTTCGAGCCCTGAGGCTGAGATTAAACTCTGCAGAGTTAAAAAATGCTCTAGAACAGATTCAGAGCCACCTTAAAATTTTCCAATAGCCCATTTCCGAGTTGCTGTACAAATTCATAATGTGACATTTGTAGATGGCTCCTTCTTTGTCATTGTGCCCTATTACGTCACATCAATAAGTGTGTCTTGTTAAGCAATTCTTGGTGTTTTTATATGGTACCGTAACTAGCCATTACATGAAACAGTTGGGTAGAATGGTATAGTTTGTTGACACTGGTTTGAGTCCCTTTAAGTGTTCCCCAGAGACTCCCCTTACATTTGTCATTAATCTCAATGGAGGGCTATCTTACAGTCTTGTTGTGTTTTGACAGGTGTGGTTTCTCCTCAACAAGAAGATATTGATCCCTATGACCTTATTGAGGCAGTTGAAATTCTTTCGAAACTTCCCAAGGACTTCTTTGAAAATTTGGTCAGTGCTTAGTGCTGTGGGATACTGTACATTCAATTTCTTTGACAGGAGGAAGATTTAGGCTTGTGAATTTTAACATGTGTGACTTAAAACCCATTGACTCCTGAACTGCCCCCCCCCATTGATGAGTAAATTTGTCTGGCGTTAGAGTAAAATCTATTACATCTCACTACTAGGAGTCAATGGGTTAATAAAGGTTCTAATGATCAGTCACATTGCTTTTTGCTTCACAGTGATACCTGAAAAGTCCGGCTTGTAACATTAAACATGTCAATGTGCAGTGTTCTCACCAGGCCGCACCCTTGCGGGATTCCTGCCCAAAAAATAGAAATCGCTCATTAAAAGCCATGCACTGCGCCCAGGCGCACAAGGATGCTACGACCAAAACAGACTTTTAGAAGTAAGTTAGCAGTCTCTTAATGGTTCCAGCGAATCCTCCAGCTCTTTGCTTTTTCAACTGAATAAAAACAGTTTATCAAAGTATTCAAAGCCCTTTCAAAGCCTTCAATTTTGTTGACTTTTGCCTTCGTCAGTCACACGAGTGTTGCCTTGGCTGCCATATTGGATAACAGGTAATTTAGAGTGCTGGGCATGTTCGTGTTATTTGCTGTGGCACAGAGACTATTAGATTCTTTCTTTCTCCTTAAAGTACCAAGGATTTAAGAAAGTGCAGAAGATCATTGAAACGCTTGCAAGTGAAGAGGACAATGAAGACGAAAACGTACTACGAAAACCACCAATCTGTGGAATGGGCCTGAATTACCAAGTCACTGCCCCGCCCACTTTCATTAAACATTTTGATGAAATTCCTTTCCCACGGGCTTAAGTGTAACGATATGGAAAAACATGTTTTCAAAATTTGTCTCAGTCTGTTTTCTTTGGCAATCGCAGAAAAACTTCCTTCACAGAAACCTGTGGTGAAGTTTCCCCGATTATAGAGCCTTCCATATGCTCTCAGTTCTGCCAATACCTCTTAAGAATTTGAACTATTTACAAGCGAAAGTGGGGGGGCCAGAGACAAGTAAATTCCCACCCATTCCACAAATCAGTGGTTTTCGTAGTACAGCTGTAGCAAGCAAAGATCAAGAAGCTATATCATTGAAGAAAGACCTTGTTTGTCAGAGTGAATGCAAGTTGAAATACCCATGGCTTGCCATATGATACCGACAAAAAGATCACAACCTGTAAGATCTGTCTCTAGGCAAACAAATCAAATGCATTTGTCAAAGGGTCACCATTGCAAGAGTTCCAATTTGATTGTTCCTTGGTGAAATGGACAGAGAAATCACAAAGGATTTTTTTTCACCCTAGTCATGGATTGCAAATAACTTTGTCCCGCTTCATACATGTAAGCTCCTTCAGGGCCCCTATTTTTTAGTAAAGGAGGCCTGCAGGGACTCCCTAAGACAAAATCCTGGTGAGAACACTGAATGTGGTATATGTGGTACTAGTTAAAAGGTTTCCTTGGGTAAAAATTTTTCAAACTATAGTTTGTTTTTACTTTCCTTTGCTTCAAATTATGATAATGTCAATAAGACAAAGGAAAGTAAAAACAAGGTACCCTAGTCTGAAAAATGACTGCCAAATGCGTTTAACTACAATACATGTATATACAAGTAAAAAATACTTCTTCTAGTTATGTACGTGTATTAAGAGTTTTTCTTTATGATGGATTTGACATACAGGAGAATAAGAAATGGCAGTTAAGGAAACAAGCTCTGGAAGCACTTGAGAAGCTAGCATCAAGTCCTAAACTGGAAGGAGGCCAGTATGGAGAACTTGTTGGGGCATTGAAAAAGGTATGTGTGTGCATTTTCTGATACTTACATGAAAGTTCTTTACTCCCAAGAATATATTTAAACATGATTCACAGATCCTGACTCAAATTTGTTCAAGAAATGCAAATGTTGTTATAGTTATAATTTACTTCCCTAGCATTCTAACAAGTTTGTAGAGTCTCAAAGTTAAATAATAACATGCATGTAAGCTGTTTCACAAAGTTATTTTGAATTCATGTACTGATGGCAGTTATGGAACAAGAACAAAGAAAATTGGTTGAACGGTTTTCTGATAGTTATTTGAAATATGAGACTGAGTTTTCATTACTCAAACTACAGCTGTTTTCTAAGTAGTTGCACTGATTGTTAAAGTGCTACTATGATAAAAAAAATCACTTCCTTTTTTTCATCAGATTTTGAAAGTGTGATTGCATAACACTTGATTGGCAAAATTTTGAGCTTTGATTTTACCCAAAGGCTGTTGTTCACTTTGAGTGTATAAATTAAAGTTTTGGATTTCACAGTCAGCCATTACTCGTGTTCAAAACTCACCGATTGGACCTCAAAGAATTGGATCTAGGGAAAAGTGACGTCACTGACTCACAGCTTAAAATCTCCGACAGCATGTAAACTCAGCTTACCGTACTTATGCAGCTATAAGCCGAGCGATTTTACGCAAATCCTCACTCAATTTGGGCAAATTTGAAGCCGTAGAAGGGTCTCGGCTCATAGCCGAGTATTTTTGATAAAAAGAATTTTCTCAGCAAATGAAAACAGTAAAAAATGAACGAGTATTCACTTACAAGCCGAACTAAATTACTTGTAAAATGAAGAGAAGTTGTTGTTGGTGTAATATGGACTTTTATTACTTGGTGGCTCTTAAAGGAGCCGTTCGTGTTGTTGTGTGATCGGGATCAATCTTATTGCTCATCTTCTTCCTCGTTGCCTGTCTCGAATTGGTCGTCCATTTCCTCGTCTTGACTTTTTTTTTGTTCTGGAATATTCTCGTCGAAGACTGCATCGTCTTCTGTGCCGTCAAGTGCGAGTGCAATTCTTGAACGAACCGGGAATATCACGCTAAGCCTGTTTTACCCATCGAAGGAACGAGATTGCTGCACCATCTGTTGACACAGATTGTGTAAACAACCTTGTCACATGACATGAGAGCAAACTTGAGACAAAAACGCAAGTGGATTTCTTCTTGTAGCTACCTTTTCCAAGAAAAAAAACTGTACGCATTAAAGCGAAAATCTTACCTTGAATTCTTTGCTCTGAAAACCACGCCAAAGGTTGTTGATCGAGCTCGGGATACGCTCCCCAATAAGCTCCCCGTTGAACAGATTTGCCTTATCTTTCCTTCAGCGACGGAACCATTGCCTCGCTGATGCCGTATTCTCCGGCGATCTCGGAGTTATTTTCTACAGCTTTTGCTTCGGCGACTATTTTAAGTTTAAAGGCGAGGTTGTAAGGTTTCCAGTCGAATAACTTTTTATAAAACGCTTCGCTTGTACGAAGACACGTTTCCAGTGAGGTCAGTAATTGTTTAATAATATTCGTCACCACACGATCACGTCGCTTGTTTGTTTCTTATCTTTCGTGTTCATTTGATTGCTTTGAGTATAATTTTTCAGTCAGTGTCAATTTGTATTTTAAATTACGAAAATTCCATAGTCGATAATACACATCAAGACCTAAAATGGGTCTCGGCTTATAGCCGAGTATTATGCATTTACAATTCGTGTCAATCAAGTTGATTTTTTCCGTAAGAAGTTTGGGGTCTCGGCTTGTAGCCGAATAAGTACGGTATTATATGTGCAAAACATGAGTTTAAAGTCTGAAACCCAGAAACTCTTGTGCTGCATATTAATTCAACTGCGTACACATGCATTGCATTCTAACTACATTCTGTATTGTCATGAGTCTTTGATGTCATGTTCTCCCCGACCCAGCTCTCTCAAGATTTTAAAGTTAGTAATGGCGGACCATTAATTTAAATTGGGAGAATGCTAGTTAAAATTAACAGGTATCTTTTTAAAATCAAGGCTTAAAACGTAGGTCACTTACTGTCTGGTAACGTAGTTTTGGAATCCAAAGAAAAATGAAAATTGATTTTTTGGTCATAGTAGCACTTTAAGCGTGCCTCTTTTAGGATGCTGGGGAAAAGCCTCATTCCAAGTATTGCTTCATCTGTGGTGCTCAGACAAACTTTTTGTTGAATGTTCCTCAGCAACTTTCTTTCCTTTTTCTTCTTTACTTCAGATCATTTCCAAGGATGCCAATGTTGTTGTGGTAACTTTAGCTGCAAAGTGTGTTGGTCTTCTAGCCACAGGATTACGCAAAAAGTTCTCTCAGTACGCACCACTCGTCACAACACCAATACTGGAGAAATTTAAAGAGAAGAAAGCAAACGTTTTAGCAGCACTGAGAGATGCTATTGATGCCATTTTTCATACAGTAAATATCCACTATATTTGTAGAATGTTACATTTTGATAAAATGTAGTGTGTTTAGTGAGCACTCAAATGGGAGGAAATGGGATGGGAGGGCAAGTACTCAAGATGGGAGGGGACTAAGAGAGAAGGGAAGGAAGCTACATGCTAAGGAAATGTGTTTATTGTTAGAGACTCGATTAGTTTGTGGTATTTCAATGACTTCATTAGGTTTTATACTTTTAAATTAATTTTTTGCTTTTTGAACGATAGACCAACTTATCAGCAATGCAAGAAGACTTACTAGCAGCCCTAGAAAGCAAGAACCCTTCTGTAAAGGAAGAAACTGTTAGATTTCTTACTCGGTGTTTTTGCAAGAGTACACCTGCAGCCCTCCCCAAGACATTTTTGAAGCCTATTTGTGGCAGTCTTCTGAAGGTGAGGAGGTTTGTAAGAGCAGTTCAGCCACTGTGATAAAAGTTTTTGTTTTGGCTGGCTGAGGAATGAATACAGCAGAAAGTGTTCTTCTCACACACAGCTGGGAGAATGGGGTCCAGTGTTTGGGGAGGAAGGGAGGAAGGTGGGGGGGGGGTCTTCAGGTTACATGGTTTGTTGGCAGCACAGCTCTTTTTGCCATTGCGTGACCTGCCCTCCTACCCATCCTTCATGAGTCTTTCAAGTGCAGCTTCCACTCAATGTGTGCTTGGCTTGGCTCCCAGTTGTGTGTGAGAAATTAAATTAACAACTGTATCGCTGAATGGAAGCTGGGTCCCTGGGATGTGAACACAGTCGCTCTGGGCACTTGTCATACTGGAAAGTAACTAGTGGAAGTTTGGAGGGGGAAGTAGGCAGACTAAACATGCGGTCGCTTTGATCGACATCCAAAATTCAGCTGGCAATCACCACTTTCTCAAGCAGTGATTTTCACCAGCAGCTGGTGCTCAGCAACATCCCTGAAGGACTGAGGCTCTGAATTGCCTATAATTTGGGGCATGTAATGAGTTAATCTCACTGCCAAGCTTATTACTTATTGACGAGCTTTGGAACTGGTACCTTAAAAGTTAGCAGGAAGGGGCCTGTTGTGATCCAGGCACGACAGGGTGGCAACCCTGGTAACCCACAAGCAGAAACCACTCAACTTCTCTGGTGCTTGGATTAACGGAGGTTTCTATTAAGTGGTCACATAGAACTTTCAAACCTACCCAAAAAACAAACCCCAAGCACCCAGGACCCTGCGGCAGGCAAGATAACACCAAGTATGACTACCTACCAACTAGCATGGAGGTTTGAAGATGACCTGAGACAGCAATGACTTACCAGATTCATGTCAGCTTGTGCTGTAGAGATTCTAGGACCATCTGCCCAATTCTTGAATCAAGTGGTCAGGTACAGTACACCAGTCTTTTCCTGGTGATGTGCATTCTCTTTGAAAAATAATGATATCAAACAGGAATGAAACAAGCAAATTTCAAAGCGGCCTTATTAAATCTTTGCATTTATGTGCATTTCACATTTTGAAACATTCACTCTCCTCTCTTTCCATCTCGCAGGTGACATTCTACAATGTAGTTCCCTTGATAAGTGTTTCTGAAAGGAGTTATAAATGCAGAAGCTTTTGTTTGTTATTTATTATTAGTATTGTTATGATACCACGATCCTGTTGCCGATGAAGATATCACACGACACTTGCTTACTCATAACACTGTCACCTTCCCGGCATCATATGCAAACGGCTACGCGTTCGATCTAAAACATTCAAATGTTCATTCTTTAACGTGGTTTGCTATGCTTGCGAGCCTGCTTGTTGGTAGTTAATGGCGTGATTGAAGGTTTTTTTTTCTGAAAGTGCAGAAATGAGTTACTGCTTTGGAACATTCACGTTCACCGCGGTCTTTCTTTTAAGCGAGTGCGTAAAATACGGCCTGCGATAAATTGGGATAACCAAACATCGAGTTCTGATCTCATGGCCATCGAATGTTTCCCAATAGGAGGAAACATACCATTATATCCCTTTCTTTTGAAAGCGATTTATGTTTTGGAAAACATAATCCGTAAGCACCTCAGACAAGCAACACCGACTACTCTTGCGGTTGAACCTGCTAACTTCTTGCGCTTTTTGCGTCTTGCGGTTAAGTTCGTAACTTCTTGCGGCAAGCTTTCTATCTTCTTGCGCTTTGAATGTTCTTGCGGATAAACCGCAATTTAACTTCTTTTGACCGCTTGCGTGTTCTTGCGCGTGCATTATTTTTGGGCTGTACTGTATGCCCTTACGTGCTGCCACTGTGGCAGGTCCTATGTGAAAACTGTGTGTTGAGAAATTTGCCTGGAACTCCAGCAAATGCTGTAACGTGGTGAAGCCACTGAGTGTTGACAGAGCATGAGAGAGGGGTTGCCCATTTTGACCTAAAGTTGAGTCTGTGGCCCATTGCCTCTCAACGAAAGATAACCCAACAAGGGGTGAACTACATACTTAGAGAGGGTGAGAGAGGCCCCTTAAAGTTTGTGAAAGGGGTCAGTCTTAGAGGCCTTGATAGTGACCTGCACACAGGAGGAGGAGGAACTTGAATCAACAGCAATATCATTGACCCCTAAATGGACAGAAGGGAATAGCTGGCCAAGGAAGGAACGGTGAACTCAGCTAAACAACAAAACTTAAAGTCTGGTACCTCGTGGTACAAGCAGCCCAAAGCATGCAATGCTCAGGATGCTGCAGACTCTAATGAATTCCAAGTGACTAGCATGAGATCACTAATTGAGACGTGATTGGATGCAGGTAAACCTTGGGTTTGCTTGATGCCTCTGATTTTGCACTGCAAGTGCATGCAGTCCTGAAGTGGGTATGAAAAGCCCTGTTTCATGTGAAGAGCCCTTATGCCAGATAAATAAGCCTTGATGCAGGAATGCTGAGCTGTATTGGCTAGATAAGCAGCAAAAAGGCAAAGCGTCCATTCATCTGTGGGGAAAGGAGAGCCGAAAGGGTGAATCTTGCCGAGTTGCTAGCAAGATGACAGGAACTGTGACTGAGCTGTAGCATATGAAACAGTGAGTTGAAGGAGCCAGGCCATGGGTAAACATGTGAGGCGTGAAGTCCAGTAGGAAGTGCAGGGGAATTGGAGTAGGGTGATGATGTGCTGCTGGGGCCAATCAGTAAAACTCCTGCCAATGAAAACGAGAAAGGGCATCAGCAACTGATTTAGAGATCCCTGGAACATGTAAGACAGAAAAGGAGAAACTGTTTCGGGCAGCAGACATCAACAGGTTTAAAGTACGCGAGGTTTTAGAATGTGCACAACACTGTCATTATCGGAGCGAAAAAGAACATGCTGTCTACAACACTGCTGACCCCAAGCATGTGCAGTAGCAACAACAATCAGGAAAAGTTCCTTGAAAGCAATGGATTGCCTCTTGACCAGGTACGGGAGAACCACTGACCATCTAGATGTGCACCGAAATCAAAGGAACCAGCTGCATCAGAGGATAGTTCAATGCCGGGTGCGGCTGTGAGGCAAAACATTATTTTTATTCTGTAAAATTCAAAAAAAAAAAAACGGTATACACGTCAGTTTCTGTAAGAGATTGTAAGAAGTTCTTCAAATGGTGAGCTAAGATGTTGTCGAAAACCCTCTTGAGTCACTGAAAATTCAGGAGCTCCCCGTTATTTTGCCTCTGGACCCCAGTGGGGCAGGTAGCAAAGTTACTTGCTATGTGTTTGTTTCCTTCTGTTAAAAAAATTGACAAGAACCCTGAACTACATTTGTTGGGATGCAAAGGTAAACCTAGTTGTAAGCTGACAGAAATGACAGTATTAAGCTGAGCTATGAAGCCACTCTTTTGGGAGCAGGTCAGTTTGTTGGGCTCATTCGTTCCTGAGAAAGGACTAATGAATGAAAAAAATATTCATTTGAAGTGCAGGTTATACACATTTGGCAGAGCCGCTCCAGCATTGAAATCCCTTTGAACCCACCATAATTTTTTTAGGTGTCTTTAAGAGACAATTTTTCAAATTGTTCAGATAAGGGTGGGGATGACATCTACAATCTTGGACATTTCAAATGGAAAATGGAGACCACCCCCTCCTCACACTTTCAAGCAACTAAAGCCATGCATTGAGAAGTTGACTGAGAAACGTTTCCAAAGGTGTGCCAAGTTGGTGACGTGCTCAAGTAAATTTATATACACTGAATTGGTGCTGCCGGGAGATCATTTAATAACAGCTTGAATAACCGTAGCAATGAATCCAGGGATGGTTGGGATGCAAACGGAGCTGGTGGACAAGTATCCGACAAACTGATCAAAGAAGCACTTATCAACGTCCCTGTAGACGATATAGGAGCTGTTAGAGCCGATGCAGCGGGAGCTTGAGCAAGCTTGAGCAAGGGGGTTGATTGACTTTGAGAAAACAATTATAGGCATGTTCTGAATGATTGCTAAAAATCCTGCTGGATTCCAGGGTCCAATTGGTTACGAAAAGGCCACTTGTCGCATCAGCTTGAGATTAACCTTGCCTAAATTACATTTAAGCTCAGTTAACCAACTTCCTTACCTTAGTGGAAGTTAGGTGCCCAGTTTCAAAAGGCTGAGGAAATTTACTGTATGTTCTTATTGCAGAGGATGGACGACACATCTGGGCCTGTCAGAGACGCAACTGCTGAAGCTTTGGGTACACTGTTGAAGGTTATGGGGGAAAGACCTCTGAACCCTTACGTTGAGCAGCTTGACAAGATTAAAATGGACAAGGCAAGTTGTTTTTTTGTCGCAATCGATGAACTTAATATTCTTGAAGGTATCACGCACTGCTAAGGTACATGTTCTATAGAAAATCACCTCAAATGAATACATTAAACCAAGTCCAGATTGGAGAGAGTTATAAATTTAACCCATAACATTGGATCACCCTTGATTTAATGACTGAGCTTACAGGGTCAGATTGGAGCAGTTTGTAGGTTTTTCATGACTGACTTTACATGAATTTGATAATGTACAAGTGGGTCACAGAGTTCTCCCATGCACAAATTTTTTGGAAAACATTTTCTTCGTGGTGGTTTGAACTTGTTAAGGAAAACGTGACTGTGACTTTAAAAGATATTATACTTGCGCTTCTAAATAGAACTGATATTATAAACTATCTTATAATTCTCGGAAAACTGTGTATTTGGCATTTACCATGATTTTAATATCTTTCTAAAAAAAGTTAAAATTAAGTTTGAAACCGAGAAATATATAGCAAATAAAAATGGGACGTTTGCAAGTTTCAGGAAAAGATGGGAAGCAATTCTTTTTAAATTTATGTAGGTATTGAAATATTTATATTTATTTTAAAAAATGTTGTTGATAGAGAAAGTATCTGTAATATTTGTAGTGTTTGTAACCGTAATGTATGTAACGATTGTACTTTAAGTAATGTCCTTAGTGATGTAAGTGTTGTAAGTAATGTAAATAGGTAGTAGTATTGCAAGAAGTAATAGTAGTGTAAGTAATGTTAGTGTTGTATGTAACAGTTAGTATTGTATGTAAACAGCACTAGTAAATTTAAAAAAAAAAAAGTGGGTCACAGAGTTAACCTTTTATTCTCTATTTTCACCAATCCCATAATACATTTCATTTTGGGGGGTTATTTGCGTTAAAACAATGGATGTCCAGATCGCTGAAGTGTGATACAATCTCAAGAGTATTTACAAATTATGTTGTTTTTGTGCAAAGAACACCCCAAAACATATTGCATTATGGGATGGGGGAATAGTGAAATGATACAGTTCAATTGCACTGATGGCTCTTTCTTTTGTCCTGAAGGTAAAAGAATGTGCTGAGAAGGCAGAAATCAGCACTGCTCCTGGGATGTCAGTAGGTGCTGCTGCCAAACCTGCTGCTGCTGGGGTAACAAGTACAGATGGAGCAAAGAAAGAGGCAGCAGCTAAAAAAGCAGTGCAGAAACAGCCTAAGTCAACTGCCAAACCTGGAGAGTCTGCTAAACCAACTTCTGCTGGAGTGGTAAGTACACTTTAATCGAGGGGACACCTCAAATGCCCTAGGACAGCCCCCGTTGATGTTAAAATCATCTGGCGTTAGACACACTGAGAGTAAAATCTGTTAAGTCTCACTCCCAGGTGTCAATGAGTTAAAATAGACTTATTTGATCATAATCAAAACAGCAATAACTTGTTTGCTGTACTAAAGTAGCGTCACGTTTTGATTATTGTACATGGTATCATGATTGTTGTAGCCAGGAACCAAGCCCTCCATCTTCTTTATTGAATGTACATGGTGTTTCTTCTGCACAAGAATCATTGAAGGAGACCAAAAACTTTTACAGGGGAAAGCATGGGAACCAGGAAAAAAAAATTTGGCAAGCATGCAAACACCTGCAATTTGTTCATACATAATGCAGGTGCAGGAAATTTTGAAGTACAGTGTGTAACTAAGGCATTTTTGCTACATCATGCCTTTAAAATTTTAAAAAGACCTCATTTTTGAGTTGAAACAATTTCATACATTGTAGGCTCCAAAGAAAAAGGCATCCTCATCAACATCTTCTGGAGCTGGAAAACCTTCAAAAGGAAAGAAGAAAGGTGCTTCTGTAAGTGGTTATGACAACGAGGAGCCAACAGAATCAGAAATGACGGTGAGTAATAAATTATAAAACCCAAAGTTTTTAATGCACTCATTGTGCAGTGAGTTATTTGTCTCAGTTTTCTAACCTTTTTTTTTAGAAATTAGTGATGGTATTTTTCTCAAACACGTAAGAAAGCAACATATACTGTACCATTTCTTTTGCAAGCCTTTTAAGACCTACTGTAGTGTAGCATGAAGGGTTTCTTTGCACAGCTGACCATTTTCATTCATAAATTCCCTTTTAGCCGGAAGAAGTAGATGCTAAAGCGGCAGAGTTGATTTCTGAAGCTGTTTTAAAGCAGCTTGCAGATTCCAATTGGAAAGAAAGGCTGGCTGGTATAGAGGCCTTAAGTGAGGTATGTAGTATTGTTTTTCAATTATATCTTTCAGACAGTATGGATTCTTTGATTTGTCTATTGAGTAGGCTGTATTCATACTTCAAGGAGTGTTTAACTCCTTGCAATTTGATTAAAGTAGATACTTATAATAAGTACCTTGCTGACCTCCGTTATTGGTCCTTACTGTAAGTTACAGACTGCTTTTAGTTCGTTTTGTGAAGTACAAGGGTCATTAATTGAACTGCAAAAAACAAGGAGCTGTAACATACAGTGTGATCCTTGACTTCAGATGGTAAGAGGTATTTATCATCTCTGTTACCTAACATTGCTGGTATTGATTCCCATTTGAGTTAGCTTGGGTAAAATGTTATTGTTGTTCAATGATTCACCCAAGACAGGTGAAACTACAATTGGACACTAGAGAAAAAAAAGTGAGCACTCAGAGAAAAACCTTCAAGTTTTGTTGAGATCAACCAAAACTTAGCCTACGTATAATTATATACATGTATACATGTACATGATTGTTGAGGTGGGAGGTGCAGATGACGATCCCAGCAGGACTCTCCAAGGCATATAGCACAGGGTATTCTCAGAGAGTCACCCATCCAGATAATAGCGACCTTCAGGTTGGAATACGAGAAAAACTGAAAAACTGTGAGTATGAGTTTTCTGCATTGAGCATGCTCATTACATTTTCAAAAATGCTCATGATCAGAACTGAGAACTTGTACTCGTAGTTGTCCTCATACTCGAATCTGAAGGTCGTTAACAGCCCTGTCCAACAGGACTTAACTTTGGTGAACATATGAATTTACCATTGTTTATTAATCCTTTGGGCAAGGCCTTATGCACGAAAATGAATGGTCAAAGAGTGAAATAAGTTTATTATATTAATTTTTATTAAATTCTGAACCTCGGATAATGCATTTCGCATGCTCTGATTGGTTCACTCAATCCCAGTTATCAGTTCATATACCTTAGTTTGACCTTATAATATGGTAAATGATTGTGCTAAGCGTTGCTTTAAGCTAAACATGTTTTCGCCGGAAAATCAAAGCAATGTATTCACAAAAGACGGAACCAAAACAGGCCTACCTGTGCCAGGAGAGGCTGGTAATTGTGTGCTAGGACAAGTAGAGGCCACTGACAAGCTAGGGCCTGGCAAACAAAAACTGGATGTAGCCGCCGGAGGCACAGCAGCCGGCAAAGATAAAGCAGCAAACTGATCACTGAGGCGTCCAGAGTTGAGGAGCGGGCGAATTGCGTTGACGATTGAAGCAGTTAAACTATCCAAAGACAAACTAGAGGCAGAAGATGAACTGACCACGAAATTAACTAAGCCTGCTGAAGAAGAACTTGACGCTGGAAGTTCTGGACTGACGGGAGAAAGATCCGAGTTTGAGTTTGCTGGATCAGAGGCCATGTCAAAATAAGTGCTCAAACTGTTGCGAGTTGTGCATTTCGGAAGCATAAACCCACTAAGAGCGAAGAAAACACGAGGTAGTGCTGTCCGTCTGAAGGAAATAAGGGTGGGAACCAAAGAATAATCAATTTCCCGGAGGCGTTAAAGGGACACTGTCACGGACGTGCATGCGCCAGCTTTTCGAATCCCAACTTGAAAAGTTCAGCCTGACTTTTTCAAGTTTGAAGTGCTAAATTCAAAATGGCGTCCACGAGTGGTGGCAGCCATGGAGGTAAACGAAGAAACTCTGGGCGAAAACGACTCTTTGATTCCCCTAAAAGAGCAAGAAAGGAATGGTCGAAATGCTGGAAACGCATATATATCGAATATATTCGAATCTATAGAATATCTATTGCGCATGTCACTCCGTGACAGTGTCCCTTTAAGAAGCAAGCAAGCGTAAAAGCAACTCAAGCCAAAGCACATGGCAATGCCCCTGCAAACCTCCCTGGAACCCCCCAAGTATCCCAGGCAACACTGCTGCATTGGCTTGGTTTTAACTTTTGCCTAATTATATTTAGCCTCATAAAAAAATAAAGCAGCTTCTACTGTATTTCCAAAACAAAGGAATTACCTGGTAATACACGTATATAACCTTGTCTAGAAGTTTTTGGCATTGCAAAAACACTGGTCAACCTCAAGGGTTGGATGACTGTGATCTTTGTGTTGAATTTGCACATTTCTTGTAAAACATGAAAGAAAAAGAACCGAACTAACAAGAACAAAAACCTGGTGTCTTGCCGTCTTTTTGTCAGAGATTGTTAGAAATATGTAAGGTAACTTGATCAATGTTTTAGTCAGATTGATGTCACTTTCGACTTTGCCATCACATTCTTTTTGAGACCCCCCAAAAAAACCAAGCCCCTGTTTTTTAATTACACCCCCAAAAAAGGAAAATCCCTTTTTTGACAGTTGATACAAATAAACCAGTACAATTAAAATTGTATCTGTACAATTAAAATATTTTGTACCAGTTCAAATTATTTTTTACCAGTTCAAAAACAAATTGTACCAGTAGTCAAAATTAAATTACAACACATATATATATAAACAGAGGTTTTCGAAAATGCATGGAAAAAGTGCTACGGTACACCCGCAAGCTGAAAACCAATAATAATACCGAGTAAACAAAAGGCAT
>OX421452.1:32017171-32044671 GCA_949126865.1 Montipora capitata | reverse complement strand
TCTCACTCCACAGTCACCTTGATATTCTGACTATATTTGAATTGCGACGGAGGAGTTTTTCTTAAGGAAGGTTGTTTAGTAGACGGTTATTAATCTGGAACATGAGGCAGTTGTTTTATTGTTTGTTTTTTCTCTGGTTCCAAGCTTGTAAATGTTTTCATGTATGTGTAGGATCCAAAATTGCACCTTCCTGGTCACCAATGCCACTAAAAATTGAGTACTGGCGACCAGAATTTCACAAGTGGTCGCCGTTTGCCAACAGGTGTCTTACTTTTTATCTTGCCGATGTTTTTGGAACAAAAATGAAAGGAGTTTTCCTGTTCACTACCTCCATAACGTTGCAAGCCGCTGCGTTTTTTGCAGTTTCTCATAAAATACGTATTGCAGGTGAAAAAACAACGACTCAGTAAAGACATTCAAGTGACTGGTGCGAGGAATGTAGCATGGTAACAACATGGCGGCTTGTGTGCCAGAACGGGACTGGTCTTTCTGTGGCTGAAATTTTCAACAAACTAAGGGGCTGATGGATTTCCTCTACTGCCCAACACGTCAGGGTCTGAAATTAACTTTTTATATGGGGCCAACTGGCGACTTGATAAAAATTCTCAATCACCAGATGGCAAATTGTGGTCATCAAAATTTACATTCGAGGTGGGATACATTTTCTCTCCAAAATGTCCGCTTTCGAAAGCAGAAAATAATGCCTGACACATACGCAAGACCGCATGGTCGTTGCTTTCTGGTATCCATAAAAAAGTTCAAAACGTGCATCTTTTCAGGGGAAAATTTTGATGACCACAATTTGCCATCTGGTGATTGAGAATTTTTATCAAGTCGCCAGTTGGTGCCCATATAAAAAGTTAATTTCGGACCCTGACGTGTTGGGCAGTAGAGGATTTCATTAATCTATCTGTGTATTGATGAAGTATGTCGTGCTTTCTCTTGAGAATCTGAATAGACTATTTAATTCTGTAGCAGCTGAACACCATAGAAGCCCATTGAGGCGTTTTCTAAGTGGAAATACTGAAGGGTGTAAAAACAGATTCACCCGATCGGAGGTTGCATCATTAATCCATGGGGTATGCACATTTGTGGCTACCAACAAAAAAAATGCATTAGACCACGCGGCCACAGTGACGGACTTCCGTTATGGCGATCAAAGCAAACATTTAGTTTGCAATCTTTTGGCCCGGGATAATTGACACAGTATTAAACTATTCCATAAAGTGGACAGATGCTTTTTCTTTGAGAACTGCAAGCCTTAATTTTCTGTTATTTCTAGATCTTGCTTCGTTCTTGTGTGTTACACTGTAAACACTATTTTGCATAGAACGATTGCAGTCAACTCTCTCTAAGATGGACACCTTCGGGACCGCCCTCAGCTGTCCGTCTTAGAGAGGTGTCTGGCTTACAGAGAGTCGACGTAACATGACCCCAGGAATTTTGAGATAATAAGGCTGAACCTGTGCACAGTGAATACACATCTGTTTAAAGTTTGTTTTAAGTTATTTACTAGAACGAAACCTACCTGTTTTAGATTACAATACAATTCGGTTGTCACCTCCCAAGTTATTTTTTGAATGGGACAATGACTGATTTAATTTTAGCTTGTACTGTATGTATTCCGAAGACAAGATAAGAGCTGTCAATTAAACCCCTAGTGTTAAAAAGAGTCACGTACAAGAATTTTTCGTCCCTAAATCGTAATTTGCAATCACATTCAGCACCTCGCAAGTGTCTGTTGACAATTTCAAAGTGTCCGTTGTCCGTCTTATAGAGAGTTTGGTTATAGTAAAATGACTAAGAAACCGCCGGGACCAGCACCATGTGTCCGTCTTGTAGAGGTGTCTGTCTTACAGAGGTGTCCGTTAAGAGAGAGTTGACTGTACTCCAATATTTCTTGGCAACCAGTTTGTTCAGTCGTTATGACGTAGAAAGAAAATAAGAAAATTGCTTTCAACGGCCAGACAAAAAAAAGAAATCAAGTTAAAAAATAACGAATTAGCTATCGCCGTCCCGGGACTTCACAATGGCACCCCATCCAAGTACTAACCCCATTTGAAGGGGCTTAACTTTAGCTGACACTTTGACTATATAGCATCAACGATTGTGAACTTTGTGTTGAATTCACATTGTATATCTTGTCGAACTTCATAACATAAATTTGAAAGGAAAAAAAAAGCAAACTAATGAAAACCTGGTATCATGCTGTCATTTTGTCACAGATGCATCCTTTGTTTTGTGAGTTAGTAACAACAAGAACAACAAACATTTTTATTTATACCATACAATGACAACAGAGAGAGGAAAAAAAGGACAACATTACATTATGTAAGGTATAAAGCCGCCTAGAAAATAAAGAGTTAATCTGGCTACAGTGTAGGAGGCAAGCTAATAAACTAGCTATTTAAAATTATTTTTCTCAGTTGTTACATGGAGGCACAAGACTAATTAGTATGAAGAAAAAGCAAGCACATGCACACACATAAATCATCGTTCAAAGAAAATTGAAAAACAAAACAACAGCAACAACAACAAGAAAAAAAATTAATAAGACTCGAGAATATAATTTTTTGAGGACTGTTTAAAGTTGCAAACTTAAGGCTAAGACTCTTGAGAGATTCTTCAAGATTACCCCAAAGAAAAGCTCCTTTAAAGCGAATATTAAATCTACCATAGTTTGTTCTCACGGGAGGAATACAAAATGTAGATCTAGAGGCCAGCCTAGTTTCATACTTGTGCCCTGAAGATATAGGGGTAAGTAAATTACTGAACGAAGATGGGAGCATATTAGAAATGAAATTTAAACATAAAAATACAATTTAAATAATATATAACATCAAGGAATTTCAGAATGTTCAAGTCTCTAAACAAAGGAGAAGTATGATCATTATACTGGGCAAAGGTATTGATTCTTATTGCCTTTTTCTGCAATACAATTAGTCACGTAAGTATTGCCCTAGATGGTGGCACCAGCATGTGAGATAACTTGATGACAGGCGGCCGCTAAAATCGATGTTGCTTTCGATTTTGCAATTTTAATTGTACACAAAAGTACGATAGAAAAATTGAACGTAATAAAAATCTCCCAAAATATTTTTTGCTGATGGTACATGTAACTTGTTATATTCGTGGTACAAATTTATGATGTTTTCATCTCGCAAATTTTGTTGCTGATGGCAAATAATTGTTTTATTCTTGATTGACACTTCCCAAAGAGTTTCTTCTGCTCTTCTTTAAAACTATTATATCAATATTGTACTTTTGCGTCAATATTTGGTTTGCGTAAAACAGACTAACAAAATCAGTACCTTGCTTAGTTCGCATTTTTGAGTGTAAATAGAATTTTTGGTCATATGTTCCTTGACACCTCCTAATATATTTAACCTATTCACCCATGAAGATGATATTCAGCCTTATGAGATGAGATCATCGCAAAGAGGAGATTAATTTCTTAAACGTTCGAGAATAGATATTCGATAAAGATCTTTCAGGAGAATTGGGGTTAAAATTTGGAATACCTTATCTTGTGAAGTGGGCCATATGTCAAAATCCAACTTCAAAAATAATGTTAATGGTATCCTCTTCCAAAGACTAAAATAATTATGATGACACATTGATGTTTCGAAAATATTGTTTGGCAAATTTTGACTCCTCAGTTTAGTTTGTCATGTAGTCAGTCATTTATTTATTCAATAGGCCATTTCCGAGTTCATGTCTGCCTCCTCTTCAAAGCGAGTCTAAGTGCGAAATGTTTGTGATGTTAATTAGTAAGACTTTACATAAGAATGAAAACTAATTTTCAATTAACAAAAACTTTGCACTTAGACTCGCTTTGAAGAGGAGGCAGACATGAACTCGGAAATGGCCTATTTAAATTACGTTTTTCACATTTATAATGTTATACATGTACTGTACAAGTGTTAAGCTGTTCTCCACTGCACTAACTGTATTCTAAAACCAATTTATTATTTATGTGAATGTGTAGTTATATATTTGTAACCATTTTATCTGGAATATATTTGTAAGCACTGCTAGCTTCGACTAGCTTTTGCTAACTGCGTGCATTGCATAGCTTGTGATATTTTATACAAAATGCATAATAAAAACTAAAACTGTTAAATATGTGAACGTCTCCCATCCAGATACTAACCCCGCTGGACGGGAATAACTTTAGTGAAGTTTTGTCTTGGGAAGCTGTCAGAAGCTCAGGAGTACACGCTTATTAAGCTTGTGGTGAAAATTGAAGAAGTTGTAAATGTTCAACATGTCAGCCTTAAAGCCATTGTTTCTCAATTCCCTTTTACTTTCTTCAGTCTTTCTGGGTTTAGTATTTTACTGTCTTCTCAGGGGGTATTTAGCAAAGCCATCTACCATGGCACTGTAATGATTTATGGTACCAAACCATTGTTGTGTACTAGTAGAGCTACATGTACATATTACGTAAGGACAACTTGAATCTCCTGAAAAACAAAACACAGCTCAGTTGACAGTTATGGAAAAAAATACTGTCAAGTTACTGCACTAACATACGTACACAATGCGTTCCTATTTTGAAAAATATCCTGTCAATTTCCTCTCCCCCTCCCCCCAGCCAAAAAATTACGTATCCCTACAATTTTTTTACCTTAATATCCCGTATTATTGGAGGCCATGGCCACCAAAAATACAAGAAATTGAAATGGAACAGAGAAAACCCAGGAATGGTTTAGTGATGCCAAATGAAATAAGTGATTTTGAAATGAAACTGTAGAAAAAAAAAAGGTTTTAGGGAGGCTCAAAAGGGTTTTCAGCTGAGCGCGCACGTAAGCCAAACACACAGTTCGTAAGCTGCTGCGTCAGCTCATGATTCAAATGGGTCACCAGAAATGAACAAATGCCGCTAATTTCTCTCACCTTTATCCTAATTCCTATGTACATGGAATGTAAATAGACATCCCCTATTCACGAAAACTACGAAAATTCTACACAAACGGTTTGTGCTGGCCTGTAGCTCCTCTCGTGTGTGGACTTGAATGAGCGGGTGACCTTGTAACCCCCTCATTTTTCCTGATTTTGCAGCTTTGCTCGTTTATATCTCTGCTCCCGGACAGTGAATTTTTTTCATTTTTTGCATGTTAGCTTAGATTAATTTAAAACGTTTCTTTCAAATTTAAAAAAATTTTGGGAGGTAAAAAAAAAGTTAGAGACATTTCAAAAAAACTGATTTTTCCGAAAAACTGGCCTACAGATTTTGTTGAATTTTAAATATTTTAGAGAGTATTTCTAACATTATCTGGTAACGCTGAATGGGAAAATTGCACCGTCCCGTTTCACCAAAAAAGACCACATATTGTTATTTTAAGGCTCAAAGAAATGCCTAATATCGTTGCCATGGTAACGTTATTTTGGAGGAAAATATAATGTGAGAAATCTACAATGGGTACGTCATACCCTGGCCAAATTTCGTCTTGATATGATTACCCTAACTGTATCTAAGGACAGAACTATTTTGAGCCTCGGACCTTAATTGTTTTTTGTGAAGCGGTTTAGTCAGAATTGGAATGGTTTAGATTGTTTTGAAATGGTTCAGATGCCGAGGTTAAAACAGAACAGACTAATTCAAATCGGTTTACTCAACTGAGAATCGATACATTGATGAAGTTTGAAATGATCAAGTCTGACAAAATTAATGATTGTGTGCCCTCGTAGCAGAATGGTTTACTCAAAGAAGGCATGGTTTAGCTAATTGACAAATGACTTAACCTCACCGGCAAATGGTTTAATCAAGTGTCAAAGGGTTTAAGAGATGGGCAATCGATTCAGTGCAATGTCAAATGGACAAGACAAGACTGAAATGGTTTAGTTAAAGAAGGAACGGTTCAACTAATCGATGGATGACTAAACTCACCGGCAAATGATTTAATCAAGTGTCGAGTGGTTTAATAGCTGGGCAATTGATTCAGTGCAAGGTCAAATGAACAAGTCAAGACTGAAATGATTTAGTTGACAGGGGTTTTGACATAAAGATCTGTCATCAGCCCGATAAAACTTGGTGCAAACCTGACAGGCTCTTTGTTCTCCAGGGTGAAATTATTTTCTTCCTTCTTTTTGGATGAAGTTTCCTTTTTGTTTTTCGAGAGCAGGGCTAAATGTAACTAAGGGCTAAATGTCACTGATTAATGATGTCCACAGCATGGAGATAAACAAGATAAGGTCCTATGTCCCAGTTCAGAGTTGTCTTTTTGATAGCTTTACTCTGTTTTTGTATGTGAAATGGAAACTGTATCGAAGTGGGGTTTCGTAAAGAACATAGTGTCCTTCACAGCCGTCTTTTGGAATGTCACGCAATGAACTTTGCATGACTACATGACTGACTAAAAAGAAGGGTCCTTAAGGCATTTCCCTTGAAAATGACGTACTATCCAGATTTTTGTCAAACTTGGCACAATTGATATTCATACACAGAACACTAAAAAAAGGCAATAAAAAGATGGTGTCACCATGCTTGTTTTCGCGCTGCATACCCTTTATTCTAAGAACAACAAAAAAAGCAAGGTGACAAGAACACCAACTGGGTTGGTGTTTGTGTCACCTTGTGACACACTGGTCTCTTGGTGATCCACCTTCCCACATGCTTGCCGTGAGAGAACAGCTGTGCTGTTCCCAACCCAGCTTACCACATTTGTTGTGTGGAGCTGCCACTTAAAGGGGTGTCTAAGACACACCCGCCTAATACGTTAGCTTCGCCATGCTGATGAAGCCTAGCAATGCCGAAACAGCTGTCTATGGCTGCTAATCGACTGGGTGAAATGGTTGTGTGTGTGCGTGATGTGCTGGCCACACTGGGTTGGTGTTTGTGTGACCTTGTGACACACTGGTCTCTTGGTGATCCACCTTCCCACACGCTTGCCGTGGGAGAACAGCTGTGCTGTTCCCAACCTAGCTTACCACATTTGTTGTGTGGAGCTGCCACTTAAAGGGGTGTCTAAGACACACCCGCCTAATACGTTAGCTTCGCCATGCTGATGAGGCCTAGCAAGGCCGAAACAGCTGTCTATGGCTGCTAATTGACTGGGTGAAATGGTTGTGTGCGTGCGTGATGTGCTGGCCACACTGGGTTGGTGTTTGTGTCACCTCGCTTTTTTTTGTTGTACTTAGAATAAAGGGCATGCAGCGCGAAAACAAGCACCATCTTTTTATTACCTTTTTTTAGTGTCCTGTGTTTGAATAGCAGTTGTGCCAAGTTTGACAAAAATCTGGATAGTATGTCATTTTCAAGGGAAGTACCTTAAGGACCCTTCTTTTTAGTCAGTCATGTAGTCAATGGTCAGGATGTCACGCAAAGCTGGTTGTGTGACATCCCAAAAGATGGCTGGGAAGGAGACTACATCTTTACGAAACCCCACTTTGACACAGTTTCCATTTCCCGTACAAAAACAGAGTAAAGCTATCAAGGAGACAACTCTGAAGTGGGACATAGGACCTTATCTTGTTTATCTTCATGCTTTAGACATCATAAATCAGTGACATATAGCCCTTAGTTACATTTAGCTCTGCTCTTGAAAAACAAAAAGAATACATGATCCAAAACGAAGGAAGAAAACAATTTCACCCAGAGAACGAAAAGCCTGTCAGGTTCGCGCCAAATTTAATTGGGCTGATGATAGATATTTACGTCAGACCCCCCATCGACTAAATTATTTCAGTCTTAACTTGTTCATTTGAGCTTGCACTGAATCGCTTGCCTGGCAATTAAACTTAATTAAACCATTTGCCGGTGAGTTAAGTCGTCCGTCAATTAGTTGAAGTGTTCCTTCTTTAACAAAACCGTTTCAGTCTTGTCTTGTCCATTTGACATTACTCTGAATCGATTGCCCATTTCTCAAACCGTTTGACACTTGATTAAACCATTTGAATCATGCCTTCTTTGAGTAAAGCATTTTGCTTCGTGACACAAGATCATTTGTTGTCAGGCCTGATCATTTCACATTTCATCGATGGATCGATTCTCAGTTGAATAAACCATTTTTAATAAGCCTGTTCTGTTTTAACATCGGCATCTGAACCATTTCAAAACAATCTAAACCATTTCAATTTTGAACACTTAAAACCTTTTGCTTTTTGACGGTTTCATTTCAAAACCACATATTTCGTTTGGCAAACCATCACTAAACCATTTCTGTTTTCTCTGTTCCATTTCAATTTCTTCTATTTTTGGCGGTGATGGCTGCCCACAGGGTATCCTGATCACTTCTCGGCCTTTTGGCTAAGATTGGTTTCTCGGCCAAGGGCTACGGTCAAGTACCATTGTACTACGTGCAGTACTTTTTTTCAGGGCCGTATGAGGCAGGTACAGAACAGTTTCCGCTGTGTGTCTGTTCTCTTGAGAAGTGATCACTAGGGTTTTTTTGGTTTCCTTTTTGATAGTTTTTTGTTAATAATAATAATAATAATAATAATAATAATAATAATAATAATAATAATGATAATAATAATAATAATAATAATAATAGTAATAATAATAATAATAGTAATAATAGTAATAATAATAGTAATAGTAATAATAATAGTAATAGTAATAATAAAAATTAAATAATTTATATAGCACTTATGCACATCTGAATTTTAAAGCACTTTACAATTCCTTTATAAAAACTAATTAAAATACCATTAAAAAAATCTTTGTAACTATAATAATCTAAGTAAAATAAATATATAAAAAATTAATCATGTAAACTGATCAATGAATAAATGAATGCTTTAAAATCGTTCTAAAAGTTTAAACAGAGGAGATTTCAGGGAGATAAAATTATCAGGTAATTAATTAACCATTAGTTTTGTAATAATTGATTAATTGAACGCTTCATTAAAAGAATATGTTTTCAGATTTCTTTTAAAACTTTCAAGAGAGGCATTATTTCGAATAGAGAAAGGGAGGGAGTTTCTGACTCTGGGACCAGCGACCACAAAAGCACGGTCCCCAAAGGTCTTACATGTAGTAACCGGAACCACAAGAAGTCCTAGGGCATCACTGCGAAGAGAGTAATGCCCCGGAGTCTTGGCATTAAAAAGCTCTTGAAGATACATTGGTGACATGCCCAGGTTGAGAGCTTTAAATACTTAAAGGGTTATCTTGAAATGAATACGGTAGATGATTGGCAGCCAGTGTAAGTCCTTAAGAACGGGCATGATGTGCTTGTATCGCGGAATATGGCAAGTCAGACACACAGCAGCATTGAGCACTTTCTGAAGATGAGTGGTTGGGTGCTGAGATATCCTGAATAACAGAGAGTTACAGTAGTCAATGTGCAAGGTCACAAACCCATGAACCAGTGTCTTGGTAGTTTCTTCCGTAGGACACTTTCTGATCTTGATCTCTGGTGCACCAACTTGGATGTTGTCAATGTTGAACTTAGCTACAATAGCTGTTGGTGAGACCCAATAATCAATACTTCAGGCTTGCTATCGTTCAACATGAGCTAATCGTTCAGCTTATCATTAGCTTATTGTTCAGCTTGAGCGTAGAATCATGATGAACGTTTGTAGTTTCTGAGAACTATTTCCTACTTTTAGCTTTTGTTGAGTGATAGAGGGAGTTTTGGCAATTTGAACCCGGACTGGACTACTGGATTTAAGCTTTTTCTTAACAAGATTTCAAGTTATTGTGGAACGTCTGGAATCCTGAAATCAAGATTATGAAATTGTAAAATTTTAACTTTGGACTGGACTATGGAACACACAATTATGGGATTTTAGATTTTTGAGCATTGAAAGAAATGGAGTACATAATAATAATAATAATAATAATAATAATAATAATAATAATAATAATAATAATAATAATAATAATAACAATAACAATAACAATAACAATAACAGAAACAATAATAATAACAATAATAATAATAACGATAATAATAATGTTTAATAGACAGACAAATCTCGCAGCCCGTGAGCTGAATTACATTTGTTAAAAGGAAGCATTATACATACATGTGTAGGACTAAAAATCATATACAGTAAGACTATATATACAAAAATGTAAACTTTTATAAATTGATCAAGACAACTAAGCTAACTTTGCTGAAGAAATTATGAATGAGTCTTTATAACGATTGGGAGGCGTGGTGGCCTCATGGTTAGAGTGCTTGACTCCGGATCAAGTGGTCCGGGTTCGGGTCCTGGCTGGGGACATTGTGTTGTGTTCTTGGGCAAGACACTTTACTCTTACCGCGGTGCCTCTGTCCACCCAGGTGTATAAATGGTGACCGGTGAAAATGCTGGGGGTAACCCTGCGATGGACTAGCCCTAGTCGCTTCTTGCTACGGAAACTGGAGATAAATGCCGGCCTGATGGGCTAATTATACAATGTCTACATCTGCCTGTTTTAGTTGTTTGATTTAGTAGGCATAGTCTTCTTGAAGTCTTAGTAGTTATGTTTTCTAGTATATGAAAATGTGCATTCCATTTGAGATTGTCACTGATAGTCATGCCCAGAATTTTGGCGCATTGTACTACTTGGAAGCTTTGGTCGTTGTCAGTTGTGATGTGGTCTTCTCTGTGTGGAGTATTGGTAAAGTTAATTTGGAGCTCTTTACATGCAGATGTGTTTAGTTGGAATTTACTCACTTCTGACCAATACGCAACTTGTGATAATTTATGGAGTCTTGTATGGTACTTACTCCCGATTTAGGGATAACCTCGGAGAAGGTTGTGTCATCTGCAAATTTCCCCCTCAGGTGGTTTGGGTGGGGGGGGGGGGGGGTGATGTGAAGGTCGTTAATCATATTTAAGAACAACCGTGGTCCGATCTTTGTTCCTTGTGGAATTCCAGTAGGTACTTCAAGAAATTGAGAATGAGTGTCAAAGCAGAGTACAGATGTTGTCTTCTTGTCTTTGCCATGGTAGATTTAAACAGTTTCCAAGGAACAAGTCTTTTTGTCTTCACCATGTCAGATTTAAGGACGTTCGCGCCAATTGTTTCTGCGCATCCTTACTGCGCACGCAAATTCACACGCCACGTCATACACGAGCGCGCGCACTAAGTAATAAAATGAGAGATGATAGGGCAAAAGGCCATTGCTATAGCTTTGCCTGGATTTAACGGTCTTGGACGTTCGGTGACCCCTATTTTTCTTTTCAGAAACGGATTTTATTTACAATTATCTCCATGTTGTCCAAAAATGAACAAAAAATCAATGTGGGAAGTTAAAAAAATTTCAAGATTTCTGCTCACGGGACATCAAATCCTGCCATCTTGCGGCTGCAAGGCGCGTGAAACTGTGGTCGCTAAATGCGAACTTGATCTTTAAAGAACCTCACCAATTGACTAAATTCACTTAGTAAGTCCACTTAAACAATATTCGGCAGAGAAGATTTCACTTCAAAGATTTAATTGCAATATATTTGGGTTTACAGACACTGGCCTTATTCGCTAACGAAGCCCGATTTTGTCCCATTTTGGGTGTTTTTCCGGGCATGATCTATCCAAAACGAAGTCGGTGACCCCCCATTTTTTTTACAATTCTGACATAACTAACTCATCATCTTACAGTGGTAAAAGTTTCAGAAAAAAATCAATGTTGAAAAAATTTCGTGCGAACGTCCTTAAGCAGTTTTCAAGGAACAAGTGTCTTTTTGTCTTCGCTACAGCAGATTTAAACAGTTTGCAGGGAACTAAACCAGGATTACGGAACCGGACTTCGAATACAAGATGATAAGTTGTTGAACCGTGATTTGTAATAAGTTTTTCGGGTGATTTAGAACTGATCTTGTAATTTTAGGATGAATGGAATTAAGGAAGCAAGTAAAACTGTGAGATTTGAATAAAGTCTCTTTCAAAAAAAAAATCCTGTATCCTGATAACACGTAATAGGGCCTCATTGTTTGCATTTGCAAATTTAGTAACATTAATAACATTAGCGTTTTTAGAACAATCAACTGCAAGTTGTATTACAGATTTGTCTTTCTGGTGATCTCCCGCCATTTTCTGTAGTTGAAGTTCACTGTAACTGGACCATTTGTGTTACCTGATACGCCCTTGTAGGCATCTTGTTGAAGATTCCCTTGTGATTCACAGCATGCATTTTTTTTCAGGCAGTCCGCACAGCTGCTATATCTTTGTTGGGGACATTGTACATGTATGTTGGGGCCAATTTGAGGATGTTTTTTGAGGAAGAGAAGCCTGCACTGTTACAGCAAATTGATGCTGAATTTGAAAAGGTAGGTTTAGTCCTTCTGTTTTATGTGTACTAACATGGGTATTCTCTAAGGGGCCTACTGAAAAGACACAAGTGTCATTAAGGGCCACTTCCTGTAGAAATGAGTCATGCCTGACTGGCTTTGAAGGGTAAATGTTATAGGTTTAATTAAGTTGTTAGTTTCTTAATGTTGCTAAATGAAATTTATTAAGCAAAGTTAAAAGAGAGGCATTGCTGGCCAGCAGTGTTACATACTAAGGCTATGGGGGAACACCTTGCATGAGCTTTACCTGCTCAATGTGGTTGCTGCAGATCTTTAATCTGGTGTTAATTTCTTCCAGATGAAAGGTGAGAAGCCCCCAGCACCAACACTTGGCTTGGCTCCTAAAGGAGCTGATGATGATAATGAAGGGGTAGATGAAGAAGATGGCAGGGGAGGGGGTGAGGATGGAACACCAGTTATCAATATGGCGGATCTTGTGGATAGGACCGACATAAGGTAACTATTATAAACCCTGTATTAGGGCTTTAATTTGCTCCTTTTTTTACCTCTTTGATAACAAAGTCTCAATAAGGTATACATAGTCAAGGCTGCTGCCTAAGAAAATTTTTGGGGAGCCCTTTGGGCTTCCAACATTAAAAGTTAGTAGCCCAAGTCATTTTTTCAAGAGCCCAGAATTAATTAATTCCAGCTGGGATCATATTTACAAGAAAGTGAGGATGAATCAAGTAAGGTGCCCGTTGGGGCTACTTGTTCAGAAATTTGGTCGCCCGCGCTCGCAAATAAGGCGACCGGGTGACCGTTTGCAGCAACCTCGATAGTGATGGGGCCTCAGGTGCTTACTGGATCACTCGATCAGTGGGTTGTCAAATTTTGGGTTTCGTTTGGGTGGTCAAATTGGTGTTCAAATGTGCTTGAAATGGAAGCGTTAAGCGCACTTGTCGCAAGTTTGAAGGTACCCTTTGCTCTTATTTCATTATTTTTAGGGGTAGTTCAGAATTTTCCATTGAATTATCAAAATTAAAGTCTTGAAAGTCATAGTAGAATTTATATCCAAATGCTCTACGTTTCATCAATGAGGTGTCTCATAGAGACTTTAATATAGAAATCTGTGATTCTGAGGTGCTGCATGTGCAGCATTGTTATTCAAGAACATTGCAGAAGTGAAGTATGATGGTGTGCAAGTGTTGGTAGCCTGCTTTTTTGGTTTCCTTTTCTGTAATCTTCCTTTGTTTCAGTAACCAGATAACACCCGGATTGATAACAGAACTTGGGGACAAAAACTGGAAAGTTAGGGGGGAGGCATTACAGAAGGTAAAAAATGAATATTTGTTAAAGTAAAGTCAATTTTCATCAACTCTAGAATTTCTAGTGTAAACCTAATGTTTAACTCAACCTCCGAAGTTCTGTGAGCTTTGAATTTGTGATTGGTGGCTGTTGATGGGGCCCCTTACACTTCCCTCTTTTATTGCTGTGCTCTGGGCTGGTAAAATCTTTATATGCTGTATGGATGCCAATTAATAATAATATTGTTTTGACTTTGTGCTTATTTTACCAGCTAGCTTGTTTTAAAGCAAATTTTGTTGTCTTTCATTCATGCTAAGGGGGTTAGTTGGCCTGTCTCAAGGACAAAAGAATACTAATCATTTATCAGGTTCCATTTATGAATAGCCGTCATTATCAGGTTTAGAGCCACACAGATCAGAAGAATGTGGAAAGGAACCTTTGAAGTCATTGAAGGTCAAACTGTTGATCTTAATCTTATAAAATGGAACTCTAACCAACTAAGCATTGGTAGTACTTTGTGTATTGGTAAGAGAGCTTAAAGAGTTTAAATAAACTAGACATTTTTTTATACCAGGTCGTAGATATATTATCGGCAGCAAAGTTCATCACAGCTGAGTTAGGAGAGCTTCCACCAGCCCTCAAGGCCAGATTGGGGGACTCAAACAAAAACCTGGTAACTTTATATCGTAGTGATGACATTGCTGATCAATTTATTGTGTTTATGAATAGTAGACCTTATTCATAAATGGCGGTCACATTTATAATTCTTTTGTCCACGTGCAAATTAGCCTACCAAGCCTCATTTTAGAGCAAGAAATCTTTTCAATTCACTGTATAGTATTGAGGCTTGGTAGGCTAATTTGCACTTCGACAAAAGAATTATAAATTGACCGCCATTTATGAATAAGGTCTATGCCTTGATGAAAACATTCACATAGTCTTCCTATAGACCGAATGCATAAATGGAGGCCAAAATTGTATACTTTTGTTTATGTGTTAATAATTATTAGACTCACTAGCCTCGCTCTCAAGCAACATTTGTTTTGTAGTTTGTCCATGCAATCTAGGCTAGTGAGTCCAATTAGCACAAAAATATCAATGGCGACGTTTTCAAGTTGGCATTCATTTTAATCTCGGGCAGCTAAAATAGCGGTTTTGAAGAAACTTTGGCCATTAATTTTCGTTTGCCATTGGTAAGCAGGTCTCCTTTGCTTTCCGAATTTTTACTAACAATCTATGACACTGCCCCTTTAACTCCAACAAAGTTAGATCATGAAAACTGAAAAACCGTTTGTGTAGTTGTCACATATAGCTCTGCTTAAATTTTTAAGTGTGTGCTCCTGGGACAACCCCTGGCTGTTGTTTTCTCTTGATGCAATTTTTCTGCAGTGCCTTATTGCCTCATTTGTTGTTGTTTTGTTAAGGTGACCATTACTTTGAACATCTGTGCCAGCATTGCTACTGCCATGGGACCAAATGTCAACAGACATCTCAAGATCTTGGGTGCTGGTATATTCAGTACATTAGCAGATGCCAAGGTATTGCAAACCATTAGTTTTTTGTTAAAAGCATTTGATTTAGGTTGTAAAAGGCTCCGATTCTTGCTGCGGTGCTAGTCCTTTGGGGGTCAGTAGCATATCCAGGCTTTGAGAGAGAGAAAATAGGTCAACACTCTCAAAATGGACACTTCACTGGTCTTAGCACCACGGCAAGTACATGTAAGTGCACGATTTGTATGCAGGATTAAAGATTGTCAGGGGGTGGTGTAAATTACGGACAGAAAATCAAGAATCGGAAATTCTTAAGGAAAAGGAACAAACCAAACCAAAAATAGTATAGCTTGCATTCCAACGTTAGATCATATTTGGGGAAAGGCAAATAATTATCGATTCTTGCTTGCCTACAACCAGAAATAATCCTGACAAATTGAAACAAAATCTTCCCTTAACCATAAAAGTTTGCTTGCTACACAACAAAGCTAAAGTGACTGTTATTGGCTTGCCGGATCATGTTGTTAACTATGTTCTAATTCCTTTTGTTTCTGTTGTTATTGTAGAATGCTGTGCGTGCAGCTGGAGTTTCTGCCTTAAATTCCTGGCACAAGGAAATTGGATTAACACCGTTTATTGAAGGTGAAGTGATCTTTGGAGCCCTCTGCACAGAGAATCCTAATTTGAGAACAGAAGTAGGTGCTGGAATGGTTAAATGATAAAATCTATTTAAAATTCTGTAAACTTTGTAAGCATTTTTTGGTAAAGAATAATCACTGTCATTTCTTGGAGAGAAAGTGCACAGTCGACTCCTGATGACTTGAACCTTCAAGGGAAATTGAAAAAAATTCAAGGTATCGTGAATTTGAGTTATCGGGAGTAAGGAGTTGAGCAGCAACCCTTTATGAAGACGCAGGCACTGAAGTTGCAAAAAAAAAAGGACAAAGATTACAGGGCTGCTTCAAAATAAGTTAAAGGTTTTGGACTGTGGTACAATGTTTGTTTTGATTTGTCACGTACTGACAGACATGGTTCCAGTAATCGAGGGTAAAAATATACAGAGAATGACCCGAAGGGAAACGAAAATTGGTTGGAGTTAGCGGGTGATTCGAGTTATCGAGGGTTCAAGTTACCGAGGGTATAATTGCAGCAGATGTATGACGGAAACCCAGGGCAAATCGATTTTGGTTCCAGTTAGCGTGAGGTTCGAGTTATCGGGTGTTGACTGTAGATGTTGTTAACGGCATGTACTAAAACCGGGAACGCTGGAACACTCCGGAACACCCTGGAAGTAACCCAAAACCCTCAATTTGGCTAACCCAAGGCCTAGCTAGGCCTTGAGTTGGTTTTTAGGCCTGAGGGTTTTGGGTTGCTTCCAGGGTGTTCCGGAGTGTTACGGTGTTCCGGTGTTCCGGTGTTCCAGTGTTCCTGGTTTTAGTACATCCCGTTGTTAACAGGGTTGGTACACATCTTGAAAACCCTTGAAAACCCTTGAATTTTTAGAGTACACTTTCGAGGCCTTAGAAGTCCTTGAAAATCTCTGCTATTCATCCCTGGTCCTCGAAAGTCCTTGACATTTTATTGACCACATTTTCAATCTTAGAAAACTTCAGTAAATTAAAAATAATCAGCCGCTCAAGTCATGTCATACAAACGTGATGAGCTGTGGGGTCGAGAATGGTTACCAGTGCCTTTGGGTATTATTTTCACGCATGTGCATTATGCAAAATGAACAAGAATCGTATTGTCAGACTATTTTCATGGGTAAATTCTTCGACGTAAATAAAAGAAATTTGAAAATGTGGTCCTTGAAAAGTCCTTGAATTTTTGGTCTAAAATAGTGTACGAACCCTGTGTTAACCTTCTCGCCCCTGTGTTAACCTTCTCGCCCTTAGAATGGCCCCACATTGGCAAGTTAAATCTTATGCCATTCTGGCATTAGACAGAGTAAGATTAACGAGTGTTAAAGTTAACATAACTGTGTAGTTAAGGGAAACGTTGACTGGAATGATCATTCTTATTTCAACTTTCTTCAAATCTAAAGAACAAATAAATGACATTTCAAATATTCCTTTCACTGTGCTCACCCCTCGGGTACATAACAATGATTATATTGAATTTGCAATTGACCACTTTCCATGGTTCCTGACTCTTCACCTTGTAGAGTGGAGTGTAATTGCAAAGACGGGGCTTCTAATCTTTGATGATTTCTTTTGTTGCTTTTTAAGTTGCTTCATTTACTCTTTTGAGTCTTGCCACTCTGATTTCCCAGACAAATCTGTTCTAAGAATCTTTATCCTGAACATGTCATGGACTACCATTTGAATCGATACAGAAAAGTCTCATCCACATATATAGCCATGCGCTCTTTATTTACGGGGGGTGGCTGTTAAGTACCAACGTGTTGCTATGGATCCTTTCAAATAATCATTTGTCGAGTCCCTTTAACTCTACAGTTACCATAATTTTTTTGCCTGTTTAACATTTGTTTGTGTGGCTCGTCTCGCAACCATATTTGGTAAATCATGTGACCAAAACAGAAAATGCCGAAAAACTCAGTGAGTTAACCATATTTTTCACAAATTTTTTACACAACAGTACGAGAACAGTCTAACATAAAATCTGCAGCATGGATTTAAAAAAAAGTTATTTCTCAAAAAATTATGACGTCATAAGGCCCTCAGTTTGATACACTTTTCAAAATATCGTTTCCACTTTTTGGACAAACAGACATTCCATGCTACAGTTTACGAAAAATGATGGAGCAGTGCCATCCGGTGAAAAAAACCACCTCTTCCTTTCGTTTCCTGAGAGTTTTTACAGGTTTTTCACTTAAACGTACGGCAGAGGACCGGGACTAGTTGCGCATGCGCATTCTGATTGAAGTGATGTCAGATTTCCCTTGAAAAAGTTACTTCATAATATCATCCATGCAACCTTTTTGTAGGCCTCTTTGAATAAAAAACCTCCTTAACAGCCATTGTCTTTCTGTGGTTTAGTCCCACCCCACAGGTTTCATCGAGTAGTAGAACGGTGTTTTTGCTCATTTAGAGAGAAATATTGGTGTTCGATACTCAAACTTGAATCGTTATCATAAGCACTCAGTTTGATGTGTTATTAATATTCACAGGTGTTGAGCTGGCTCGAGGAAAAGCTACCGACAGAGAAAAACCTGCCCAAAGAATTGGTTGCCACAGTTGCACCTCTTTATTCCTGCCTGGAGGATCGTAGTGGTGATGTGCGTAAGAAGGCACAAGCTGTTGTGCCACTGATGATGCAGCATGTGGGATGGGACGCAATGAGTAAACAGGCCAATAAACTCAAGGTCCGCGTCACTTTAAAAATGAAGAAATTTGTTATTCTTCATATTCTAGGCACATGTTTGTTTTGTTGAGCCGCATCCCCGTTTGGTCTTGTTTTGGTTCATGATCTCCTGACAGTTTGCCAGACTTTTAAAAGCTTGGATGCACTGTGATTTGAGAAGTGTTTGACAGCAATGTATTGTTTGGAAATTTCTGCAACCATTCACCTGTTGATTGAATTGTTTAGTCTTCAACAACGTTGCTATCATAGAGTAGTTTTCGAATGATTGTCGAAAGTAGAGCACGATTGCAACTGCTATGTTTGGTGATTGGGTTAAAAGTATCGTGTCAGTTTATCAACCAATGATAAGGAAACCCAAGCCAATCATGACTTGCACGCGCCATTTTCCCCCTGCTTTGAGCATGTTACATGGAATTGCCACGAATTTGGATTGGTTCACAGTGCTGTTTGCACCCACTGTGATTTGTCAAAGTGATTACTTTGATATTTGTTTTATGACACTCAATAATTGAAAACAGCTCCAAGTCGGCTATGACCTGATAATAATTATAGTGACAATAATAGTAGTAATAATGATGATGATAACAACGACAAACGTCTTTGTAGCTCCCCATCCTAAAGCTCTAAGGCACTTAACAATACAATGGAAAACAGTGACTCATCTAAAACATTATACTATATTAATATAAATAGTAAAACTGTGAATAAAAATGACACCTAAAAAGGTAAGTTTTTAGACCACTCTCTAAATAACTGATACTTAAATTACATTAAATAGTATCTGGAAGATTGTTCCAAGTTTGGTTGCACTGACTAAAAAGGCACAATAATAATTATTATTGTCATGTAATTTTAACCGAGATTGAAGTATTAGTAACTAGTTCTTAGTTCATGATCTTAGAATCCTTACAGGTGTGAAACATATTAGCAAATCACTGATACGACTTGGGATTAAGATTTTTAAAACTTAAAAAGTTCACATGAAAATTATACTCTGAGACACCTTTAATCCAGTAACATTCTTTGAAAAGGTCTCATTTCTCATTTCTTGTTATTCCAATATGTGTTTACTTTTACTCCCTTAGTTGTAGCCCCAATTTTTATATTTTTTTTCAATATTAGCCTGCTTCCAAATCCAATGTGATGCCCATGTTAGAGAAGGCAAGAGCATCTGTCCCTGAGCCCACAAAAGCCTCAAGCAAATCGTCAGCTACAGTTGCTAAAGCTGTAACCAGTAAGCCTCAGGCAGATTCATCCCCATCTTCTGGGGGAACCTTGGCATCAACAGCATCGACCTCATCTACTGCATCTGGTGAAAATGCAAGCAAGAAGACTAAGCCAAGCAGCAAGTCATCGGATTCTAAGGTAGTAAAGGGGGACCGCACCAGTGAAGTTTATGATTGATGCAATATGGTTGTCCCAAGGGAATGTACAATACGACCATGACCCTGGTCCCCTTTATAAAAATCGAATTGGTTCTTTGGCCCTAATTTTCAGTGGCTTAAAAAAGGCTCGAAAGGTACTTTTCGTGTCTTCTCTAAGGAAAGAACGCCTGATCGCAGGTTAGTATTTACATGATGATAACCACTCCTTTTCTCCTCCATCAGTCCTCAAAGAAGGCGTCGGCGGATGTAGAAAATGATGGGCCTCCTTTGTTAAAGTATAACGGGAAAGATGCTCGATTCAAGGATGAAAAAGATCTCAAGGTAGGCAAAATCCGAATCCATGGAGTTTGGAAATGTCCCTACTAAAAGAACATTTGATTAAGTGTAGAAAATTCAGGGTTGGAAAAAACACATTTCAAGTGAGTAAAAGAAGATTGTAACAAAGCGATGCGGAATGCATGGACTTCGTGTTTTCTATCTTTATGGACAAATATTGTAGCAGGCAAATTTTTCAAGACTATGCATCAACAATCCTGAAAATTTTAATATGAGGAAATCTTCTTTCCGTACAATCTTCCAAGTCATGTGTTTTATTCTAGCCTGCGTAGATGGCTGTATATTTTGCACGAGAGGCATCCCCATTCTCCGCGCAGCTTCACCGCTCGTTAATTTGCCTCTCGCGTCAACAATACCGCTAAGCTACCCAGGCTAGTTTTATTCGGGTCTTGCGTTCTTCTATTCGAGGCAAAGCGAAGATTTCTCCATAGTTTCTTTTCTTTTTTTTTTTTTTTTCAGGTCTTGAAATGGAACTTTACTGCTCCTAGAAATGAATTTGTCGAGCAGCTAAAGGAACAGATGAGACCGTGCTTTGGGAAAACACTACACACGAACTTGTTTCATGCTGATTTTAAATTTCATCTGAAAGGGATAGAAATTCTTCAACAGGTACTTTAAGTAAACTGTAAAACCACCATTTTTGACTACTCTAAAGCGACTATTCAAGGCGAGTGTGTTCCAGAATAAACACTCAGTCATCTGATGAGTACACTCCCCAGAGCTGTAGTACTAGAAGATGTGGAAGTAGTAACCTGCGTGTCTGACGGGATTGTTGGCCCGGAAGGAACGAGCGGCGAATAAGGAGGGATGCTGTTAAAATCCCGCCTGCCTGAAAACTTAGATCTTGAAATACCAATTAAGAACAGCCAACAGTGTTAATTTGGGCTCAAAAATGAATAGCAGCATGCACGGCAGATGAGCAAACACAGCTGCTAATTTGGAAAGCACAGAAAGTGGAGATACGCCAAAGGAGAAAGTGAAATGAGTAAGACCGCCAAGTAAATCCGCGAACGACTGCTATAGATTATGTGAATGTAATCTGGAATTGCAATTCGGAGATTATTAAAAGAAACATCCTTTTATCAACCGAAACCTTGTTTAAATCAAGGGAGGGAATTAATAGACTACCGAGCGACGTTGCGAACGAAGAAAATTAACATACCTCAAGTCAAGACCCTCTAGCGGAAAACAGCTTTGAACGTTGACCATTTGGTATCTAAACAAACCACTCAATTCTGGATTCGCTCTGACGAAGGGCCTAACGCTCGAAACGTCAGCTTTTAGAATCCCTGTACGGTGGCCAATTTGCATTATCAACTCCGTTGACAAAACCAAATTGTTGTGTACTACTTCCCCACCGACGCAGCACCACAATTTATTGAGAAACTACCCCCTTCACTTAACAACATTTCGTGATCGTTTAATCCAATAGCCCATTTCCGAGTTGCTGCATGTCTCAGTTTTAAAGCGAGTCCTGGCGCACAACCATTCAAATGGAAATGAGTTGCGTATTCTTATGCAAATCAAACTCATTTCCCTTTCAATAGTTGAGCATCGAGACTCACTTCGAAACCAAGACAATTAGCAACTCGGAAATGGCCCAATGGTTCCCTTGTTGATGTGTTGAAACTAACTCAATAATTCTGATTTCGGAAAACTGTTGCCAACACCCGAATGTGTGAAGTTAGCTCGGAGGCCCTTTCCCTCCAGGCTGATTCTGTATTAATTAAAGAGGTCTCGAGGCATATCCTACCACCTTTTACTTCAGATATTTTTTTTTTACTGAAATTTGATGTCCATTATGGATATCGTCCCTCAAAGGTGCCTGTAATGTTTCAGATTCACCAGAGTAAATTGAAGGGGAAAGATTTCTTTGCACTGTCGACCGCAGTATCTGCTAAACGATCACAATGCACGTTCTTGCTGACAAAATTTATTCTTTTGCCAAAGTGAAGATCGTGTAAATCATGCTTTCACCAAAAACAGTGGTTAGAATAACCCTTTGTCAGAAAGCAACTCCTTCGCATTAGTCTCGTTCTTTCTTGAGCAAAATGTACCGTTCTTTTTCATTGTTGAGATAAGCAATAGCTTTTGGTGTACCTTCAGTTCTTCCGTTACAATCTCGACCCCAGAGCTCTTCTCTTGACTGAGGGAGAGAAGAGCTCTGGGGAACCCTGAAACAAAGTGTCTTCTCATTGGTTTCCGTGAAGGACAATCAAAAGCGTCTCTAATTGGTTCATTCATGTTAGCACGAGGAGTGAGCAGGCGCCGTAAGGTTCAAAGAGCCAATGTTTGGATATAAGAACCCTACGGCGCATGTTCTCCACAGAGTTTCCCAGAGCCTTGTCGCGGCAATCTCGACCCCAGAGCTCTTCTCTTGATCCAAGGCTCTGGTGACGAGAATGAGCCTTGTGTCGATCCGAGGCTCTGGTGACGAGACCGCTTCGATTGTCGACATACGTTGTTGATTTTTCTTGTTACTTTTCCCAAAGGGACGAAGGTCTCGAGTAACTTTAGATTGGCGTGTTCTTGTAATCAGCTAATCAGAAAATGTCGTCCACTCAGTGACCAAACTGTATTCAATTTCATAGCTCCTCTCCCCATTCTCCGCGCGGCTTTGCTGCTTGTTATTGCCTCTTGCCTCCTGCCACTACGCTGGCTATGGAAGTAAATACAAATACATAAATACAACTAGGTGATGTGGTGACGTAACTCGGCGGTATGGGGAGAATCCCACAACCGCGCGCGGCCTTATTTTCGAATTCAACTTGGCAGAAGCGAGGTTAGATCTCGTCGGGTTTACTTAAATGTTCATTCAGTAACAGGAAATGTGGTAGACACGGAATTATCTGTTGAGTTTTGGCGATGGAAATACTGCAGGGAGTTTGGAAACAACACCTAAGTCCTCCAAATTACGTCACCAGATCACCTGGAAGTAGTAGAGAACACACTGAATTACTTGCCAAAATATGAAGAAACCGAATAATGTACCACTTGGGATAATAAGGATATCAAACTTCTTTGATGGGGTGTTTGTTTCCAAGTAGAAAGAACTTTTTAAGCAAGTTCAATTTCCGCCAAGGTCAAACAGTTTTTCCGTGTCACGCATTGCAGTGAGGAGTATTGTTGCGTGACGACTTAATTGACAGCTGGAAGCTTTGTCTTGAATTTTCAGTGTGTGAACCCTCCCTCCGATGCACCCTACCAGACCGAAGTTGTGCAGTCATTAGATCTCATTCTCAAGTGGGTGACATTACGATTCTTTGACACGAACACAACTGTGCTGATCAAATGCTTGGAACTGATGGATGCCACATTTATCATGTTAGCACAGGCCGATTATCAGATGCTGGAGTTTGAAGCTTCAAGTTTTATCCCTTACCTCGTTCAAAAGGTAAAAAATTATTGTCATGGTTATGTAGCTTCCCATGATTAAACATTGCACCTCAATTTTCTTCTCACTTTATTTACTGTAAATTTTCTATGAAGCCCCGCCCCCCCCTCTCAAGTAATCCCCCTCTCCTATAAGCACTCCCTTTTCAGAGAAAGGAAGTTATTAAGGCCCCCCACCCCCTTCCGTCCTTCCTTTTATGGCCCAAAGAGCTATTCGTATTTAATTTTTGGCCACTTTCAGAGGACAACGTCTCCAAACTTGAAAAACTGGCCAATGTTTTCAAGTTTTAATCCATTTCCATCCCATCCATCCTTGGCTGCAAACAACAAAGATTAGCTTCAGTGCACTTCAATGGCCATTGGCAATAAAACTACAGCATTGTGTTTTATTGTTTTGAATTTTGACTAAATTAGCGTGACACTGCCCCTTTAAAGGGACATTTCGAGTTGGATGTCCAAATTTGGCGTACATCGAAAGGAAAGGAAAGGAACTTTATTTAAGTGTCTAGTCGTTCTAGCGCTGAAGCACTAATTGGAGACACTGTAAATTGAAATTAACAATTAACACAAATCAATTCAAATGTTGTTTTTTGAGGAGAGGGGAAACCGGAGTACCCGGGGAAAACCTCTCTGTGCAGAGTAGAGAACCAACAAACTCAACCCACATATGACGCCGCGTCTGGGAATCGAACCCGGGCCACATTGGTGGGAGACGAGTGCTCTCACCACTGCGCCATCCCTGCACCCCCAATTAGGTGCCTTTCTGGACATAAGTGGGAAAATTTCAGTGTAGGGAAAAAAAAAGGATCCCAAAGCCAGACTTTAACCTGGGGTATTACAGTGTCTGATCTAGGATTTCACTTTTGGGGGACATTCTGTCCCAGTCAACAATTTTCTAGGGGACATTTCAGTTTTTTGGGGGACACACTGTTTTTTGCTTAGACATGTGAGAAATAAAAAGGTCAAGTCAGCAGAAATGAGTTATGAGTAGTACATGTAAAACTCTTCTTAAATGCAGGAAGAGAATCTCTACTTCTTAATTCCCACATTCTCTTGCAGTTTTCCGTTTGCGGTCTGTGTTCTTCTCTTTTGTTTTCTTGACCAAAGAATGATAATATTCTTTTCTGCTTTGACATGACAATAATAAAGCAGAACGACTAAAAAAACAACCGAAATAACACATTGCGTTTCATCGATCAAGCGTGAAAAGTAAGGGATTCGCAATGAGCACGTGCATTTTTAATAAATTGACCCCCCTATATGGATAATTCTACTTGTTCCCAGGAATCTCAACTCAGTCTCTGGCAGCCATTTTTCGTAAAACGCACATTGTTTTATATTGCCAATTCGATGAAACTTAAAATCACAAAGTGTTTTCCAAAAACTTAGGAAGCGAAGGGAAATTGCAAGTCAGTAGCTGCAGATGTTTGCTGTGCCAAAATGGCCCACAAGACAAATATTTGGGGGCCATCTTCTATCGAACTGCGCCAATCCCGCAATGGCGCGCTCTAGATCAGACACTGTATTAACGCTCGTCCCTCTCTTGTCGCTCGCCTTTATGATCAGCTGCTCAGTCATGGTCAAAGAAAAGAGCTGAGGGACCAGTTTTCTCCCGCACTCTACGAATACTGTTTCAAAGTAACGAAAGTCATCAGTAGAAGCATTTGTTTCTGTCTGGGGGCCGGGTGGGGCACTGCCAAGGCCCGTGGACATCTCCTTCACCCTGGGCATTTGTTTAGTTAATCGAATAATGTTATTTTGAAGGTTGGCGATCCAAAGGATGTGGTGAGGAAAATGATTCGAAATTTGTTTAAACTGCTCACAAAGATATACCCTGCGAGCAAACTGTTCAATTATGTCATGGAAGGAATCACTTCCAAGAACTCCAAGACAAGAATGGGTAGGTTCCAACAGTATTGATTGCCATATCAAGTGAAGTTTATTCTTCCTGAAACCTAACCCCGAGATGCGATGTTTTTTGGTGTAGAAATGATCAACACTGTAAAGAAAGTAACTCAAGTTAGGCAGTTGCGAAGATTCCCTCTAAAGCAATTAGTGGTATCTAAGCTATGACTTTCGGGTTAGGTCGAGGTTGGCTCGATGTTATAAGGTGACCGAACAGTAAGCGAAACAACTCGTTGGTGAAAACGACTGTTAATCAATCCAGATTTCTTTGCCATTTCAGCTTTCTAGCCAATTGGAAAGTGGTCAATTTTGATCTTGTATAGGGATTGAATATGCCATGCACAAAACGAACTTTTCGAATAGAAGACAGCGCCAATGTGTTTTACAGAGATTATAGTCCCATAACATTTGGTGTTTTTTTTAGAGTGCCTTGAAGAACTGGGCTCCTTGATCCAAGTGTTTGGTATGAATGTGTGTCAGCCCACCCCTCAAAAGGCAGTCGCTGCTATTGCTGGGCAAATAGGTGACAGAGATAATGGCGTCAGAAATGCTGCACTGAATGCTGTGGTGGAAGCTTATTTTCTTGTTGGAGAGAAAACTTGCTTCAAGTTCTGTTCACAGGTGAGTAGAGAAAGGAGATGCACGTGTTGCGTTCTTCCGCAAATCTTTGGCTGTGAATTGGTGAATCTCCTCGGCTACAGCCTCCTTGCAGTCTCGCAGAATCCAGCGATTTCGCAGGTGACGGTCGAGCGCATTTCGAGCAAATTCGCGTACTTAGAGGTATTTGACTTCTGGCATGACTTTCTGGTGGAGACGTGGCTTTTACTCGACAGCTTGAATAGCACACTCTTGGCGTCACCTTCAGGGGACTTGAGAGAAAATGGAAACTGCAAGCAGTCTATGTAGCACAATCAAGGGGTGCTACTTTGAAGAAGTGACCACATACTTTTCTTCCACAGCTCTCTGACAAAGACCTCGCTTATCTCGAAGAACGCATCAAGCGTTCTTCCAAGAACCGACCCAACACAGCACCAGCTGAAAACACAACAACAAAGAGCAATGGTGCAGCTCGTAGCTCGGTCAGTGAATCGTCCGTGAATGGCGCCAAGAAAAAGGATGACAAGAAACCAGCTAAAGCAGCTCAGATGGCAAGGTAATTCCAGTTTTTGCCATCGTTCATGTCAGTCAGTTCTTTCCTTCAATCCCTCTTCGAGTTTGTCTCAAGTGCTCAGCCTTGTCCTTTCCAAAGTTCCCACCTCCCATAGTACAACGAGCCGCCCGGTGTTTTCCAGGAAATTCTCGGCCTTTTGTCAGTTAAGGGCAAGTGATGGGTTTTTCTTTTTTGTGAATCTTGCACAGATCTTTGCGAATATTATAGTTGACTTGCGAAGTGAAGGTGAGATATTGGCCGAATTCACACTAGAGACGAGTAACTCATCTTGGACGGGTTTCTCGTCTGATACGAGTTTCCCGTCTTAGTGTGAAATCGGGTCGGGACGGGTTTTAGACGAGAAACTCGTCCAAATTTACCCGTCCACTTATCCGTCTGAGTCGACGAGTTTTTAAAGACGAGTTTCCCGACTAGACGAGAAACTAGTCAAAATGCATCACGAATTCACACTTAGACTGGTTTCCAGGTGAGTTTTAGGAGAAAATGCGCCGATTAGACTGGAACTACAACGAAAGCAGAGCACTTTGGGAAAACAAAATGGCGCCAAAGAAGGTGAAGCGTTCTAATACGCAGAAAAAAAAAATCCTGGACTGACAAACAGACAAACATCTTTGCCGCTGTGTTGTCATACTTTGGAAATACTAGAAACAGCCAGGCGCGTTCTGTTTTCTGCTGGCTAGGTAACCACGCACATCTCGCACTAGTACCTCGGCATCTTAACCCGTCCTAAAAACTCGTCCGAATATGAATTCATGTCGGTAAGTCAGATAACGTTTTCATCGCGAATTCACACTAGGACGGGAAACTCGTCAGACGGGTTACCTGTCTGACAAGTTTCCCGTCCTCTAATGTAAATAATGCTAATACGTTTTTGCATTATTTTGCGGAATCACGGTGAAAAATTGTTCTGTAATGAAGAGGTGAAATCCTTGTGATTTGCGGAGACAAACAAGTGACCAAAAGGTTGCGTTTTTTTTTGGCTATCACCTTCGTTAGTCAGACAAGAACACGTAGGGCATCAACTGA
>OX421452.1:31997171-32007171 GCA_949126865.1 Montipora capitata | reverse complement strand
ACCATCATCCAATGATTAATTTCATTCACACAGCTCTCGATGTTAGACACCGCTAGATCCCTATCACCCAGTACGGTTGGTTGGAAAGACAAGTATAGCTGAGAGTCATCAGCATAAAAATGATAGCTCAAGTTAAATTTCTTTACAATGTCTGAAAGCGGCGAAGTATAAAGCAAATACAAAATGATGATGATGATGATGATGATGATGATGATAATAGTAGCACTAATCAAGGCTTAGTGAAGTGCGTTCGATTCACGTTTTGTCGTCGATAAGACATTTGAAAGTAGTTGTATATTTTCAGGAGAATCGTGTTGTATCTGCTAGTATTTGTTCGAAAGATTTAAACTATAAGTATTTGGTCTGTTATCTTGTTGCTAATAGTTTAATTAAAACAATGTGTTATAACGCAATATTACTTTTGTGGGAAATCAGCCAAGCATCCTGTTGGATAGGTAACCGTCCAGTTATACTCGGTGCTGTACACTCTGACTTCGGTGGACAAATTTCCCTACCGTCACATGAGATCGGGGCCATGCGTGCCAGGCAGTCCAAGATGGCGTCCAAACATTGATATCGCATGGGATCACGATCGATACCCGCGGAACTAACATGATCAGGATGCGTTCCCCTGCTTTGTCGAGCGTGTAAATAACTTAAAACCACAGGAACTATCGCAATCCTCCCATATAGTTTTGCTTAAGAGAGAGACGCCAATATAACGCGGTAATATCGGCTCACCTGCCCGTCCTAAATTTGGGTTGCTCACGTGAACTCTTGGCATCGCCCTAAATTCAGCTCACATTCGATTCTGATTATTGAAATATTATTTCCACAATGTTTTGGGACCTTGATTGTTGAGAATTGAAATGTTTATGTGGTACAAAGTGATATTTTTAGAGTTTTATATTGGTGTTTGTAATGAATGGATCTCGCGATACAAAACATTTTTCGCTTCTCCGCCCAATACAAGAACACATTTTCTATCAACTAGCCGCCAGTGTAATACGGCATTGACTTCTCAAAATCGCAATCAGTTTATAATATTGGTTGCAATTAAATTTGTTGAAAGACAGCGTTTGTATCCGAAATAAACGTATTTCACAATCGCCTTCTTTTGTGTTAAAATTTCCGTCATAGCGCTGCTTGTGTTTTAAATAATTGTGACGTTAAGGTTGTGCCTACTATTGTTATTGTGCATACGTTCTGCGTATCACCAGATACTCGGATTTCCTATCGGTAGTGCTTGCTAATGCAAGGATATTTTTGCGCGGTTTAGAGTTATGCAGGAAAAGCAGAACTTAGCAAGGGCTCTTGGTTTCCAAAAATAATATTGGGCGTAACCATGCATTTTTCAGAGATAATTAAGCTATAATTTGGAAAGGAACGCCATACGTTGCTTTGTATTTTAAAGCTTTTTGCTAATATTGTTGATTAATTATCTTTGAAAAATGCTTGGTTACCCCCAATTTTCTTTTTGGATTTTAATAACACTTGTTGAGATCTGCTTTTCCCGCATATTCATAAAACCGCGCAAGAATACCTTTGAGTTAGTAGGCACCGTCGTTAATTATAAAGAGTAGAGGCTCTTTGGATCAAGTCAATAGGGAAACCGTAACACGTTACGGTTATTCGAGATATCGGCGTGCGGAAATGAAGTTATTCTAGGAGTAATTTTTTCTCAGTGGTGCGAACACATTTCGTCTGTGTAGTCTTTCTTGCCTTTCATCAGAGAAACGAAATCTACGAACGATAGTTGCTGAGTTCAAAAGAGAGTAAGTAGGACATAGCCGGTCGGAATCTTCCTGCTTTCCTCATTCCGCCACTGTAGACGATGGCTGGAGGGTTATCTGAATTTTAAATAAGCACGAAACATTATAGCTAATGGAAGGGAGATCTTCACTTCACTTTATTTACAAATAAATCATGTACAAGCAAGACCATGATAGCCCACAATTAGCATAGCTATTCATGATTCCAGGCGGGCCACTCAGTTGAGCCGGTGTTAAAACTTGTGCAACGGCACTACTAAACAAGTTTCAGCTCGCCTGCCCATGCGTAGTTAGCGGTATTGTTGGGGCGGAGAATGGGGAGGCACGCTGTATCCTCCCCATTCTCCGCGCGGCTTCGCCGCTTGTTAATTTGTCTCTCGCGCCAACAATAGGAAATTTAAGAAATGGCGACGGCTACGACTACGCGGGGTAATCTTTTCAAATACAAATACCCCGCATTAGCCTTCATTGCAAGCTAGTTCAAGTCCAATACTGAAAATACGAATATGATCAACTGACAAGAATTAAATAAAGAAACGCCTCCCACATAAGAGGAGAAAAAGGTTTTTAAAATGGTTTTCGATATTTTAGGTGACTTGTTGAAGAAAAGCCATGTACTTTGAAAGATCATTGTAGCGCATATCGACGGTCATCTCCTCTTGTTTCAGTTTTTGAATGCAGCGTCTCTGCAGCTGAATATGATCCTGACCACTCACATTCCAAACGTGGAATCCAGTCAGCAACCTGAAGCCACAGTCCTGCGGCTGATTAGTTGTCTGACTGACACGATGTTAGCGGTATTCTCCAGCGCTCCTCTGGCGCGCTCTCTCTCCCGCAGTTCACTCAAGCAGCTTATGCAAGTCTTGATCACAGTGTTATCAGACGATCGTTTGGCCGCTTTAGAAGATGGACCACAGATTCTGAGAGCCATCAATATACTCATGGTCAAAGTGATTGAGATGTCGGATCAAACCTTCGTGTTGGGGTGAGTTTTGTCTTCCTAGTTCGCGGACCAGTGGTTAGGGCGCTTGTCTTAAGATTTCAAGAACCATTCTGACCACTCGTTGAAGTTGATCCTGGTAGTCCCCGGTTCATCTTCTCGGCTACACTTTTAAAACTGCCAACTGGTTTGATCCCAACCCGTTGAGATTCTTAATAGTATTGTTGTTTTATTGTGTTTCATTGGCCCTGAAAAGGCCCCTATGGCGAGTGGTCAATTAAGTATTTATTGCCCTCGTTGGGATTTTGCCTAGAGGTAAAATCCCAAGGAGTCATCGTTGTAGCTTGCGCGTATGTAGAGTTACAGTGATTGCCCCTCTCCGAGGAGTCATCATTGCCCTCGCAGGGTTTTGGACTCTGGGCCAAAACTCGAGGAGACAACCTAAAAGCCCTGCGTAAAAAGGAATAACATGTAAACTAATATGTAAGTTGGTGGATATTGTATAGGGGAAAGCAATCTCGATTTGCTCAACCAAGCGCGCAAGGTGGAATCGGTATTGCTCAACAGAGTGCGCAAGCTGGTGCCCCCAGACTCCTTTAAGTGGCTCGCAACTCCGGCCTTCGCAGGGTGTCTTGCGGCGCCAAAAAAAGTCACGTCCGGTGCTTTGAAGCCTGCGAACAGGCTCTCTCTCTGCGGTGGGAGAGAACCCCAGTCCCTCGGAGAGCCTGCTTGCAGGCTAGGTGCTTTCAGAAATATGTGCGCTCCTTGACTAAACTGTCCAAAACCCTGCTGATTTGTTCTCTCCATGCTTCAACATCAACTGGTCCGTTTGTTAACTGACACCTCTACCCGGGCTCTGCCACATTGAATATTCTGCGTACTACTATACTTTAAGAGCGGAGACAGCTGTAGTGTTAACTATAACTAGTATAATATTACATATCTGGTATACCACAAAAAACATCTGCATTTGCCAGAACTAGGCGCGCACGCAATAAATGGGTAATGATTACGTTTTCACACCAAATGCCTTCAAGTAAGTCTTGGGTACTGATGACCTTGAGCAGAAAACGGCCGAGAGCGTGGTATATGGGAACGTAACGTCACAATCAAGGATGTATCGGTAATCGGACATTTTCATTTACGGGGTTCAACGTTATTGTTGAGAATATCTTGCCAACTGTCACGGATTGTCACACGTTACATGCCGCGCAATCTAGCGTTGGAAGAGCTATTCGAAACGTTGTCCGCTTTGTCCGTCGTTAAGTGACCAAGTTATCTCACGACTTGCCCCCAGATCCGCGTAGGTAGCTCGCGCTTTCGGCGCTCGCAAGGAGCCTTGCAGTGCCCAAAAACTGTCACGTCTGGTGCTTTCAGAAATGTGTCCGCCACTTTACAAAACTGTCGAAAACCCTGGATTAAGAGTCGCGGGACGATTTCATTTTGGAAAGAAACTTGTCAATTGACGAACATTGTGCAAGCACGCACAAACGTTTTTCGGGAAACGATTTGTCAGACACAAATCACTGTTGAGAGATTGAAAGACTCGGTCTACAACCTGCAAGTGTTGTTAGAAAACGATTGAAGACTGATACAACAGTTAACATTAGTGATTCCTAAAGTATTTACAAAGCAAACGATGTGAGTGGTTCGAAGCATTAACATATTAAAGGCTCGCGACAGTATTCTGTCTTGAAGAGGTTGTTGTTTAGAAAGAACCAATCTTGAACACGATTTTGGACTGAAGAAAAACGCCTCAAATTATTATATTTTTGATGGATTTTTGAGACCTTTCAAAGTGTTAGTAAACTTTCGGACGAATTATCGCAACATAGGAAACTCTTAAACATGCAAAACCATGTCTTGGGTAGCTGAATTGTTGGGGTTACTCCATGTCAGTTCCTTTCATTAATAATACCGTGACACCGTTTCACTTCCTTCATCCGGTCAGATTTTAACGCTTCTGATTCTTACTGTTCGTTTGGTCATTTAATCCTATACTTGCGATTAGAGCGGTTTTCAAATGAGTGTCGTAAAACCAAAACCAAAGTAATTACTTTGGCCAATCAAAAAGGACGGAGACAATCCAGTAAACCAATCAAAACCCGACGAATTGTGACGTGTTACGGTTGCCCTATTGTTATCAGACAAAAGCTCTCTATGTTAGAACCGTAGGGCAACCGTAACACATCACAATCAATACTGAAGATGGCTGTATGGTGCGGAGAGTTTGCTATAATTACGATCACGCTGACCATCCGAATCGACGGAATCGCAGTGAACAATTGAATGAAGTTACTCGCTACCAGGCTTCGTTATGCCAGTCCACCCCGCGCTTGGTCGTTTATGGGGGGACTTGTGTTTCCAAGGTTCCAAAGGTTCTGCTTGATTTTCATCTCCTTCATGCTTTGATTTTAACGTTGTGAAGCTGTTCTTTTTAACCTTAGCTTTGTTTTACATTCAGATCCCTGATCAAACTTCTGCAAGACTGCCTGAAGCTCCTTCAAGAAAGCGCCGGCACTGCACTCAGCTCTCCGAAGTTCCTTGATCTTGTGATGAAGGTTGATATTATTTCTTAATTGACTAGTTTACCTAGATTGTAGAAATGCTGCCGAGCGGAAGGGAGATGTTAAATTATGCGAGCGGTAATTTAACGACAGTTCCATCGTGGATTTGAAAAGAGAATGTGATAGGTCTTGAGTAGGAACGGTACAAAACGTGGACCCCCTAAATGAATCCCCATCTGGACTTCCTACTGAAACCTATTCAAGTGAAGAAAACAATAGATGGTTTTCACGGTGACGTCATCAAATTCTAAAATCAAAATCGCAAGGTCTACTGAATTTTTATCTAAAGGAGGTTGAAGATGACGTAGAAATAAATCTTTTTTCAAGTTTCCAGTTCCGTGACGTCTTCCGTTTTGAAAATACAGCACTCTGAATTTAAGAATTGTCACCTAGCATGACACCATGATACAACACTATTTGGTTGGAAAAAAAAGTACATCCCTATGAATCTTAGTAGTTTGAGCCTTTCAAGTACATTAGGAATGTGTACACATATACTTTATTTCAGTGAGCCCTTTCATCGCAAAGTGAACTCCAGGTGTTTTCGGGGAAGGGGTGGATGAGGCAGAGGCACCCTGCGAGCAGAGCCTCCTTTTGTCTTTTTCTTTACTGAGGAGGAGAAAAGGAGGCTGTGCCTGAATCGCGTCAACTCTTTGAAACCACCGTAGCCCGAACGTCTGGACTAAACAATCTTGTTTTCTCTCGTTAAACTGGTTTTTCCAGTGCGAGCATTCCTTTGGTGATAAAACCGATGGTTATTATTAAGCCCGCTGTACCGTGAAAAAGCAAGATGGCGGCGAGATCTGGCATAGAAGGCTTGGGTTCGAGACTGTATCGTGGCAACATGCAGCACATACTCTGTGCAGCTCAATCGCACTTTCATGTGTTCGAATCCCGTTTAACCCTGAATCGTTAAGGCTTGCTCACAACTAGTTATCATTGTTGCTTATCTAACTGCGGTGATCTCTGTTAACTTTCGTTTCGGGGTGTAAAGCGTTATAAAAGCCTAAACTTGACTTAATCGAACACTCAGTATCTTCTTAGAGCGGTTTTCCATTGACTGTCGTAAAACCTAAACCAGAGCAATTTCTCTAACCAATTACAAGTGGCGCAGACAGCGCGACGAGCCAATCAGAATTCGAAGCAATTAGATGTAACCAAATGTATGCAAGTCGCAACTGACAATTTTGTTTCACTTCTCAGTGGGTGAAAAACTGGCGCGAGCACTGAGCGTAGCAATCGCAAGTCGACAGTCATTTGAAAAAAGCTCTAGTGTCAAATCACAAATTAGGAATCGCTGCTTCTAATCAGCTCTCGCAAACCAGTTCCAGTCGGTTTCAACTGTGTCTGGGTCTGTCGTTACTTCTTATTAACCGAGCAGGAATTCTGTATGGGAGAATCTTGACCGAGGTCGTGAGTACAGACCGAACGCAGTGACGTCTGTACACACGACCGACGTCAAGTTTCTCCCATGCACACTGACTAAGCGCGGTTACTAAGATGTTTATTATATGGCAAACAAGAACAATTTTATTCGTTTAATGTAACTGGTTTGTACTAACTGACATTTTGCTTGCGAACGGAGATGCGTGGCGGTGAGCTGAACTAAATTCTGCCAAAGTTTGCTCGTTTTCTCATCATGCTTTTTGGCACTTCCATAAATAAATATTTGTAGAAGAAAATACTCAATATTTTTGCATTTTAGTTTGCAACTTTCCACCGCAAAACACTACCGGTCTAGATGGGAAAATCTAGACCGCGGTCAGTAGCTATTTCAGCTAATCAAATTCGTGAATTTGGTAGTTCCCAGTCCTTGTGAGAAAGAGCCATATAATGATGTGTTATATCAAATGTAGTTCTTTGAAAGACGAGAAGGAGCTGAGGAGAGGTGAGGGTGACAGGCATGGGATACTCGAGTGATTCGTGTAAAAGGGAAGCCAGAATTTTTTGCATACTTATTTTATCATTTCTGTGGCAGTGTCTATGGAAGGTTGTTCGCAATCTACCTAAAACCATCTCTGAGGTGAAAGTTAATCAGATTCTTCTCGACATACACACGTTTCTGCTGACCCACCCGCATCAGATGTGGAAAAACCGAGCAGACGACACGCCCCTCAGGACGATTAAAACCGTGCTGTACACGTTAGGAAAACTCAAGAAACAAGAGGTCAGTGCAAACTGAAAAAAAAATTCCATAACGCTTGGTTTTTAAACAAACAGATGTGATTTTACAACTTTCTTTCCTATGCTTAGATTTTAGAGTGCCTTGGATTAATCGACGATCCAGAGAGTAGCGAGGTGGTGGCGTATCTCAAAAAAATCCTGAAGACTGGAAACCGCCGAGGGAATGAAATAAATGGCAGTGATGGAACCACTCCTCGCAAGTCGACTGGTTCGATACCAGACCTTTTGTTGGGGGTTGATGTAAGTAAATTTAATGAGCGAGTTTGGGCCGAAGTAACTCCAATAATGCCATATAAATTGTCTCTTTATGTTTCCTCGAAACAGAGCACAAAAAAAGAGAGGATAAACGACAAGCTTGCAGAAATATTTGCTAAGATTGGCTCTAAAGAAAACACTAGGGAGGTGAGTTGGTCTAGGATCTCTTATAGAGTAGACACCAGGTTTCTAGAAGAGACAGTTGCTTAAATTGTCCAGATAAGTGCTTCTTTCGTCTATAAGCCGCACTTCAATTATACGTTAATTTCATTCATCGAATCTTCCGCGCGAACAAACAAATTGACCTGCTCCCAACTGGTTGGCTTCATAGCTCAGTTGGTAGAGCATTGCACCAGCATTGCACCGACATCGCAGAGGGCATGGGTTCGAATCTCGTTGAAGCCACCAGAATCTTCAACTCATCCTCTACCTCTGAAATGACTATTATCGACAATTCCTAAGTTTCTCTAAATTGACTATTATCGTCAATTTAGGACGCTTAGCGCTTGATAAGGATTATGGGAAATGAATATCTATTTTTAAAATCCGAACCCCAATGCCTAAACTCGCTGGACTCGAACCTGGAGTTTTTTCGATTAATGACCCTTTCACTTAACCACTAGACTACCGCATCACTATCTGACAGAACAATTTTTTAAAAAATGTTAATATATTTTTTCATGCTGGGATTCTGTTCGCAGGCTAGGTGTCCGTAAGAGACAATTGCTTGAATTGTCTAGATAAGTGCGAGGATCACTTCTGTCTTTACAAATATCTTCTTCCGGAAAAAAATAGTGGTAGAATGGTGTTTTTGCGTTGGCAGACATGTTTCCTGTACCAAGCACGGGAAACGGATGACCCAACTTCAGTTTTTTAACGCGGGAAAAAAATACCCTGTACACTCAGAGCATGTAAACAAGTAACTTCGTGAGAGAGACGCTCTTAAACGTATTTGTATCTTCCCCTTTAGGGGCTAGCTGAATTGTATGATTTTAAGCAGAAGTACCCTGATGCAGACATCGATCCATTTCTCAAGCGAACGTCGGAGTTTTTTCAAAGCTACATCGAGAGGGGCCTGAAAAACATTGACATGGAAAGAAAAGGAAAGAAAATAACAGGTAAAAAGGCGAGAGGTTGCTTTTAAGAAGAAAACAACTGCAGTGCTCAGCTTTGCTCTGGTTATGAGAGTAACGTCTTTCGTTAACGTTTTGCTTTTCAGAGACTGCTCCAAAATCTGCTGTATCGACAACATCAGTTGATAGTACAGGTAAGACAAAATTTACAGCTACGGCGTTTAGTGAGGGTTAAGAGATCGACACACACCCTAGAGCTTTCTCTATTGGCAACCAGTTGCTCTTACGGCTTGCTAACCACGCAGAACGGAAGACTGGCGCCTGTCATTCACACTGATAACAATAGAGGAGATAAAAAGTGGAAGAGGGAAAGAAAAACCGTGAACGCTCACTTTTTTCGCCAGAAAGCTTCATTCACACTGCACTCGTTGTAAACTCTACTAAATTGCATTTCACTGCATTGGATGAAAGGAAATTTTATAAAATCCCACTCTTTACACTCAAGTATTATTTTTCTGCTTATGCACTTGTTTCGAGAAGAAACAGGAAGAAATTAAAAGAAAACGAAGCCGTTTTTGTGGGTCACGCAACGCTTAAAAATATTGTTACATAGCTGAATGTTTTCCCCCAGCAGCGCGCGCTCTCAATGGTTACTTCGAGGTCACATGACTTCTAACAATAAAACTGTTTCCCGCCAAAAGTCTTTGAGCCGGCAACAGTGCAAAATCTATGACGTCAGAGGGTAACAGTGCACTGTTACCCGCGAATGTTGACCGATGACTGCCGTTGCTGTTGCCGTTGCACGATTTTCCTTTTTGTGCTATATAACAAATCACTTCATGACTGGTCTCTCGGGAAACAGTTCATTTTGTTTCCCTCGAATCTCATGTTTCCCTCCGCTGCGCCTCGAGAAACATTGAGATTCTCGGGAAACAAAATGAACTATTTCCCTCGGGACCAGTATAGTCCAGTAGAGCTAGCGAAAAAAGGGGGTCGACCTAGAACAAATTGCAACAGAAGCTATCTCAACGTTATCTGGACCAGAATTTAATGCTGAACAACATCAAAAATCATATTTGATCCGAGCGGTGCAAGTGCCTCAAATTTTAAAGTTTTCCCGACCCTTCGTAAATCACGCATCAGAACGAGGCTCACGAGCCTTGATAAGAACTTGCTGTGAAATAATAGTCTTCCCATCGATTTTAAACT
>OX421452.1:31974671-31987171 GCA_949126865.1 Montipora capitata | reverse complement strand
CGAACGTGAGTAAAACGAAAAGGAAGTCGCAGTTAATTGTTGGCTTTCTGATCCGGATTTGTGAGGATTAAGAAGAGAACAAAACCGGTGTACCTTAAAACGAAAAACATTTCAAAATAACAAAAGCAAATCGAAGGTGGGAAACTTTGCCTTAACAGGGGTTAGTCCTACTTCCTGTTTGGCCATATTCCTGTTTGGAATCCGTTACAAATCTGTATGATGCAGAACTGCACACACGTAGCTGGGTTGACCTTATCGGGCTTATCAGCGATATTCTGTCACCTTTGTTGACATAATAAAGGCATCAAGCAGCATTGCTGGACACCTACGACATACGCTGGTGAAGGATTGCGTGACGCGTAGCTGAAACTCAACTTTTAAACACTGTTAGGTGAGCCCACCTGAGATTTCAGCTACCCATTCTATTATTTATTTTTATTTTTAAAACAACACGACTAACGTTTATACTTTCCCTTCCCGATCCACTCTCTTGTAAAGGAACACTGCTGTTCACGTGCTCAGCTGTCAGCGGCCCGTATCAAGTGTTTCGTGGCCTTGGGTTTGATGCAATAGATCGCGCGAAGAGGGAACGGTATGGCTTGCTAGGAAGAGTGGAGCGTGGAGAAAACTGGCCTTGCTTTCAAGAATCGAGGAGTGAGGGAGTTATGAATCACTCGGAAGATCCTAATCTACATTCCGCGTCAGGTACATGAAACAAAATGTCGAATTCAACGAACTAATAATTATAATAACATTGATCTTAGCTTGGTGGTCTCTCTCGCGTTCGTCTACCTGTAAGCTTAATTTGCAAGTGTAACAACAACAAGTTGTGGAAAGCCTATAACTTTGACGTTATTCATTCCGGGGTATTTTTATAATTTGCCATTGCAGAATTGGATCACGATGCCTTAAACTTTTCTTGCTTGGAGGAATATCTTAATTCTGATGTTGCTGGCATTTTCGATGGGTAAGCTGATTACGTTTTCTTACGAACTCAAATTGCATCGAAGGATCCGTCGCCTTTATAAAGTCATTTCAAACTCACGCATTCAGTGACTTTTTTATGTTTTTGACAAAACGTTGCTCATTCACATGTATCCTGAGAAAGTTGGCTGGCACGGATTTCGCAGTCACTTCAATATCTTTCTTGTACTTCCTTGCGATCATAACATTGTAAAAAGTATTCGAAAAGTCAAGGCCTGTAAAATTATGCTCAAGTTAAACTTAGACAATTTCCTCCAATTGAATTTCTTTCGACGTTGGCACTTCGAAGCAGACGCCAATTGCAAATTTGATTTGACGGAATCAAAATGCGGAACAGGAAAGCTGTGAAATAGATATTGCATTTGAGATTTTTAAGGCATTTTGCTACCTTAGTGGTTTTCCCTCTTAAAGCTATCATGCAGTCACTTGTTTGTGGGAATCTTGTGATCTATGAAACGATTACGTCAGGGTGATTGGTTTGTTATGTCTGGAAACCAAGGAAGATGTTTTTAAAGCCCAAATTCTCAAACATTACGTCACGTACCCGACAATTGTCATTTTCAAGCCATAGAAATTTTCCTCTCCAATTTAAGTGACGTGATCGATTATTGCTATTGTTCTTTACACGCAAAACATCGTAGGCTTATTGTGTAATCATCCTTCGGAAAGTTCAAACGAGTCATTATATAATTTATTTGTTATTTCGCGGAGACTTTGCGATTGTGATGCTTGTAATTTTGTTGCCGATGGTCAAAAGCTTTTTTCGAACATCGAATGCCTGGGGGGCCTTTTAAAAATAGTCGTCGAATGATCCGTTTATGGCGTTTGGATGGTTCATACGAGACTTGTATTATAACGACACAGCTTACGAATAGGACTTTCTGGATCGTCGATTTTTTCAAAATTAGCGGTTTATCTTATGGGTTGCTCAGCCAGACTGTTTCGTTGCGAAACTTTGACCCACTTTAATTTAACTGAAGGAGTTAATTAACGATCGCCACTTATCAAATTTAATTTAAGCGATAGAATTGTTTTCGTAGGTGTATTGTTTTATTTGATAATCAAAATGTCATAAATTGCTTATTCTTTTTGGCCTTCAGTTGTTCAAAACATTCGGAGATTTATTGCTATAAAAGCAGAACGATTTTGTAAACAGTTTTCCACAGCTTAGGTCGCGTGACTTTAAATTTCATTTAAGCTGCAAGGAGGTGACATTGACAACCGAACGGAAATGCCACATTTTTTAAATGAGGGCTTGCTTGCAACAAGATATCCTCGATTGTGTAAGAGGGTTCATGTTTATTTTGTTTTTCGCTCCATGAAATCACCAAGAAAAGAGTAACCTCTTTAAGATAATACTAATTTTAACTGGTCTTGTTTCATAGATCTTAGCCTGGTTTGTTTTCCAAACTTTCTTTGAACTACTTTAATTTTCTTTAATTACCTTATCCCTGTAAATTGTAGCAGAGCAGAATCTCTTGAAGGCCGGACCTTTTTAACCTTTTTTTCTTACTTTACACATTTTGAAATGTATGAGTCTCAAGAACAAAGCAACATGAAAACATGCTTGGACGAGTACAAGAGATTTAAGAGATTTAATCTGAAGGATCTTTGTTTCAAATTATAGTAATTGATACTTTTTGTTCATTATCTGTTATGGTATTTTGTTATATTATTTTTGTGCTCTCTTAAATCAAACATGGTTTAAGATTTCATCAGAACAAGATGGAACCCTTAGATAATGTGTTATGAGCCACTGGAAGAGGTGAAGTTTCAATTCTAAGGACAGGTTGCTAAGCAAAGGATGATGTGATTGTCATTGTATTGTAGCTTTTCCCACAATGGGAGTTAAAATAATTATTATAAGATCTGTATGCTGCAAAATACTGTGAGATCTATGGTTTGTTGACTTCAGAAATCTATTCGTGCAAACTTTTCAACTGCTACAGTTGCCAAGTCTTTCTTTGAGTTTGCCAATGCTTGTCAAATCTTTAAACCTTAAGGGTCTTTGTCACGCAAAATGATGTAATATGTAATTTCATAACACCCAAAATACTGCGCACTGGTGGCTCAGTTGGATGAGCACCTGTCACGCAGGAGGTTGTGAGTTCAACTCCAGCCGGACCAACACTCAGGGTCTTTAACTAACTGAAGAGAAAGTGCTGCCTTTTTAATTACATCTGCAAATGGTTAGACTCTCTAGTCTTCTGGGATAAGGACGATAAACCGTAGGCCCCGTCTCACAACCCCTCAATGTTCATAATCCTGTGGGACGTAAAAGAATCCTCACACTCGTCGCTAATTGTAGGGCATATAGTTCCCGGTGTTGTGGTCTGTCTTCTGTTGTGTATCATGGTTGGGATGGTAAAAAAGGGGCCACAGTAATTGGCGCAAGCTGTTGTGGCGCTTTGTCAGCTTGACTGGCAAAGTTAATAAATAAATAAATAAATGAATAAAATAAATGCCCTGAAAAAGTAGACTGAAGCATTGCAATAACCACTTAAACTGTTGAGCAACATAAAGAAATGCAGCAAAAGGAAAGAGAAGCATGTATGGACACAAATGGACAAGATTGAATCGGATTACATTTGAGTAATCTTGAAAAAAGTTGGCCCGGCATTTTTCAAGTTTATGGCAAATTGCTTTTGCTCAGAATCATCTGTTTGTGATGTAATGGTAATTTTATCAGTGAAGGAATTCCTTGTTAATTACCATTTTTGTGTTTTAAATTCGTGATTAACAAATTAAGGATTACCCGTAAATACCCTAAAATAACGTGACACAACCCCTTTAACTTTCAGCCTCTGATTAACTAATTCCCTTCCCCAAAATGGCCTAGTCTGTCAGTAAAACAAATGATACTTAAAAACTAATAATTACAGCATAACAATACTGATACTCCTACAAGGATTTTGCAGTCTGTTTTGGATAAGTATTAATGAAAAAATTGCCTTTCGTAGCTAAACATGTTCCTCCCATGATTAAGCTTGCTCTCTTTATGAAAAAAGAGGACAACCCAGTAGGTAGGCTACTCCTACTTGTAGTAATCAGTGTTGTTCTGATGAATGCCTAACCCATTGACCCCAGGGAGTGAGACTTAACGGATTTTACCCTAATGCCAGATGAATGGTAGTTATGAAAACTAAACATCCCCCCCTTCCCTTCAACAGTTGGAAAAAAAAACAGAAGTAGATGTAAATAAGTCATTTCCAATTTTCTTGTTTCTTAGTTCATAATTTTCCTGTGATAATAACCACAAGTAAGGCCCCAGTCACTGGGAAACTTGTTGATTGATGACGGACAAATTAGGTCAACTGAAAAATGGGAGTCCTGAGGTGCTTTCCTTTTGTCAGAACTGGCAAAGAAAATGCAACAATTTTGAAGGGACATTGTCATAACACTGGTTGGATACTCTACCCATTGAGCTGCTAGAACTCCTGGGAAGCTGATTGATTTATCTACAGATGTAGGTCCTGATGGGCAATGTATCTGGCTGGTTTGTGGGATTTATAAAGTCATGCACCCACACTATTTGTTTTCAAGGTCCTAGTTTTCCTAACAACCCCTTAAGACAACAATGAGGCACAGCTAGGTTATGTTGGCTTCTTCCTGGACAGCACTGTGTTTGTTCAGATAAGTGGAGGGGGTATTGTTATACTTTTTTTCAGGCATCGTTCCAAACGTTTAAAAACTGTGAAAGATCTCAATGCTCTTTATCTCTTGAGGATTGTATAGTTCCAATTAACACCGTTGATGAAATGTGCTTCATCCATGTTCTTCAGGGCCATTGATGGGACAGGACTGCTCAATTTTGGATTTGGAACTGATGACATCAATAGTCAGGACAATTTATTTCCTTTGAGTCTTGGAGCACGATATAATGGTATGTGTTTGTCTCAACATCTATAAATATGTTTCAATCAATGTTCATGGCTAAAAATGTACGGATCCTGAAAACTGAATAAACAATTCAATATAACAAAATGTCAAATCAATAAACTCGAGATATTGTAAACTAATAATGTGATTTTGAGTACATACTGCTTTATATTGGAGGCTTGTTGGGAGAAAATATACTCTGGTATTGGGAAGATTGGCACAACAATGGAACTAATATATGGTGGTATTGGCATCTTAAACTCATACTTAGTTTTTGTATCATGCATTGCATTGCATATACATAAGTAATACTCCAAAAAAATCAGTTTGTGCCCTGTCAACATTTCCATAATTCTCAACAGTCAAGGTCAACACTTAAACACGCAGATGCACTACAAAATGATTAATTATCCAAGATGGTGATCAACAAACAGCAACACAGAGACGGAAGTCCTAAAAGATATTTCTAGTGCCAAAAAAAGGGACGGGATTAAAAAAAGAATGACAGATAACATTTTATGACATAAGTAAGTCACCACACCTTTTATAGAGTGTCTTTGTGTTTAAGTAACAAGTTAACTGCTAATTCTTACTTTTATACATTTTTTTCAATTTAAAACATCGTGAAAATTCAACATTTCATTGACCCAAATGCAAACTACCTCCAGATGTCGTGACAAAGGTAGCTCTTCAGTTGTTTTGTACGCTTTGTGTTGGTCTAATACATGTTTGATGTCGCAACTTCCTGCTTATTAGTGCAATGCACCAAGTGGTACATGTTAAGTAAAAAGCAGTGATACATGCAACTGCATCTCCTGGGCGCTGATGCATAAAATTCCCAGAAAGATGCACAAGTATATTCAGGTTACCTCTATTTAAGTGCAAAAATGTGTTTAATTCCCAAGACTATCATGTTTGAAGTGCCATTTAAAGAGAGGGTGAATAGGCCAATGGATTGGAAATTTTGGAAATATTTTTGCCGGGATTTCAGATTCAGTGTGAAATTTTAACAGAATTTGGGATCTTGCAATTCCAGCATTTTGGGGTTTCATCCTTTTTGGCCTGGATTATGTAATTTTACCTGTAATAAAGTTTGGATTGCGGATCTCGCCAATCTCATTCAGATCACGGAAATCTCAAATCTATGTGACATATATTGAGCAGATTCAGGTGTAAGGACTTTTTTTAAATGGATCGACGGCTTTTGTTATTAAATCCTAATGGATCGGTGGATTTGCACACCCCCATTAACACCCCCTCTTTGAAAAAGGGGAGAACAAATGCATGGAAGGTCATGCTCAACACATGTACAGTGAGCATGAAAAGTGCCAAAGCATCAAAAGGTGGCTGCAACTTATTTTCATTTTGAATGGCTCTCATGGTCTCGTACTGTACATCTTCACTTCATGCAAACAATTATGCATGATGCTGTTGGAAAAGAAACTGAAACCCATTGTGGGGCAATATTATCGCTTAGCTTTTTGTTTTGATCCAAATCATCAAAAATAAGTAATGCTAAGCCCCTCAAAATGTACCAAGCACTGAAGCTGCCCAAGATTCACAAAATGCAATATTGGCTAACCAAGGGAGCATGAATAAGTTGACTGAAGTTAAAAAAGCGCTTTTGATTCAAAACGAAACCAAGAAAGTATTTTAATCCATGGCAAACATGCTAGTAGTCATCATTTTTGTGCACTGTGCTTATATGGAGTGCGTCTCAGGGTGTCCAGTGGCATGGTTGCTCAAAAAAATAGGAAAATAGGAATTTCAGGATTGAGAAAATAGGAAAAATAGGAAACTTTGTACTAAAAAATAGGAGAAAAATAGGAAAATCAATAGTACTTTCGTGGACAAAGATAGCCTCCCCGCACCCCAGCTGCTATTCCGATTCACCACTTCAGTCGATCAACATCAGTGAACATAAATAGGACAAAACGAGTTTTTTGGTTTGAATTTTCATTCTTTTTGATATACATGTACCTCACTGAGATAAATCTATCAACGAATCTGTACAACATAACTTTATTTACTTTGATTTCCCTAGTTTTAAAGTAACTGAACTGCTTCACCTTCACTTTTGTTCAGAAACAAAGTTGGCTTTTCATTATGTTCATAATTTCAACATTAATCCAGCAGATGATTGCTAGCACAACATCATTTTAGTCTTTCCTGAGCTAAGCTGTTCTGAAAAATGGTGAGGAAATCTTCAAAAACAGGTGAAACATTACCCACAAATTCCAGCTGTGCCTTTGTTTTCTTTGCTTCTTTGTCATTTAACATTGCCGATACCCTCTTGTAAGCAACACTCTTAGGAACTGTTTTGGGATCCTTTCCCAGATCCTTCACAAAGCTGCACATGCAATCCCACTGCTCCAAAATTCTTTGCACAGAAGAACCCAAACTAAGCCATCTCACCTCGGTATGCTTTTGGAAATTGTGCATCTCCACACCCATTGCAGATTGTAAAGTGTGATAGTCTTCTCATCTAGCTGCACTGTACTTGAAAAGGGAGTGAATGTCCACACAAAGCTGTTCAATGTCTTTCCCATATTCCTCTAAACCCTTGCCAAAAGCATTATGGACGTTATGAAGAACACAACTTCCTAAGTCAATAAAACCACTAAAATCTGGGTTCTCATTTTTGATTGCTCCTTCCAGCTTTCTAACAATGGTTTTATTGACATTAGGGCCATCCCTTACTGAAGTGCATAGCTTCGTTATTGGAAGGTCATCTTTCAACATTGTTTGGAAGATACGGTTAGCCACCTTCTCACCCTCTGCATGACCAAAAAATAAAGAGGTATAGAAGTTTATCCAGACTTCATTATGAGTCGGGGACCAGTAACGAAAGGTAAGATCCATCTGTTTCTTGACCTGCGTGATGGAGGTTTCGTCAAAGTGTAAACAAAAAGGCAATTTTAACTTCTTTATGTCATCAACAATTACCTGGTGATAGAAACACAAAAATTTATATTAAGTTAACCTATTTTATTCATACACCAAATTAAAAGATGAAAGACTGACATAAACTTCCATTGATATCAAGAATAACACATAAATACGCATTCATTTGCCTATTCAAATTGCACTTTATATAATACCTGTGTGAAGTGAGGGCCCAAGCCTTCCCCAATAACATGGGATGCACGGCTTCTGCCCATTGAAAAACTTGAAGCAATCTTGATGTCAGGAAACATCGCTTTAAATGTGTTGCCAAGATTGTCAACTGAGCGAAAGCTAAAGTTACATGACGCCAACTTTGCTAACCAAATCACCTCTGCTTGCAAGCTGGCATTTTTGTAATAATATTGATAATGGACAGCTGTCCTGACAAACTTCCCCTGTGCTCTGGCAAATCACAACGGTTTGAGACGCCTGCACTTGGTTGACTCTGCAGTACAAACAACTTTCCTTGAGAGTCATCCATTGCAGGTTTAACAGCCTGAACATGGTTTGCTTTCCTCGCATGTTGCAATATCTGCGCTTTTCCAGAGTTGTCACAAAGAAACTCACTATCACAAAACCTACAGTAAGCATGGTAGTCATCTACTCCTTTACGACACCAAGAACTCAATCTTTGACCATTGGAATCGACGGCAGAAAGCCATGCATTGCTAAACTTTGTTCTACCACCAGGCATTCTTCAAACTCAGTACATCATCATCTGGGTAATGTAGAGCACTTCAAATTCCTGAAGTTTATAAGAGAAACTTTGTAAGTCTAAAGTGGTAGCAAAGTACAAACCTAAAGCCCGGGCCAAGCGGTCACGATAGTTAATGATATCTTGGAGTATCATTTTCCCCCAAAGGTCATCAACTGCCATCAACTATCATCATTGTTGGGCCCCGGTTTCACACTTTACATGTAACTTAATAAATACTTGATACTTAGTAAAATATTTGCAGGAGATGCAAATGCAAGCATTTTCAGCCTTACACCCTCGGCCATCTCTCTGCAGAAAGAACAAAAGCATATGATTATTAAGGGGCCAGCTAGCAATACATGTTGCAGAAGCAAGCTGCATTTATAGAATATTTAGAGACACTTACCATCAACAACTTGATTACATGTCCAGTTTTCTGTTTCAGTTTCAAAGATGAACATAAAAGCTAACAAGACTTCAAAATATAACATGTACAAATACTGAAATGCATGTGCAGTGGGATATTATACACAACTTACTATTTAATAACAACTTATTATTTAATAGTCATGTGAGAAATATAACACTACATACAATACATGTAGGTGCACTAGAAAATTAGACAAAAAGTAACAATATAATAAAGTTCTTAACAGAACTCTAATAGGTTACATAGATAGAGGTCATAGAAAGAACAAATGTGGCTATTACTTTAACTAATATTAGAACATCAGAATCAACATACTACTTGCTTTATGATAAATCTCACTTAATAAAACACATTCAACTATAATTCCATTTTCAATTTTATTACAAATTTTGGCTTCACCAGCCAAAAAATAGGAAAAATAGGAGGTTTTGGTTAAAAAATAGGAGAAAATAGGAATGGGCTCAAAAAATAGGAAAAAATAGGAACTGGACACCCTGGCGTCTTAATTTAATGTCACTTGGGAGCCCAAAACTTAATCAGTTCCGGTCCTGGTTTTGTACTTGGGTGATGAGCAATCATGTTTTTAAATTGAAACAAAAGAAAAGTTATTGCCTTCAGAAGAATAGGAAAAAAAATATTAGTTTGGGATACCAAGATGGACATGCACTGTTTGTTTATGGGCAGATACAAAAGTCGGACCAGATCAACTTGGATTGCTTACCTTGGGTCAAGCGAAAAAATTGTTTTTTAAGCCAAAACTATTTGAAATTTACTTGAAATTTACGCTTTTAAAAAGATTAGGGCTAGGGTGATTTCTCAAGGCCTTTTCATTTGTTTTAAGTCAATCCAAGGTGAACTAGCAATCTGTGTTGATCTGGTCTGCCTTTTGTACCAGCCTGTTTGTTTTTTGAGAAACATGACAACCTGCCGACCATGACATCATGTGATCATGATAACCAAGGGTAGGGAATTAAAGGGAACCTCCACTAAAACAACAAAATAACTTTAAACCACAGAAGATAATGGTAAATTTACTTTGTGTCAGAACAATAGGGAAACCATGACATGTCTCAATTAATTATTCAAGATGGGGGTGCCCGCGATATTTGAAAGCCAAAACAAGCGTTTTTGAAATTCCTTTGGAAAAAGTTTGAACAATTTTAATTGTTAAAATTATGTTCTGTGGTTTGAAGTTATTTTGTTGTTTTAGTGCAGGTTCCCTTTAAGAACCCATTGAACTGGTTTGGGTCTCACTGATTGATAGATTGGTGAGTCCACTGGATGCACTGATTTAAACGTTTCACTCTAAAATAGCAACAAACAGATTTTACTCTAACATGAGACTATTTAACTCATCATTTTTGGGGGACTCGCAAGGAAGGAAAGGGTTAAATAATTATGTACAGTGATCATGATGAAAAAAGATGTCTTTTTCAACAGGAGTGCTTACTTTTCCAGCAGATGGACATGCTGCATCTGCAGGAGTGTGAGTACATAGTCAATCTAGTAAGAAATACGTATCTGATGTTATATATATCTTGTACACTTTATTAAATTTAATAATAAACAACCCTTTCCGTTGAACCCAGTTCAAAAACCACATTGTAATAAAATAGAAATAAAGACCTGCATGGGTACAAAGCACTTTAGCATATGTTTCTCTTATTTCAGCTGCAATAGGAGACAAACCGTTGGGAAGACTAGCATTTTTGACGTCTTTTTTGCCTTGCTCCCCACCCCCCTGGTTCAATGTTGTGCAAAACTGAATGGTTTTAGTGATAAATTGCTGTGTTACTTTCCAACATTGTCCGATTGTCCAGGACACGTAGAAATCTAGTTCGAGCATTGAAGTCTTTAACATGACTTGTCTGTGCGACAAGCACATTTTCTGATAACTAAACAATTGACTTCATGTTGGAGTAGAATTTAAATATATTTAAATATATCTAATAGCCATAAAAGCAAACCTCTAACTTGACAAAATGAGTGTAAATATTCCTATAAATTTCGCCATTGTACAGCCATTAAGGACGATGCCTACTAATTTAAAGGTATTTTTACCCCGGTTTTTGATTATGCGGGAAATGTAGATCTTAACAAGTATTATTGAAATCGAAAAAGAAAATTGGGGGTAACCTTGCATTTTTCAAAGATAATTCATGAATAATATTTGTAAAAAGCTTTAAAATACAAAGCAATGTATGGCGTTCTTTCTCAAATTGAAGCTTAATTATAGATTCTCTGAAAAATGCATGGTTACCCCCAATTTTCTTTTTGGATATTAATTATTAATAGTACTTACTAAGATCTGCTTTCCGTGCATAAGTTTATCCCCGTATTAGTAAGCGTCTCCGAAATCCGAGTACCTCGAGATGCGCAGAAGGTATGCGCAGTAACAATAGTAGGCCCTGTCCTTAAATGTAACCTCCATTGACCGAATGCATAAATGGCGGCTAAAAATGTATTCTTTTGTTTATGTGCTAATGAGACTCACTAGCCTCGCTCTCAAGCAAACTTTCTTTTGTATTTTGTCCATGCAAACGAGGCTAGTGATGCTAATTAGCACATAAACAAAAGAATATTTTTTGGCCGCCATTTATGCATTCAGTCTATATCGTATGGAAACCTTGCCTTAGTAACCAGGCCTGTTAAGACTAAATTAATCCCCAGGCTCTAAATTCGAGTCAATAATGGCAGAGGCAGTCCACGCTGTTTCCTTTCCATCTAAACCAATCAAGCAAAGAATCACACTATTGGATGAGAACCTGTGAAAAACCCGTGAAAAACCTGTGAAATATCATCTGACACAGAAACACCCTGTGAAAAAACCTGTGAATTTTGCAAGGGCTAAATTTTGTGGAAAAATCACAAAATTTAGAACCTGTGAAAAAACCTGTGAATTTTAAGACCTGTGAAAAAACATATGAAAAAACATGTGATCAAAATAGGAAGAAAGTTCACTTTTAAAACCTGTGAATAAACCTGTGAAATAACCTGTGAAGAAATTTTGCTGAAAATATGCTAAAAAAACCTGTGAAAAAACCTGTGAATAAACTGTCATGAAATCTCACAATAAAACCAATAGGAAGAAAATCAGTGTTTTGAAAAGTAAAATCAAAGTGATAAGAACGAGGGACAGCTATTCTCAGAATTACTTTGAAATTCATAGAGTTATGTCGTAGAAGTAAAGTAAAGTAAAGTAAAGTAGAGTTAGAGTGAAGTTTCAAAAATCCTGAATTCACGATTTTGGACTGCCAAACTCCTGAATTCAAGATTTTGGACTGCCAAACTCCTGAATTCAAGATTTTGGACTGCCAAAATCCTAAATTCAGGATTTTGGACTGCCAAAATCCTTAATTCAGGATTTTGGACTGCCAAAATCCTTAATTCAGGATTTTGGATTGCCAAAATCCTGAATTCAAGATTTTGGACGGCCAAAATCCTGAATTCAAGATTTTGGACTGTCGGATTTTGGACTGCTTGTCGGAAGCCATTTCGGCAAAATCTCTTGGATGGAATGGCATCACAAAAATGGGGCCTGGCTACTGAATACTGTACAAAACG